>JARQOC010000003.1:614930816-614945718 GCA_033576535.1 Allobates femoralis
GGGTGTTGGATCACCAATCATACTAATGGACTATCCATGGGATAGATCATCAATATTATAACCCCAGACAAGCCATTTAATAAATATCCCTACATGAAACCCAACTGCAACATCTGTTCCAAGGTCCTAAGTGCCTAGTAGAACCCACATAGGTGTGACTACAATAAAATTAATCAATCAACAGTTTGTCATAAATAAACAATAAAAAGGTGCTGTAAACAAACATCTAATGCCACTCACCAATTTGTCTACTTGAATTCTAAATGTAAATAGCAGTTTGCGAGCTATCTTGAATACAGAGAGTGCATTGATCTTGATGGATCCGTTCTCAGTACCTTCTAGGAATCCATCTACTTCTTGCCTGTTTTAAAATGACAAATATAAAAAAGAATAATAAAACACAAGGGAGTTTATAAAAGATGATGTTAATGACAGAATTTTTTTTCACATACTCCCAGAATGCGTCAGACATTAAAACAAACCAAATATATACTTGCCTTACCAGCCTCCGCCACTCCTCTACTAGTGCTGCCAGGAATTACAATCTGGTCTCCATGCGACCTCTTACAGCTGGACAGGACAGTTGCCACTATCGCCAAGCACTTGCCACAGCAGTGACCGATGCATCATCGATGTGGTAGGGGACTGACTGAAGTCGTTACAGGTAAGTGTGACCAGAACACAGTATAAAGTTGACATTTCTCTACATCCTAGGCAATTTGTATTATTTAAGAAAAAATTGCGGGTTGACAACCACCTTAATCAATGTGCCGTAAATTTCTTAAGTTAACCTGTCACCAGTTCTTTTTGCATATGCTGTGGCCACCACCAGTCCTTATATATAGCATTCTGAAATACTGTATATAAGTCCCCAAGCTGATCTATATAATGTATACAAATAGCTTTTATTATACTCCCTTGGTGGGGGGGGGGGGGGTAAGGTCCGTTCCGATGGATGCCACTGGTATTAGTCTCTTCTTGCAATAGCTATGCTTCTTCTCTGCTTCATGTGGATGACGTGCCCCAAGTCACCCACACACAGTTTCCTTCATTGTGCTCCTGTGCACTCGCACTTCTCTCTGTCCTGCTGAGGGCAGAGCAAAGTAATGTAATGTGAGGCGTGAAGGTCAGAGATCGTCTGCGCTTTGACCTTTCCCCCACTTGCGCCTTACAGTCATTTGCTCTGCCGTCACCAGGGCAGAGAGAAGTGTGCATGTGCAAGCGTGCAATGGAGGAGACTGTGTGGGGGTGACATGTATCATATTACCTATATGAAGTAGAGGATAAGGATGTGATTGCAAGAATAATGGAGTTGCCGGACCAAGACCTGCAAAACTCATCGGACCGAACCGCCCCCCAGGTAAGTATAATAAAAGCTGGGGGTTTCTTTGCATTGTACAGATCGTCCTGGGGACTTCCATACAGTATTTCAGAATGCTATACATAATGCTTTACTGGTGGTGGCCGCAGCATATTCAAAACAACTGGTGACGAGTTCACTTTAGAAAAAAGAAAAATTGGCGCACAATTTGATTCATGTTTTCAGAATATACAGTAAGCTCCCTCTAGTGGTGACAGCTGCTAGCTACCACATTGTCTGTCAAATATACGTCTAGCACAACATTAACAATTTTGAATTACAAATCACAAAATAAGTGGACAATCACTTACAGGGATTATTAGGTGTGACGTAAAAAAGAGAGAAATATGATAATACTTGCATTGTGTTTTGTTCCCAGTACTTAGATGACTGCTTCTTATGGAAACATTCCTAGGGGATCTGCCACCATGTTTTATGCTTCCCAATATGAATAAAATAGAGAGAGAGAACCAGATTCCAGTGCTGTATTACTTACTGGACTTCCTGCGGTATTTTTGATAAAATCACTTTTTTGTCTTCAGTAACTCTCCTAGTCTGCTCAATAATAAGTTCTGTTTAACTATTCCAATGTCTGACTTTTTGCCAACACAGTGCATAGGCAGAAAACTGCCAGTGTTAGAGGGCAGGAATAGTCAAAATTTGGGAATATGGAGGACAACAAAGCATGAGCTTATTATTGAGAGAATTAGAAAAGCTGTAGCAGAGAAATAGTGTTTTATCAAAACCACTGTTAGAAAACCAGTAAGGTACCCAGCAATACAATCAGGGTCTCTGTTATGCTGATCCCAGGTGGGGTAGAATAAACATGGTGGTCATGATGAGTGTACGATTTGAGTGTGAAAAATAAACATTTTTACTTACTAACAGCAAACCGTGATTTAGAAAATGAAAAATTAAAACGCAATTTGGTTAAAACTTTACATGATAATGTCTGTAAGGGTACCTTTACACACCGCAACTTTTGGCGGCGATCGGAGGCAATCTAACGTGCGCGTGCACATTTTTCATGGTTGCCTCAGATCGCCGAAGGCGCTTTTACACGCCGCAATTTCGCCCTCAGCCTAAGGCGATGTGTCGCTCTGGAAGTTACCACACCATCAGCGGGAAACATCCGGTAGACTGGCGTCGCTGCTTCACACGCCGCAATCCCCAAAGGAATGTGGGCATACATGTTCAGCGCGGCGAGAACATAGGCGTGGCAGACTGGTGTATACCGCGCCCCAAGCACGCTGATTAGACAACGCAATAGCATTATGATTGGTCAGCCTGCGCTGGAAGGTTGGCTAATACATGACGCTTTGCCATTGTGTGGTGGTGAATGGACAGCTCTTCAAATATGGCACCCTGTGAAGGGACAGCCATTGGAAACACAGGAGCCACCACCAATCATTGCTGACGGGGCGTGTGTCCAGCACGCTGTGGCACGCCTCCAGGAAATCAAGAGGCGACGCAGATTCCATCCCCATCGCTCCTTCACACGCCAAAATCAGGGAATTTCGCATTCAAGATTGCCTCCGATTTTGGAGCAGTGCTGTGAAATTGGAACCAGGCGACAACTTTATCGCCGCAAAATTCCCCAATTACATGCCGCAATTGTGAGGCAATTTCACGGCGATGGTGACGGGGCAACAGATTGCCGGTCAGATTCCTTTCCGCAGTTGCGGCGTGTAGAGGTTCCCCTTAGGGGATGCGGAATATGATGGTATATAATAAAAATAAGAGGATTTTTTGTACTCACGGTAAAATCTCTTTCTCGTAGGCTTCACTGGGGGATACAGGAAATTGGGTATATGCTACTGCCGCCTGGAGGCTGACAGCAAGAATTTCAACTAAAAAAAGTCAGCTCCTCTGCAAGCAGGCTACATCTGCTCACTGACAACCAAGCTATTCAGTTAGTGAGTAAAGCAGTAGAAGAAGCAGAAAAAAGAGAATTTTGTTTACGTACCGTAAATTCTTTTTTCTTTAATCATCAATGGGAGACCCAGACAATGGGGTTTAGGGCACTGCCCTCCGGAGGTCACACTAGGTACTACAAGTTTGTAGACACCGCCTCCTCCGCTTATAAACCCCTACCGCAGGGAACATCCTCAGTTTGGTCCATAAGCTGCGAGGAGGAAATAAACCACACCCGAAACATCGGGACGAATGCCGTGCACAGACGGTTCAACAACCCGGCAAACACTGTCTCAACAGAGAACAGAACAAATGCAAAACATGCAACGGAACAACTGGGTGGGTGCTGGGTCTCCCATTGATGATTAAAGAAAAAAGAATTTACGGTACGTAAACAAAATTCTCTTTTTTCTGGTCATCATAATGGGAGACCCAGACAATGGGGATGTCCTAAAGCAATACCCCAGGGCGGGAAGAGTTCCTCAACAAGACGGATAACACATGGTTCCCTCTAAAGGTGGGCAACCGCCGCCTGGAGAACCCGCCTGCCCAAACTTGCATCCGCAGAGGCATGGGCATGCACCATATAGTGCTTAGAGAAAGTGTGCAGGCTAGACCAAGTGGCCGCCTGACACACCTGTAGAGCAGACGCTCGATGTCGCAAGGCCCAGGAGGCACCTACAGCTCTGGTAGAGTGAGCCTTCAATCCCACCGGGAGAGGCAAACCAGAGGCCCGGTAAGCCTCTTGAATGGAAGCCTTAATCCATCTGGCCAATGTCGACTTTGATGCCGCGGACCCCTTACAGCGACCTGTCGTAAGAAAAATAAGGAATCCGAACTCCTAAAGGAGGCGGTCCTGGACACATAAATGCGTACCGCTCTCACGAGATCCAGAGTATGGAGGTCGCGTTCAACCTGATGAACGGGAGCAGGGCAAAATGATGGGAGAACAATCTCCTGGTTCAGGTGAAAAGTTGAAACCACCTTCGGCAAGAATTCTGGCCGAGGACGCAACACCCCCTTGTCTTTGTGAACCACCAGAAAGGGCGACTTGCACGAAAGTGCTGCCAATTCTGAGACCCTTCTCAGAGACGTGATTGCCACCAGAAAGGCCACTTTCTGAGACAGGCGAGATAGAGAAACATCTCTCAGCGGCTCAAAAGGTGGTCTCTGTAATGCCGCCAGGACCATGTTGAGGTCCCAAGGGTCCAGAGGTCTCTTGTAGGGCGGAACCATCCGTGACACCCCCTGCAGAAATTGACGGACCTTCGGGAGGAGCGCCAATCGCCTGTCAAACAGCACTGAAAGTGCTGAGACTTGACCTTTCAAGGAGCCAAGGGATAATCCTAAGTCCAAACCCGACTGTAGGAAAGCCAACAACGTCGGGATGGACAAGGGCCACGGAGACCGTCCACCAGAGGCACACCAAGTAAAAAAGATCTTCCACGTCCTGTGGTACATCTTCCTTGAGACAGGCTTCCTAGCCCGATTCATAGTGGCAACCACCGTAGGGGAAAAACCCCTGGATGTCAGCAGCCAGGCCTCAAGAGCCATGCAGTCAATCTGAGGGCCTTGGAATTGAGGTGGAAGAATGGGCCTTGCGCGAGTAAATCTGCGCGGTCTGGAAGAGCCCACCTGTGTCCGCCTGACAGTTGCCACAGGTCCGGATACCAGGACCTCCTGGGCCAATCTGGAGCCACTAGAATGGCAACCCTGCACTCCGACCTGATTTTCCACAGCACCCTGGGAATCAGAGCCAGAGGCGGGAACACATACGGCAGATGAAATCTGGACCAAGTCAGGACCAGAGCATCCGCTCCCAGAGATTGGGGATCCCATGACCTCGCCATGTATTGCGGCACCTGATGATTCAGCCGTGAGGCCATCAGATCCACGTCCGGAGTGCCCCATCTGCTGCAGATGTCCCGGAAGACGTCCGGATGAAGAGACCACTCTCCGGCGTCCATCCCCTGCCGGCTCAGATAGTCGGCCTCCCAGTTTTCGACCCCTGGGATGTGAACTGCGGAGATCAGGCAGTTGTTGTCCTCCGCCCAGGATAGGATGCGGTGGACTTCGGCCAGAGCCTCTGCACTCCTGGTTCCTCCTTGATGATTTATATAAGCGACGGCTGTCGCATTGTCGGACTGAACCCGAATGGGTTGTCCTGAGAGGAATCTCTGAAACGCCAGGAGTGCCAGATAGACCGCCTTGATCTCCAGCACGTTGATCTGCAACGCCGACTCCGATCGAGTCCAGAGGCCTTGGGCCCTGTGGTGTAAGAACACCGCTCCCCAGCCCTTCAGACTGGCGTCGGTGGTCACCACTAACCATGACGGTTTGATGAAGGACCGGCCCCGAGACAAGTGGTGTGGCTGTAACCACCACTGCAGGGAATCTCTGGTCGGTTGGGAAAGGGTCACCAGCCGATTCAGAGAAATCGACCTTTTGTCCCACCTGCGGAGGATCTCCAGCTGGAGAGGACGGAGGCGAAATTGTGCAAAAGGCACCGCCTCTATTGCTGCCACCATGCGCCCCACCAGCATCATCAACACCCGTAGGGATGATTGTGGTGACAGGAGGACTGCTTGCACTCCTGATTGGATCGCCATCTGCTTGACTCGTGGCAGAGACACCAGGGCTGAGGCTGTGTTGAAGTCCATGCCCAAATATGTCAAAGACTGGGTCGGAACTAGCGTTGACTTCTGAATATTGAGGAGCCAACCGAACTGTTCCAGAGACCGCATGGTCACATCCAGGCTCTCTTGACAAAGGTGTTCTGATGGCGCCCTGACCAGTAGGTCGTCTAAATAGGGAATGACGGCATGTCCCTGCACGTGCAGGAGAGCCATCATAGAGGCCATCACCTTTGTGAACACCCGCGGTGCCGAGGCCAACCCGAACGGCAGCGCCACAAATTGGAAGTGTTCTTCCCCCACTGCGAATCTCAGCCAGCGCTGATGAGCTGGCGCAATGGGCACATGAAGGTAAGCGTCTCTGATATCTATGGACGCCAGGAAGTCTCCCTGTGACACAGCTGCGATCACGGAGCGCAGTGATTCCATGCGGAACTTCCGAACCAACACGTGATGGTTGAACAACTTCAGGTCCAGTACCGGGCGGAAGGAACCGTCCTTCTTCGGGACGATAAAGAGGTTGGAGTAAAAACCCCTGAACCTCTCTCCGGAAGGCACCGGTATCACCACTCCGTCTCTGCGGAGACCCTCCAACACCAGGTAAAAAGCCTGAGCCTTTTCTGGCGATGGGACCGACCGATGGAATCGGGAGATCGGTTTTGACGTCAGCTCTATCCTGTAACCTCGCGAGACCACGTCTCGAACCCACTGATCTTGAACGTGAAGTAGCCATTTGTCCTGAAAGCGAGACAAGCGGCCCCCCACCTGTGGGGAGGTAGGAAGGGAGAGCGAGTCATGCAGAGGCGGGTTTGGGGGTGGCAGCTGCCGCCCCCGCCGGCTTCTTTGGACGACTCTTAGAGCGCCACTGAGAAGCGGGCTTTCCCCCTCGGTCCGTGCGAGCGGACGGTGCCGATGACTGCGAGCTGGAACGAAAGGACCACTGTTTTGGGTTCCTTTTAACGGTATACCGTGGCTTAGGCTTATTCTGCGGTATCTTAGACTCAGCAGAATCCTTTATCAGCTTGTCCAGTTCGGTGCCAAAAAGCCTGTCACCAGCGAACGGAAGATTCTGCAAAATCTTCTTGGATGTGGTATCTGAGTCCCAAAGACGCAGCCACAACAATCTGCGGATCGCTATAGCATTGGCCGAAGCCACAGCTGAGCGAGTGACAGTTTCCAGAGTCGCCGTCCTGGCGTAGTCCGCATAGGCCCTTGCCCTCTCGGTAAGTGCCAGGACCTCTGGACTGGATCTTGCCAGGTCAGAGATACCATCCAAGCACGTAGTAATCGCTTGCAAGGTCCAGACCGTGGCAAAATTAGGGGCAAAGGAAGACCCCACAGCCTCATAGGAAGACTTGGCGAGTTGCTCAACCTGTCTATCCGTCGCATCCTTCAGCGAGGAGCTATCAGAGGCAGAGAAGAGGGAGCGCGCAGCAATCCTGGTCATGGAAGCGTCCACCTTCGGGGACTGCGACCACTCCTGAAGCACCTCCTGGGGAAAGGGGAAGCGATTGTCCTTGGGTTTACGGACATAACGCCGCCCAGGATGTAACCTGGGAGCTCTAACCACCCTTCCAAAATTCGTGTGGTCCATGAAGGAACCACTTGGTCTAGCCTCTGGCCGCAGCCATTGATAGACCCCTTCGGGTGCACCGTCACCTCCTCAGGGGGTGTCACGAGACGTAAAGTCTCGTTGATAGAGGACACCAGATCCTCCACCCCGTCTGGAGGTTCAGATATAGACACAGACCCGAAATTTGAACCCCCATCATCATCCTCACCATCAGAGGAACGCTCCTCCTCAGAGAGAGCCTGGAGCTCGGGTGACTCCTCACGACGAGCCCGCTTAAGGGGTCTCACAGCAGAAGAGGGAGACACCCGGGGGTAACTGGACGGAGTAGCTGGGCTATCCAGCCTCCTATTAAGTGCCTCCAGGGATTGCGACATGGAGGACAGCTGGGACAACAGAGATTCATTGATCTTATTCTGAGTCTCCCATGGCCCTGAGATCCCCTGAACCTCAGGGTATAGCACCGGAGCTGCTGACTCAGCAGTGCCAGTCCGGGCCTCTGGGCGTCCGCAGTTATTGCAGGACCCCTCCACCAGTGTTCCATTGCATGTAGCACAGGTAATGGTGGTTTCTGCCGACCTAGCAGCACGCTTCCCAGCCGAGGACATCGCCGCAGTAGGGGAAAATAAGCCAAATTGCAGACAACAAAACCGGGAGACCCGGTGGCTTACCGACCGCAGTAAAGCGGTATGAGGAAGCGGTGTGTGTGTGTGACCTCCGCGACGGTTTCCGGTCTCCCCTTGGAGTGCAGGCGCACGCTGCAGACAGATCCCAACCGGGAAGTGAGGGTAAAGATGGCCGCCGACAGTGGAACTGTGGGCGGCGCCGAAAACACGCGGGAAACACACACACACGCCCATCGATGACGTCACCGCACGGGCTGCTTCCCATCCTCCAAGCAGCCTCAGCATGAAGGTGCCGGAGCCCGCAGCGCGGGAAATAGTGTAAAATAATATACACAGACTGCATGCACAAACAAACATCCGCAGCCCACGGCCTCAGCCCCTGTGACACACAGGGCGGTCAGCCAGGGTGACCCCAGCACAGGGTACACCCGCAGAACCGCGGACCCGAGGGTAACGCGCGGTCTGAGTGTCAGGGCACATAAAGTGACCGACACTACCCCCAGGCACACAGGAGACACCGAGTGCCTCAGTGCCGGTCCGGTCTGTAAGCACCATTTAGGGAGGCCTCGGACGGGGGTTCAGCACCAGTCCGGAGTGTAAGCACCATTTAGGGAGGCCTCGGACTGGGTTGGCTCCAGTCCGGTCTGTAAGCACCATTTAGGGAGGCCTCGGACGGAGCGGAGCTGTGCAAGGCTCCCATCTCCCACTCTCCAGAGCCCCCAGAGAGGGATGGAGAGGAGCGCAACAGCGTACCGGGAGAACACAAAGTGTCCAGGCTCTAGGCCCTCCGGTACCTCCACCTGCGTGTTCCACAAGGGTGAGCGGGGAGGCTGTCGCAGGTCCCGACTGGAACCATTTTACCTTGTCTTCAGACGCCATCACGTAAGCTGTGAGAATGCAGTGAAGTGCAAGCAAAGCGTGATCCTCCGAGCACACTAAGTTTAAAACTGAGGATGTTCCCTGCGGTAGGGGTTTATAAGCGGAGGAGGCGGTGTCTACAAACTTGTAGTACCTAGTGTGACCTCCGGAGGGCAGTGCCCTAAACCCCATTGTCTGGGTCTCCCATTATGATGACCAGAAAATACAATTGTTTATTAATACACTCACACCTAGCGGGGCAACATGAATAAAGGGTGGGTTGTGTCCCCCCCAATGAAGGCTTCGAGAAAGAGATTTTAAGGTAAGAACAAAAATCCTCTCATCTCGGTCGTTTCGCTGGGACACACAGAAGACCATAGGATGTCCCAAAGCAGTCCCTAGGGTGGGAAAAAAAGTATACCTATGTATAAATGTGTAAGAAGATAAAAATGTGTGAGGCATTCCCTAAGGAAGAAAGCTGACCGACTGCCACCTGGAGCATCCATCAGCCCAGACTCACATCCGCCAAGGGAGAGTATAAATCCTGTAAAACTTGAAAAATAAAAGTATGTGAACAGATGACCATGTGGCAGCTTTACAAAGCTGCAAGGCAGAAGTTTGATGGCGGAGGCATCAGGAAGCCCCCACTGCCCGAGTGTAGTATGCTTTCACCTCTGTCCAGGGCACTTTGTTGTTGGCTTTATAAGCTTCCAGGAAGGCAGAACGAATCCAGAGGCCGAAAAAAAACAAGGCAAGGACCTTTTGGAATAACAACAGGATATCTTAATGTCTGAAGGAAGTAGTGACTTACCGCTCTGACCAGATCCAAATAGGATTTTTCTGCAGGATTAGAAGCAGTAGGACATAAGAGGTGGAAAAACTATTTTTCTTTAAGGTGCAACGAAGAAACCTCCCTGAGAAGGAATGAAGGAACCAGACATAACACCATGTCCATGTCCATGTCCATGTGAAGGACAAGAAAAGGAAAGTATCAGAACAGAGCTGCGAGCAACTCTCCTGATAGAAGCGATAGCAATAAGGAACTCTTTTAGGAGAAGCAGATTGAACCAATCCATAGCATTCCCCAAAGAGAAGCCACTAAAGAGAAACAGAGTGGGCCGCCCCCTGAAGAAAAGTCTTGACTTCCGGTCTGGAAGCAAAGTCTGTCTGAAAGGAAATTCACAGGGCCGACACCTTGCCCGAGGGAGCTGAGGGCCAAACCCGACTCAAGATTTGACTGCAGGAAGGCAAGAAGAGAAGAAAGGGAAAAAAAAACATAGGCAGAAGATCATTGGATTCACACCGGCGAAAGAAGGCCTTCAAGGTAAAATGGTAGATGAGCGATGAGGATGGGTTCTGGATCATGATCATGGTTTGTAACACAACGTCAGAGAAACCAGAAGCTCTTAGGACAGCGGCTTCAACAGCCATGTCATTAAATTGAGCAGTCGAGAATTTGGGTGGAAGGGAGGACCTTGGGAGAGAAGGTTTGTGCGGTGTACCAGAGCCTCCACGGTACGTGTGCTAGAGGGTTGACTGCTTCTGCATACCATGATTTTCTGGGTCAGTCTGGAGCTATGTGGATAACGTGAATGCATTCTCACCTGACCTTCAGAAGCCTGGATAGCAGAGGCTATGGTGGGAATTGATGAGGGAGAGAGAACTGTGACCAGAGAATCTCCAGGTCATCAGATGTGACATGACCCGAGGCACCTTGTGATTGTGTCTGGATGCCATCAGGTCAACCTCTAAAGCGCCCCACCAAAGTCAGACCTGTTCAAAGGCGGCCAGATGCAGAGACCATTTTCCTGTGGTTAGCAACTTGGAACTTAGAACATCTGAGGCCCAGGTGTCCACTCCCGGGATGTGGACTGCAGGAATAGGGATTCTTTCTTCTGAGATAGAAACTTAAAGACTTCAAACATTGCCGGATGACTGCGAGTTCCTCTTTGGTGTTTCATACAGGCCAAGGCGGTGGCATTGTTAGACTGGATCCAAACCAGGAGACCCAACAGCTGGTCCTACCAGCTCATTAGAGCAAGACAAAAGGCCTAGTTTCAGGCCGTTGATGGAAAGGAGGACTTTGTGGTTTTTCCACCGACCCATCAAATTCCGGAAGACTGCTCTTCAAAAGAGTAAGCTGGCATCTGTCATCATGATCTGGCAGTGAAGGAGGAAGGAGCGACCAAAAAATGAGGGCCAAGTCCAGCCACTATAAGAGACTGTTTGACCCAGGAGGAATGACGAATTGGACAATGCAGGGGGAGGACAGAATTATCCCAGTGGGAAAGTAGTGCCAAATGCAGTAGTCTGGTGTAGAACTGGGCAAATGGAATTGGTTTGGTAGCCACAAACATCTTGTTTAGGACACTCATGCAGAATCACAGAGGAAGAAGAGAAGGGTGACACAGGGACTGAAGGGCGGCCGGTTGTGGTGACATCTTGTCTGCTGGAAGAAGGATCTTTGCTTCGGCTGTGTTAAACATAATTTCCAGTAAGATGATATGCTAAGACGTGATCAGAGATGACTTTGATACTCCCAATGTGTAGTCGACCTGTCTGGTGTTCTAATTCCTGATGTACGTTTCAGAGGCGTGTTGCTTTTCTTTTTGATAAAGGAGACCAAAATGCCTCTGAAACGTATGTTGGGAATTAGAAAGCCAGGTCTACACAAGTGTCTGCTGACAAGCAATAACATACCTAATCTAAAAGAGGAAGATCACTGATGCCCATCCACCCAAGTCAAGATCCAGCAACACAGCGGTCTGTGAAAGATATACCGGAGCACACCAGTGCAAGATATCCAGGCAAGTCGACCACATACCACGACCCTGGAATCGGGAGGATCTCCCTGAACTTGGAACCTGGAGATCAACTCATAGTTCTGCCTTGGCTGGAAGCGCCCGTTATCTACTATTGCAGGAGCTAGGGAGAGCGAACGGATCCATTAAAATGAAAACCGCAAGTATCCTTATAACAAACTCTATCTGGATAATGATATAAGTGTGTATGCATACATTCAATCACATATCACAAACAAATGACAGCTTTTATCTACTGCCAGTACTGGAAAGTTACATTGGCATGGAAGTCATAAATCTCCACGTTACCTGATTTGTTGCTGCAGTCGACATCTACAAAGGAATCTTCTGATCAGTGCTTGGATTTTAATTGCAGCTTTTTCCCTTTCTTTCAGGCCCTTCCTTTCTTCACGTGCCTGCCTGGCCTTATCCAGAAATTGGGCCTTTGATATCTGATTTGCCCCGAACATACTTTACACTGAAAAATATGTACAAAATATTTACTATACAACAGGAGTGAATACAGCCACCCCACTATGAATATAACTGTATGAAACATGATCAGAAAAAGTTGTTCTGTATGGAAAATATCCAGAATTAGCAAAATCTTTAGGATGGGCCATCAGTATCAGGTTGGTAGGCATCCAGCTCACAACACTAAAAAGCTGTGGCACTCCAGCAAACATGACATCTCTTGCTATGGGACCCTGCTGATGGCGGCAGACCACTGAGACTTTATGGGGCCCATTAGTCTGGAGGGACCTGGTGCCAGTGCCAGACCCCTGCCTGAATTTCAACTAAATCCACATCCTGGATGCAGATACAGTTGAAAGTAATGCAGGAAGACATAGCAGTCAGCTGATGCTCCCTCCTCCATCATTCTACCTGTGCATCTAACTTCTCAATGCAGCGGATGCGATGACGTCATTACATTACAACCACTGTGCCGAGCAGTGTAGATCACATTCTGCATAGGCGGAAGCAGAATGAGAACTGGGAGAGAAGAGTTTTGCTTTTTTTTTTTTTTTTATCATGGAGTACTTTGTGGATTATTATTATTATTATTATTATTATTATTATTAATCGTATGAGCAAATATTTTAACATCATATAAGGGTTGGATATGAAGGTTTTGTATATACGGAATAACATTTTCATTTCCAGTGTAGAAGTCTTTCTTGTCACCGGTGTAAGATCTGAGGGGACACTCCTCAACAATGTGCTGAATTGTTTGACGCTCAGCTCCACAGTCACAGACAGGAGAGTCAGATTTTCCCCACTTATACATAAGGTCTGCACAGACACCAAAGTTTGTTCTGATGCGGTTTAGGGAGACCCAAGTTTTCCTCGGTAGATTGAAGTCTGGTGGTGGGTTTTGTAGGTGAGGAAATGTTTGAAGCTCACCGTCTACTGCACTGACCTAAAGTTCTCGCCATGTCTCTTCTAAGTTGAGATCGTGTTCATACAGAGTAATTGCAGCTCAGATGCGTGGATGTCTTGATTTCAGTCGCTGTATTTGGACATCTTGGATGTTTCAATGTACTGGGAGGTTTCCATTTTTTACCACTTTGGTGTATTCTTTAAGTAGAAACTCTTGTTTTCTCAGGTTTGCAGGTGCGATGTGGCTCAGAACAGGTAACCAGTGGATGGGCGTTGGTCGATAGCACCAGATATTATAGAGTTGTTCAGCTGGGTGTCGATTTCATTCACGTGGCAGCTATTTAGCCATACTGGAGCACATTATTCTGTGGCAGAGTACACCAAGGCAAGGGTAGACGTTCTCAAGACAGGTGTTGGGGAACCGCAGGAGGATCTGCAGAGTTTCTGAATAATATTATTGCGTGCTTTCAGTTTCTGTGCTGTCTTATCCAAGTGGCATTTGAAAGTTAGGCTTCTATCAAGGGTTCCGATTAAGTACTTAGGCTTGGAATTGTGCTTGAAAGGTTGACCTTCAAAGTATACTTTGAGTTCAGTCTTAGCACTTGTGTTGTGTAAATAAAAGCAGCATACTTCTGTTTTTGATGGATTGTGCTTTAGCCTCCATTGTCAGAAACACTTTCCCATTACACTAAGGTCTTCTGTTAGGCTGCCTTCACACTTGCAGATGGATCTGCAGCGTTTTGCAGATGCATCTGCAAGTGTGAGCATGCTGACCGCGGCCCCTATGTTTATAATAGGGCGCACGCGGTGTGAAAGCTCTCATTCACTCCTGTATGTGTACTGTCAGCAGGCGTATGCCTGCTTACAGATCACACTCTCCCGCCCGCAGCATGGACGCTACATCTCGCGTCCACAGTGCGGACGGGAGTGTGTGATCTGTCAGCAGGCATACGCCTGCTGACAGTACACATACAGGAGTGAATGAGAGCTTTCACACCGCGTGCGCCCTATTATAAACATAGGGGCCGCGGTCAGCATGCTCACACTTGCAGATGCATCTGCAAAACGCTGCAGATCCATCTGCAAGTGTGAAGCCAGCCTTAGAACTCTGCTTTCTCCATTGTTCTGCTCACTGTAGCAAGTGCCCAGTATCCAAATTTCCGTGATACTGTGTCAGGAAGGTCAAGCTAGGTACAAAGCAAACAGGAGAGGTGCCAGCACTGATCCCTGGGCCAGACTGAATCACCCATAAGCTAAAAGGTTTGATTTGCAATCATCTTATTCAAGAGGTACATCATTTTCTTACATGGGATCACCTTCAGAAACTTGTATAGCAGCCCTTCCCTCCACACAGTGTCGTATGCAGCAGAAAGATCGATAAACGCCACTGAGACCTTCTTGTTCTTTTGAAATTCAGCTTCAATGACAGTTGTCAGAGCTAAGACTTGGTCACTGCAGTTTCGAGCAGGTCTAAAGCCGGCTTGCTCTACGGGTATTGAGTTGAGAATCTTTGTGAAGTGCATCATACTATTGGGAGAGCTATGTGGGGGGCCATAATACTATATGGAGAGCTTTGTGGTGGGCCATCATACTATTTGGAGAGCTATGTGGGGGACCATCAAACTATTTGGTGGTCTCTTAGTGGGGCCATGACACTATTTGGAAGGCTATTTGTGGGGCCAGTATACTATTTTGAGGACTATATGGGGGCCATGATACTATTTGGAGTGTTATATATGGGCAACCATACTATTTGGAAA
>JARQOC010000003.1:614945818-614965767 GCA_033576535.1 Allobates femoralis
CCACCGGGTCTCTAGGGATTACACAATGATAGCGATTCCCAATGAGGGCAGCCACCTCAGACCAGAAACCCAAAATATGCGGACACCCCCACATGACGTGTAGGATACCAGCGGCTTCAGCTCCGCATCTCATACATTCCGAGGTCTCCCGCACCCCTATTTTATACAAAAATTCAGGTGATCTGTATGCCCTACGTACAAGAAATAGTTGGGACATTCTAGCAGGTTCATTTAAAGATAATTTGGGAATATACCCTAAGATGGACTCCCATTTGTCATCCTCTATATTACCAAGTCTGCCTCCCATCTTTCCTTCGCCGCAACAGGGTATTTCAGCAAAAAGGTGTGAAGCAGAGCGGCATAAATCTCAGATATAACCCCTTTAGTACGCCCCTCTTTGCAGATGTAATCGAGGATAATATCTTTCTGGATAACCATGGTCCCCTTTTTCCTCTGTTGAAGGAATGCGTGTTTAACCTGCATATACTGGTAACCGTGTTTGTCTGACAAGTGAAATTCCTCTTTCAGCATTGCTAAGGTTTTGAAAGCTTGATCATTCATCTGTTGATAGACAAACTGCACTCCCTTTGTCTTCCAGTCTTTTAGGTCTCCCATCTTATAGAATTCGCCTAGATGTTCATTATCCCATATCGGAGTGTACATTGTCAGACCCGTCAATCCTCTAACCTTCTTCACTCTCATCCACACTTTATAAACTAATTCACATGTCGGGTATTTTTTACCCATCCGTCTAAACAGCCCTGACTCTAAACCTGTTACCAAAGGGCGTGTTTTAAGATGTCGCTCCAAAACTTCCTGAATAGTTCCCTTTATTGCCCTTTGTGCCCACCCTCTAATATGTTGAGACTGTGCCGCCAAAAAATATATCCATGAATTTGGTAATGCCAAACCTCCCTCTTCCTTTGGCCTTTGAAGAGTCTCCAATTTGATCCTTGGCTGTCCCCTGCCCCACAACAAATCTCTAAAGATAGCATTGACACGTTGGAATATCTGCTGAAGAATCCACACCGGGGAATTATGTAGTGCATATAACAATTTGGGCATGAGCACCATTTTAAGTAAGTTGATACGTCCCACCACCGAGAGGCGCATTTTACTCCACGTAGACGCTTTATCCTTTAATTTACCAAATATCGGGTTTATATTCAATTGTAGATAGTCCCTCACTGGTAGTGCTATGTTGATACCAAGATATTTGAATTCCCTTACTAGTCTGAGTTGCGTACGTTCTACCTGCTCAACATCTGAACCATCTAGGGCATCTACTCCCAGGATGTGAGATTTGTCCCAGTTAATTTGCAACCCAGACAGTAAACCAAATCTATTAATTATATCTATCGCACCCTGCAATGAATCCTGAGGGTCTTGTAAGAACAAGAGAATATCATCAGCGTATAACGCCACCTTTTCTTCCACCACACCATATCAGAACCCCTTCACCGCTCCCGACCGCCTCAGCACAGCAGCTAACGGCTCTATGGCCATGGCGAACAGCAGCGGAGAAAAGGGACAACCCTGCCTCGTTCCCCTGCACATGTTGAATATATCTGAACGTTCCCCATTAACTCTCAGTCTAGCCACTGGGTGTTTGTATAATAATTTCAGCCATGCCACAAAGACCGGACCTATTCCCATCAATTGGAGAACTCGCCAGAGATAGCTCCACTCCACACTATCAAAGGCCTTCCGTGTGTCCAAAGAGACCACCACCCTGTGTCCAGTATTATCGGCAGTCATCTGCATATTAAAAAATAGACGTCTCAGGTTAATGGCCGTTGAACTATCCGGCGTAAAACCCGACTGATCCGGATGGATCACACCAGACACCACCCGGCTCAGCCGGGTAGACAACACTTTAGCTAGTATTTTTACATCTGCCGGAAGTAGTGAAATGGGTCTATACAAATCTGGTCGTGTCCGGTCCTTATCTGGCTTTGGCAGAACCACCACAGTAGCTTCTCGCATTGATGCTGGCAATTCTCCCTTTTCCAGAGCCGCTGAAAACACGTCTTTCAATTTTGGCAGTAGTGTCTCTCTAAGGTGTTTATAAAACTCTGTTGGGAACCCATCCGCCCTCGGGGCTTTGTTATTTGCCATTGACGACAGGGCCTCTTCCATTTCCTCTACTGTCAGGGACCATCCAAACTATTACTTTCCTCTTCACTCAACTTGGGTAATTGGGCTTCCTGTAAAAATTGATCTATATCCCGGTCAGCAATCCTTGCTTTGGAAGTATACAAGTCTTTATAAAAGTCCCTGAACACTCCCAATATTTCCCGCGTTTCAGTGACTAGGGTGTCATTTTGGTCCAGGTGATCATATACATGTCCCGGTTCTCTCTGTGCCGCTGCTATAATAGACAGCAGGTGACCAACTTTTTCACCCTCTTCATAAAAGGCAAGTTTTTGAAATTCCCTCTTCTTTTCCCCGTTTGCCAGAAATATCTTATCCACTCCCAATTGAGCTGTCTTCATGCTCTGCTGCGCCTCTACAGTGGGGTTAAGCACCAACTCCTCCTCCGCCTTCCTTAGTGCATCCAATGCTTCCCTCTCCTCCGCTTTACTTTGACTTTTACATCTAGAAATGTCTCTGATCAGTAAGCCTCTAGTGTATGCCTTCATTGTGTCCCATACAGTTCCTATAGCTGCACTTCCCGTGTTGTTTTGAAAGAATTCCTCAATTTCTCCCGGTATCTTCTGCATATCTACAGTTTCCAGCCACACTGGGTGTACCTTCCATTCCTTCCACCCACCGTCCCCCCAAATACCCACTTTTAATTCAACCAATATCGGGCTATGATCTGAAAGCATCCTAGGCAAATATTCTATATGAGTGACAGTCTGATTAATCAAGCCATCTCCCAGCGCCAAGTCAATTCTAGACATAGTACCATGCGATGATGAATAGCACGAATATGTTTTCACACCCATATGACGAACTCTCCACAAGTCTATCATACCCACTTCCGATATATACTTAGCAAATGATGTCTCTCCCCCTCCTTCCGTCCTTCCCAGATGTCTACTAGTTTTGTCCCATTGTCCATGCATTATGTTGTTAACATCTCCTATTAACAGAGTAGGTATCCCGGTCCAATGCCTCCTAAGTTCTATGATCTCTTGTAACTTTGTTCTGGTAAATGGCGGCGGAAAATATACCGCTACTATACAGTACAATCTACCATAGAGTCTGCAGACTAGAAAAACATACTGTTCGTCTTTGTCTATCTTAATCTCTACCTCCTCAAAGGGAATTCCAGCATGTGGGCTTTAAACTTCTTAATGACAATGCGCACGGTAGACACGGGAACATTGAGGTCTTTGGAGATGGACTTGTAGCCTTGAGATTGCTCATGCTTCCTCACAATTTGGTTTCTCAAGTCCTCAGACAGTTCTTTGGTCTTCTTTCTTTTCTCTATGCTCAATGTGGTACACACAAGGACACAGGACAGTGGTTGAGTCAACTTTAATCCATGTCAAGTGGCTGCAAGTGTGATTTAGTAAATGCAAACATCTGTTAGGTCCCAAAGGTAAGTTACAGGTGCTGGTAATTACACAAATAAGATAAGCATCACATGATTTTTCTAACAGTGCCAATACTTTTGTCCACCCCCTTTTTTATGTTTGGTGTGGAATTATATCCAATTTGGCTTTAGGACAATTCTTTTTGTGTTTTTTCATTGAAGACAAATTAAATGAAGATAATAATACCAAAGAATTTGTGATTGCAAATATTTTCAGTAAGAAACTGAGTGTTATCTGACAGAATTGCAGGGGTGTCAATACTTTTGGCCACAACTGTACCAAGAAAAAATATAGGAATCTGAGAGTCCTCAGTGGTTGATACCTTTTAATGGCTAACTGAAAAGATGGTAAACATAGCAAGCTTTCAGGACACTATGGCCCCTTCGTCAGGCTGATAATGACACAGGTCCTGAAGACACATACATATATACATAAGCAACAGAAAAAAACAAAACAGTGTTAGATGCTGTAGTAAATACGACAGGTGATGTAAAGCAGAGTCAGGCTAGGGAGGGGGAGAGGGGAGAGCTGACTGGGAGGTAGAGTCAAAATTCAGAGATAAAGAGAAACATTGTATTATTGTTGTATGGTTAGTGGCCTGTGGAGACCTGAAAATACTTCAGTTAGTCATGGATAGCAATAAATCGAAGTGAGAGAGTTACAAGTGTCAAAAGTTCATTGTCCTCTAGTCTAAATGGAGTCTGTTGGAGATGTGATATCACCAAATGTCCTTTCATCTAATATATAAAGCTGAATGTGTGCATGTGTGTGTGTATGTGTGTATATCCGGGATTGGCATCTACACCGTCGCAACTATAGCCACAAAATTTTGCACATTCACATGTCTGGACCCTGAGAGCGTCATAGGCTATGTTGTGAGGCGAAATTTTAACCCCGCGCGTTCCAGTTCACCAAACAATTTTGGCCCGTTCTACATAATGGGGAAAAAGGGAAAGGAAACGTGTGGGAGGAAAATCGACAGCTGCCAGCTACAGCTACAAAATTTTGCACAGTCGCACGTCTTGACCCCGGGAGCGTCATAGTCTATGTTGTGAGGCGAAATTTTAACCCTGCGCGTTCCAGTTAACCAAAAAATGTTGCCCCTATCTACATAATGGGGAAAAAGTGAATGGAAAAGAGTTGGAGGAAAATCGACAGATGTCAGCTATAGAGACAAAATTTTGCACAGTCCTACGTCTGGACCCCGGGAGCATCACAGGCTAGGTTGTGAGGCGACATTTTAACCCCGCGCATTCCAATTCACCAAACAATTTTGCCCCTATCTACATAATGGGGAAAAAGTGACAGTTACCAGTTGACAGTTGTGAATGAGAGGGGCTTAATGATAGTGCCAAAGACTAACAGCACATACCAGCATATAGTCACTAAGGTGGGGCCCCAACATGAGATATTCACCACGCACGGGGACATGTATACACAACACACGCACACAAAGAGTAACAGCAAGGGTATAGTCGCTAAGGTGCAGCCCCAACATTGGATACTCACCACGCACCCGAACAAACACACACACACCACAAAGAGACACACACACTCTATAGCGACACATGCACTCACCTCACAGGGACACACACACACACACCATAATGAGACACACATGACACAGACACACACACCACACAGACCCCCCCACAGGGACACACACACATAGCCACCCTATAGGGACACATGCACTCACCCCACAGGGACACACACACCACACAGACCCGCCCCACAGGGACACACGCACATACACACCCTATAGGGACACATGCACTCACCCCAGAGTGACACACACCACAAAGAGACACACACAACACAGATACACACACACACCACACAGACCCCCCCACAGGTACACATACACACCCTATAGGGACACATGCACTCACCCCACAGGGACACACACACCACAAAGAGACACACACAACACAGAGACACACACACCTCACACAGACACCCCCCCCACAGGGACACACACACATACACACCCTATAGGGACACATGCACTCACCCCACAGGGACACACACACACCACAAAGAGACACACACAACACAGATACACACACACACCACAGACCCCCCACAGGGGCACACACACATACACACCCTATAGGGGCACATGCACTCACCCCACAGGGACACACACACACACCACAAAGAGACACACACAACAGAGACACACACCACACATACCCCCCCCACAGGGACACACACATACACACCCCAGGGACACACACACCACACAGACCCCCCCACAGGGACACACACACATACACACCCTATAGGGACACATGCACTCACCCCTCAGGGACACACACACACCACAAAGAGACATACAACACAGAGACACACACCCCCACACAGACCCCCCCCCCCCACAGGGACACACACACACATACACACCCTATAGGGACACAAGCACTCACCCCACAGGGACACACACCACAAAGAGACACACACAACACAGATACACACACACACACCACACACAGACCCCCCCCCCACAGGGACACAAACACATACACACCCTATAGGGACACATGCACTCACCCCACAGGGACACACACACACCACAAAGAGACACACACAACAGAGACACACACCACACAGACCCCCCCACAGGGACACACACATACACACCCCAGGGACACACACACCACACAGACAGACACAGATGTGCACAAATCACCTCACACAACTCGCCTCACATGTGTGCTATCTTTATTTTCCAAACATAAACATCTGATTAAAAACAGCCAATGTGCAACACATGTGCCATATAGGGAATTAAGGCAGATGTCAGTCACATGAGCTGTCTATTATGTGTATGTGTGAGTTAACATATACTGACCGGCCAGAGGGAGGGTTTACTGTTGGCTGGAGATTTATAAGGCTGCCTATAGCAATCAATCACAGCTCAGCTTCTATTTTCCTACAGGTCATTAATATGACATATTCAAATTCTATTTTGTTATAGATAACAGCAGTTATTTATTAACCCGGGCGTAGCCGGGTAGTACAGCTAGTTTTATATAAAAACGCATGAATACATGTGAAATATTTAATCCTGTTTTGAATGTGTCAAAGGTCATTATTAATTTGTATTCCCAAATTCTTCTCTCTCTCTCTGTGATTTGAAGTTGCTTTTTAAAATGAGCAGCCTCATATCGGTTTCACAGTTGTGGTCAGGGCTGGAAAAATGCTTTGCTACAGGTAGATCTATACACCTTTCTTTTATTGAGTGGCAATGAGAATTCATTCTTCTGAATTTTAGTCCGGCCTCCCCTACGTATATGTCACCTGTTGGACATTTGGTACATATAATTAAATACACCACATTGCTTGTGATTCAACTGAAGTTACCTGGGATCTTGTAGTCCTGATCTGTCCCATGAATCTTTATCTTGTCCGTTGTCATTATAGATGGACAAGTTTTGCATCTGTTGTGGTTGCAGGGAAAAGTTCCTGTTGCTGTTTGAGAGGAAGGGTGCTTCTGACAATGATGTTTTTTAGATTCTGAGGTTGTCTAAAACACAAGAGTGGGGGATTCGGAATTATTGATTCTAGTCGGGCATCTTTTTGTAGGAGTGGTTGTAGTTTCTGTGCAGCTCCTCTTAGTACCTCAAGAATTGGATTGTAGGTGACTACGAGAGGAACTCTGTTGTTTTCTTCTCTAGTTTTGTAATGTAGGAGATGATTCTTTGATATTCTGGTGGCTCTTGTAATCTGGTTCTTGATTGCTCTTGGATGGTAACCCTAGATCAAGAAGGTCTTTTTGAGGTTGTCAAGGTGATTGTCTCTATCTGTAGGGTTGGAATATATCCGATTGTATCTGATGGCCTGGCTGTACACAATAGAGTTTTTTATGTGTTTTGGATAAAAGCTGTCCCATATGTTGGACGGTCAATTGGTTTTCGGTACAGGGATGTGTCTATTTCATTGTTCTGTAGCTTAATGATGGTGTCCAGAAAGCTGATTTCAGTGCAGGAGTAGTTGAGTGTTAAGTTGATGGTGGAATGAAACTGATTAACGGTAGTAGGCCAGAGGCCTGATAGGACAAGAGGATAAAAAGTCACCTTCAAGCTTGGCCATGGAAAGATTTGCATATTGTGGTGCCATTTTGCTTCCCATTGCTGTGCCAATCTCCTGCAAATATATGTTGTCGTCAAATGTAAAGTAGTTGTGCGTGAGAATTAATTTTATAAGCTTCAACACCGAGTCAGCATCAATCGGATACACTCGGATCCGAAATCGGATCGGACGTGCCACTATTTGGCATCCAATTTTGGCACCATCCGATCCGATCTGATTTAATCACGGGCACAAAATTGCAGCCTGCTACGATTTTGTGTCCGTGACTAAAGTCGGACAGCATCGGATCAGTGCTGATTCGAGTGCACACAAAATGTGAGCCTATGGACATCGGATCCGAGTTCACCTCAGATCCGATGTCGGCTCAGTGTTCCCTGCCTCTCCCTGCATCTTCCTTTCCCCATCTGTTCTATTCTGTCCCCCCCCTTCCCACTATTCTATTCTGTTCCCCCGCTCCTCTATCCTGATCTAATCCCTATCCTGTACCCTGTTCTCTTCCCTGTGTGCTTAAAAAAAAAAAAAAACTCCTCCCGGAGGATACATCACCTTGTCACCAGCTCCCAGGATGCGACACCATCGGGGCAGAAGGGCCTGTGGTGATATCACAGAGCCGGTCAGCTGATGTGTCATGTGATCAACTCTCTGACATCATCACAGGTCCTTCTGCCCCGATGGTGTCGCATCCTGGGAGCCGGTGACAAGGTGATGTAACCTCCGGGAGGATTTTTTTTTTTTTTAAACACACAGGGAAGAGAACAGGGGACAGGATAGGGATTAAAGCAGGATAGAGGAGCAGGGGACAGAATAGAATAGCGGAGGGAGAAGCAGGGAGAGATAGGGGACCGCAGGCTCCACACGGATCCGGCATAGAATCGGATCGGACGGCTATTTGCCATCCGATTGCAGGGATCCGTGGCTGTCCGTGGGATCCTCCTTCAAACTTGGATCCCACGGACAGGCACTGAATCGTGATATGAAAGCAGCCTTATGGAGAACTTCAGGTGTGTGATACCATGTCATCAGTATTTATATCTGATTTTCTTTGTATAAAGTATTAATTGATGTCCTACAGGCTCTATCCCATATCAGTCTCCACATCTGACTTGAAATCTCTCCCCCCAGCCAAGTCTCCCATCTCAACATGTAGGCATGCTTAAAGGGACCCGAACTGCTACGAGAATTCAGAATAGTATTAGATATAAGGCCCCTTGTAGAAGCGCCCCAAGAGCAAACATTTTCAAATTAAGTTTGGTCTTCAGCTCTTAAAGATATATCAGGCAGACAAGAAACCAGCCTGTTTAATTCCTTGTGATAGTCCTGTGTGGGGTCAGACACCGATTTCTTGTAGTAGTGTGTGTCCGTCAGTTGTCTATTTGTTTCCTTTAGGTAGTCAGATTTGCTCATCATGACTATTGCACCACCCTTGTCTGCAGGTTTAATGATGATTTCTTTGTTGGTTTTCAAAGACTGTATGGCCCTTCTCTCCTGGTTATTGACATTGGATGGTTGACTCCTGTGTGTATCTAAAATAGTGGATTTTACAAAATGTCTGAAAGTGTCTATATATTTATCCAAATGGGAGTTACGATTAGATTCAGGTGTCCAGTCTGACCTTTTCTTGGTTGTCCGGATCCCTCTTCCTTCGGCACAGTTGGGTTCGGAATCCTCTTTGTCACTGTAATATTCCCTTAGGCATAGTCTCCTGAAGTAATCCTCCATGTCGCTGCACAGTTCAATTTTATTCAGCGCTTTTAGTAGGACAGAATGAGAGTACCCTAGAAAGCACAGCAAGTTTCATTTAGTTGTGTTTGTAATCCGAAAGGTTGATGACACAATTAGATGCTTTTTGACAGGAGTAGTTGTCTAAGTTGTCAGCATTTGTCTTTGTTTTATTTGTATTGAGTTCTGAATTGATGCACAGTCTGTACCACTAATTATATAGGTATATGCATGTGTCTATTAATACAGACTGGCAAATTGACAAAGGAGTTGTGCGATGAACAATTGTACATTTTAATTAATAGATCTTAGATAGGGATGAGCGAGTAGTCAAATACTCAGACTCTCTATACTCGTGCCGAGTAGATTGTAATACTCGGGTATTCGGTACGAGTAGCAAGTACAATGTTAGTCAATAAGAAATGCGAGTATATGTCTGCTGGACCCAAAAAAGCATTCTGGGGGCTGAAGAAAAGGCTGAAATGGGTGCCTGATTGCCGTAAGAGCGAACTATGATGGAGGAGATATTTTGACAGCTCAGAGTGTAAGTGGTGTAAAGAGAGCAATCTGCCCTAGGGGCTGTGTGATGGTTAACGCAGGAAGAAGCCACCCATCATCATCATCATCACAAGAGCTTCACAATTATAAAGCTTGGACTACTGGCATTGTTGTTCCACTGCCACTGCACAATGAGCAGGCATAGTGTTTCCAAAAATTAGCCCAAGGGGCTGTATCATAGTTGATGAAGGAAGGAAGCCTCAAGGGGCAAACAATTATGAGGCTTGGACTACTAGCACAGTAGTTGCAGTGCCCAATGTTCAAGCATAGCCATAGTGCCTATAAAAATTGGCCCATGGGGCTGTATCATAGTTGATGAAGCAAGCAGGCCTCAAGGGCCAAACCATTATGAAGCTATGGCTACTAGCACAGTAGTTGCATTGCCCAATGTTCAGGCATAGCCATAGTGTCCAAAAAGAAAAGTAGCCCATGGGGCTATACCATGATTGATGAGGGAAGCAGGGTTCAAGGACCAAACATTTATAAAGCTAGGACTACTAGCACAGTAGCTGCATTGCCCAATGTCCAGCGATAGCCATAGTGTCTCCAAAAAGTAGCCCAATGGGCTGTACCATGGTTGAAGAAGGAAGCAGGCCTCAAGGGCCAAACAATTATGAACCTAGGACTACTAGCATAGTTTTTGCAGTGGCCGATGTCCAGGTATTATGGCTGATGAAGGAAGGAGGATCTCGTGACAAGTGCCTCCGATGGGAAATATTAATTAACAAAACATTGTTTTTAGCTCATTGACCATGAGGTACATGTTGCAGAACCAGTAGTTGAAAACATGTTTAAGAAGAAGAAAAGGGGTTTGTATGGGAAGGGATGGACGTGATCACCAGTTGCCTAAAATAACATTTTGGTTAAATTTAGGTTGGGATGCTGTCATTAGGAGGACTTAAATACTCTTGCGAAATCCAGTCCTTGTTAAATTTTATCAGAGTCAGCCTGTCTGCATTCTCTGTAGTCAGCCGTGTACGTGTATCTGTGATGATTGCCCCAGCGGCACTGAAAACACGCTCTGACATTACACTAGCAGCAGGGCAGGCCAGCACCTCCAAGGCATATAAGGGGAAGTCTGGCCAACTATGCAACTTGGATACCCAGTAATTAAATGGAACAGAAGTGTATGGAAGGATGCAGGTATGGTCACTTACATAGTCGTTGAACATCTAGCCTTTGCTGATGAGCTGGTTTATTGAAGATGGCCTAATTTGTGGACATTTTACCACCACCTCTTTTGGACCTGCTGGCCGTGTCTCTCTCCATTAATGCATGCTGTTGCACAGAGCTGGTACGTCCGCTAGCAGCAGTGTCTGAGGGTGATGTTGCTATCAAATGATCAACAACGGCCCTCTTGAAGGATTCTATTGTTAAACCCCTTGGTGACTGCAACAGTAGCGAAGGAAATTTGTCCTTGTACTGTGGGTCTAGAAAGGTGGCCAACCAGTATAGTTTGCTGTTGAAAATGTGGATCACGCGGGGGTCTTGGCACAGACAATTCGATATGAAGTGTGCCATGTGTGCCAAGCTGCAAAGAGGCAAATGTTCTGTGACCCCAGAAGGAGGAACAATACCCATGCTCACCTCACACTGACTCTCCTCCACCTCCCCCTCTCCAGCCCACCCATGCTGGACAGACATGAAGCTGGGGTTGGGAGACCCCTGTGTAGCATGAGGGGTCACCTTGGTACCACTGAAAAAGAAGTCCTCTCCCTACTCATCATCTTCATCCCCCAATCTTGCCTGATGAGATTGTCTGGGCTGTGTTGGATCACCCACTGTGAAATCTTGCTCCATACCCAGCTGCGGGGAACTCAAAGCTTCCATTTTTAGATTATGCAGCGATTCTTTCAACAGACATAGCATAGGGATGGTTACGCTAATAATAGCCTGATAACTACTCACAAGCTTGGTGCAGTACTCAAAGTTATCAAGCACCTCACAAATGTCAGCGATCCACACCCACTCGACAGTTGTGTCTTGGCTGAGTCTCAGTCTGATGGGCATGTTTAAGCTGGTATTCAGCAAGTGCCCTCTGCTGCTCACTTATCCTTGCCAACATATGATATGTTGAGTTCCACTGTGGTTTGGCAAATTAAATTGCTTTTGAAGCACTGCAAGACCGGCAACAGTGGTTGAGAAATGGCGGAAATGGGCGCAAATAAGGCGCACCTTCTTAAGTAGGTACGGCAAGTCATGGTATGTTTTTATAAATTTCTGCACCACTAGGTTCAGCACGTGAGCTATGTATGGCACATGTACCAGCTTCCCGAGCTTTAAAGCCGCCACCAGGTTACGCCCATTATCGCAGACAACAAGACTGGGTTGGAGTCTGTTGTTTCCTTGCTCTGCTGCAGTGTGTGGTGTTTCACCTAAGCAGATGAGTTTCAGAAGAGCGTGTTGCCGCTTTGCCGATGCGCTGCTGCACAGCTCCCAACTTGGGAGTGATGTGGAGGGTAATTCAGCATAGGATGACGAGGCGGTGGAGGAGGAGGAGGAAGATGAGAGACAGGAGGTATATGATGAGGCAGAAACCCTGATTGAGGTTGGGCTCACAATTCGTGGTATAGGTAGGATATGTGATGGTCCAGTTTGAGACTTTGTCCCACTCTCCACCAGATTGAGCCAGTGTACAGATGTATCGTCCCTGTTCTCAAGTACTTGTCCATGTGTCTGTTGTAAGGTGGACCTTCGGGGTCGGAACACCAAGAAAAATAGTGCTGGCTGGAAACTGAATATCATGGGGCAGCCAGAGCCAACAGATCACGGAAAGACTGTGTCCCCACAAGCCTAAATGGCAACATCTCCACGGCTAGCAACTTGGCAATGTGCCCGTTCAGTATTTGTGCTTGTGGGTGTTTTGCTTTGTATTTAGCCTCCTTTCATATATCTCGGGCACGGACAACTGGATTCTTGGCTGGGACAAACAAGTGGATGAGCTTGTTGTGTCCTGCATCTTTGCAACCACAGCTTGTGAGCAAGAGGTATAATCACCTGCTTCCTGCCCAGCAGATTGGGCAGGACTGATCACAGGCGGCATGGCAGTGGTTTGACCCGCAGACACCGATTTGGTGCCCTGTTGTTCCGCCCACTGACTAGGGTGCTTGGCTGCCATGTGTTTCCGCATACTGGTGGTGCTTTTGTTGCCTTTGCCCTGGCCTCTGCTCAGCTTCTTTTGGCAGATGCTACAGATGACAACATTTGGTTCAGAAGGACTATCTGTAAAAAAATTCCAGACAGCGGCTGAATGAACCCTTGCCTTGACTTGGGGCACAGAGGGATTGCCCTTGGCAACAGTTGACACACTTTGCACTCTGCTCAAACCAGTAGCCCTTGCTGCCTTTGTTAGTGCTATGTATCCACCTTCTTCCTCTGTGCTGGCTATGTGTGCCAGTGGTCCAGGTCGGATCGGTGGTCTCATCATCAACTACCTCGTCGTCCATGTCATCCTCCTTCCATGTTCATATTGACGGCTGGCCATATGGCAACTGTGTGTCATCACCATCAGCCTCCACCTCTTCACCCGGTATATCCAGTGGATGAAAGTGGCTTTCTTCTGGCTGTGGGTTTTCAAATATTTGGCCATGAACAGGCGATACCTACTCACATTCCTCTTCAATGTCGCACGGTGAGAGGCCAGAGGCAACGAAAGGATATGGACCAAACAGATCCTCGGAGTAGCCAAGGTTGGGGTCAAATGTTTCCTACGACTCCTAACAGGGTGATGAACTAGGAACAGGTTGAGAATAGGATGACCCAGCGTTCTCTGTATGGACAGGAGACTGTGTGGTCGTGGATGATTGGGTGCTGCTAGAAAATTTCGTGGAGGTCTTATCAGCCATCCAAGACAGTGTCTGCTCTTGCTCTTCTGGCTTCCAGGTCTGTTTACGTTCCAGACCGGGAAATTTCGCCAGGAACATAGATGCATCAACCTTCTTCTGTCTCCCAGACTCTGTGCCTTGTCAGGCACCACTGACTACCCCGCATCCGTGTCCCTGTCCCTTTACAACACCATTTTTAGGAATTTGGTTTTTTTCTGACATAGCTGCAGATGTTCAGATGCAGATATTGGGGAATAAGGAGCAGTTAGTGCTTTGTGGAAGGTAGCACTACAGCCTAGTACTGCGTTGCATTTTACACACAGCACCCCAACGGCACCAAAAAAATAATGCTGAGGTTTAAGGCGATATTATTACGCGCGCCAGTCACCACACAAGACAGCGGGGCTGGCTGCTTGTCAGTTGTGCAATACCGTGCATGCTATTCAGTACGAACACAGCAACGCAACAACAACAAAAATTTGCCTGCAGGGGTAAATGTCACCCCAAAAATAGCTGGGAAAACTGTCACTACTCCCTGACCTTATACTTTCAGCTCTGAGAAGAGCTGAAATATTGCACTGTAACACGCTCCTGCCTGTCTCTCTGCACTACAGTCACCTGGTACTACAATACTGGTAACTCTCACAAGAGCTTTTGAGTTTTACAGAGGATATCTGTATGATTTGCACAAGCACAACTCTTCCTAGCAGCTGCTCACACTCTCCCTACACTAGCTGTGTTCTGCATGCAATGTGCAGAAAATGGCAGCAGTAGGGCTTATATAGAGCCTATGAGTCATACTCATGTATGACGCTGGGCGGCCAGCCAATCATAGTAATGCCACAACCAAGAAGGCTGTTGAACTACTGTGATTGGCTGTTGGGCGGGAGATCCGAATATTGCAAGGCGAGTAATGAAATACTCGCTATGTTTTGAGTACCGCGAGAACCGCATTACTCACCGAATACCAAATACTTGCGATTATACTTGCTGATCCTTAATCTTAGAATAAAAATAAGTTCCTCCATTGGATGTGTTAAGAAAAGTGTTCCTCTTATGAGAGATTCTTACTTTTTTTTTTTGTTAAATTTATCTTTATTAAACAATTTTAATACGTTAAACATCGCAGTGTTTAGTGGAGTTAAGCATAACATCCAATTAAAAAGAGTATAGGAACAATAAGACTACAAAATGGCGTAGGACACATCTGAGATATTCTTATAAATGTGTCCCTTTGTAATGGATGTGTCCGACCATGCAGGAACAGTTCGGATATACCACAGCTCCTGGGCAGGGGAGGAAGTAAGAGAGTATACATACATTACAGCCGGGGATGGCAGATGATTCTTTCTTTGATTTAGAACAAGTTTTTAAACAGGCAATGAAATGTTTTTCCATACAGAAAAAAATCTGCTCTGATTATTGCTTTCATTTCTGTATTCTCCCCTTTTACTTCCTTCCCTGCCCTGGATTTTTTTTAACACATCCAATAGTGGAACTTCTTTTTATTGTAAGATCTATTAATTAAAATGTTCAATTGTTCATGGCACAAACCCTTTAAACAGAATCTGTCACCAGGTTTTTGCCATTTATTCTGAGAGCAGCATGATGTTGTAACCCTTATTCCAGCAAAGTATAACTTATTGGGCTGTTTGCTGTAGTTTTGCTAAAATCAAATCTATAGAATTCTAATCAGAAGATTTTTAGAAGACTAGAAAACCTATTGCTATGTAGTCCTCCATATTCATGAGCGCTGTATAACCCCGCCAGCAGCACCTGATTGGCAGGTTCCTTTCTATGCAGAGGTGTGAACCTGGTTATAAAGCGCTTAGTTCAGCATTCAGGTAACTGGTAAACCGACAGCAGATAAAACAAAATATTTTATCAAAACTGCAGCAAGCAACCCAGCAAAGTGATGCATCACTGGAATCGGGATCTCTGCCCCTACACCATGGTGACAGATTTCCTTTAAGTAACTACCAATACATGTAGTAGTACATAATTATAAATCCCACTGTAGGTAGATATAATAGAAACTGACAATAATATAAAGGTTCAAATCATGATGTCCTCCATATTCATGAGTTCTGTACAACCCCGTCTCCACCACTGATTAGTAGATATCTGCCTAAGCACAGTGTACACAGAAAGCTGTCAATCAATGGGGTGGGTGGGGTTGTATAGAGCTGAAAAACATTTAAAGAACTGGTAGATCTGCAACAGCTAAAACATTGATTTTACCAAAACTACAGCAAACAGCTGAATAAGTGAAATATCACTGGAGTCAGGGTCTCTGTCCCAACATTATGCTGCTCTCTCATTACTTGGTAAAACCCTGGTTACAGATTCTTTTTAAAGTACTAGATGCAGTAGAGATAACCCTGAACAACCAGTCTTGGGGCTCCCATACACATTATAGTAAAGTAGGCTGAAGATGGCAGATTCATGATGGTCGACTATGTAATATGCGTAGAGACCGCCCCACTCTTCCCCAGTAGGTGTTGGGAAATAAAAAGATGGGGTAAATTACATTTTAGCACCCAATCCTTTTTTTCATCCCGGACGATAAACACCACCAGAGGAGTCTTGCACGCCTTTCTCCCCTTAGGAATACTTTTTGGACAAATGATTATACATTTTATCTGGGCTGAATATTCCTATGTTTTTTGCTTTACAGGAAACACACAGTGTACTATGGAGGCTTCCATGGTAGTCACCGGGTTATTGTCTGGCTGTGGGATATTCTAGCGAATGATTTCACTTCAGATGAGAAAGCCATGTTTCTAAAGGTAATCCTGCTCTTTTGCTTCTCATTTTCCACCCATTTCTTTTAATGACAACATTGTAGCATTCTTACTGAAATAAAATGTACCGTAATTGTATGTCCAGTGGTTGGAAAGTCCCCAAGCCATCAGCAGGGGCCATATCACTCTACAATGCCAGGAGGATTTATATTACTTTGATTTTGAATTCTATTAATGTCTGGAACCACATCATGATTTTTTGATTTTGTTCTTGCGTTTTCTTTCAGTTTGTTACTTCCTGCTCCCGACCTCCTCTTTTAGGGTTTGCCTACCTCAAGCCTCCATTCTCCATTCGCTGTGTGGAGGTATCTGACGATCAGGTGAGACCTTTCTTAATAGGTAACAATTTACAATAAGGTCCAGAAGTATTTGGAGAGTGACTCAATCTTTGTGATCTGAGCTCTGCCTGCCACTAGTTTTAATTTAAAATGAAACAACTGAGATGCAATTAATGTGTAAACTTGCAGATCGAACAAAGCTATCCTGTGAAACATTTAGGAATTGTAATTATTTTTCTTCCAAGCCTCCTCGTTTGAGGGGCTCAAAAGTAATTGGACAAATGTACTTTACCATAAATATAATATTCTTTTTGAATACTTTATAGAGAATCCTTTGCAGGCTGCCTAAATTTTGGAGGCAATGGTTATCACTAAATAGTGGATTTCCTCCTTTGTGATGCTTTCACAAGCCTTTACTGCAGGTGACTTCAAATGTTGCTTGTTTTTAGTCCTTTCTGCCTTACATTTTGCCTTTAGTTTGTGAAATACATAAGGTTAAGAGCTGGTGATGAACCAAGCCATTGGTAAATATTTCACTTCTTTGCCTTAAAAAACTCCTGGATTGGTGCTTTATACTGAAGTATCATTAGACTCTTTGATTTATATCATTAATATCTTTCCCAAAGGAAAAGTTTGATCTTGGCTTCATCTGTCCAATGCTTTTCCAGGACTGGACTGCCTTCTTAAGATGTTTTTTGGCAAAGTCTAATCTGTTTTTTTTTTATGGCTGATGAACGGTTTGCACCTTGTTGTAAACCCTCTGTATTTGTTCTCATGTTTATGGTAGGCAGATATTGAAACACCTACTTGAGTGGCTTTTGTGAAGGGGATTTTCTTCACAATGGAAAGGACTCTGCAATCATCCACCATTGTTGTCTTCAGTGCATGTGCAGGCCTTTTTGAGTTCTCAAACTCACTAGCACACTGCTTTGTGTAGAGTGTTACAAGTTGTTAGTTTGGCCACTCCTAACATTTCTATCCCTCTGATGGATTTCTTTTATTCCAGCCTAATGATGGTCTGTTTCTCATCAATTGAAAGCTCCTTTGACCGCATGTTGTAGGTTCACAGCAGCAGCAGCAGCTTACTATTGCAAATGCCACCCCTGGAATCACCTTCAGACCTTTTACCAGTCTATTTGATATAATGATTAATTAGGGAGTAGCCAATAACCCCTTCACGACCCGTGACGTAGGAGGACGTCATGGGCCGTGTTCGGGTGTTTGATGTGAGCTCCGGCGCAGAAATCACATCAAAGTCCCGACATCTCACCTGATCTCAACAGCTGAGATGTCATGGTAACAGCACCGATCGGATCCCGGATCTGATCGGTGCTGTTAACCCCTTGGATCCCGCTGTTAATCACTGACAGCGGGATCCAAGGCTGCCTGCATCGGAGATCCCACAATATTATCTTGATATTGTCTTGGCTAGACCCCGGATGCTGTCACAGAGCACTTCCAGGTTGTGGTCCATAGCATGTCTGAGATTCTGGGAGATACTGATGAGCTGCAGCTCATCGGTATCCCCCAGAAGCGATCAGACTGTGCAGCAAGGTGCCTCTTAAAAGGGGCAGTGTAAAAATAAGAATAAATAAAAAAATTAAGTTTTTAAAAACCTGTAAAAAAAAAAAAAAGGTTCAAATCACCCCCCTTTTCCCCCATTCACAATAAAAGTATTAAAAAAAATAAAAAAATAAACGTTTGGTATCGCCGCATTCAGAATTGCCCGATCTATCAACATGTAAAATCAATTAATGAGAGCCGTAAACTGCGTAACGGAAAAAATGGTCCAAATCGCCAAAATTATGTTTTTTTTTTTAGTCGCCGCTACATTGCTATAAAATGTAATAACAGGCGATCAAAACAGCGCATCCACCCAATAATGGTATCATTAGAAAGGTTAGCTCAAGAAGCAAAAAATAAGCCGTTGCACAGCCCCAGATCCCGAAAAATGAGATCGCTACGAGCGCAAAAAATGCGTTTTTTTTTTTCCCCAAACTTCTGAATTTTTTTTCACCACTTAGATAACACTAAAGGTATACATGTTCGGTATGTGATTGTACAAACATGTGATTGCACTTCTTTTGCAATTTCACCGCACTTGGAATTTTTTTGCAATTTCCTTGTACACTATATGGTAAAATAAATGATTGCATCTGAAAGTACAGCTCGTCCAGCAAAAAACAAGCTGTCATATGTCTATAGTGACGGAAAAATAAAAAAGTTATGGCTCTTGGAAGCAGCGGAGCAAAAAACGAAAATGAAAAACAAAAAATTCCCGGGTCATGAAGGGGTTAATAAGCTTTTCAGATAATTGTCTGATTACCTTTGTTCCCTTGAAAATGAGGCAGCTACACATTAACCCCTTAAGGACCGAGTCACTTTGCAGCTTAATGACCGGACCATTTTTTGTAATTCTTACCACTCTCCCTTTATGAGGTAATATCTCTGGAACGCTTCAACGGATCCTAGCGATTCTGAGATTGTTTTTTCGTGACATATTGGGCTTCATGTTAGTATTAAATTTAGGTCGATAATTTTTGTGTTTATTTGTGAAAAAATAAAAAATTTGGCAAAAATTTTGAAAATTTAGCAATTTTCAAATTTTTAATTTTTATTCTGCTAAACCAGAGAGTTATGTGCCACAAAATAGTTAATAAATAACATGTCCCACATGTCTACTTCACATCAGCACAATTTTGGAAGAAAAAAAAAAATTTGTTAGGACGTTATAAGGGTTCAAAGTTCATCAGCAATTATTCATTTTTCCAGCAAAATTTACAAAACCAATTTTTTAGTGACCACATCACATTTGAAGTCTCTTTGAGGGGTGTACATGACAGAAAACACCCAAAAGTGACACCATTCCAAAAACTGCACCCCTCAAGCTACTCAAAACTATATTGAAGAAGATTATTAACCCTTCAGATGCTTCACAGGAACTAAAATAAAGTTGAAGGAAAAAATGGACATTTTAATTTTTGTAACAAAAATGTTCTTTTAGCCTCAATTTTTTCATTTTCACATGGGCAACAGGATAAAATGCATCCTAAAATTTGTTGGGCAATTTCTCCTGAGTACACCGATACCTCATATGTGGTCATACACCACTGTTTGGGCGTACGG
>JARQOC010000003.1:614965867-615031705 GCA_033576535.1 Allobates femoralis
CCTATAGTAGTCCTGGCAGTAAGGATACCTCTTTCTCTGAAGAAATGTGTATGCAGCAGGTATAGAGACATTCCTGAGTACACTTAGGGTACCTGCACATAATGCATTTTTCACTCTGAAAACCACCAAGAAAACCTTAATTTCTCTATTAACCATTTCAGTTTTCAAAAGACACCATGTGGTTAAAAGAAATGACCCGACCAGCCTTTTTTTTTAATTGTTTATTTTTAAAGATAAACATCCTTTTGACATCCTCCATTTTGAGAAGACATCACAAACTAAATAAAGATGTTTATGGGGAGCCTCCTCTCCCCCCCCAACCCCAACCCCGGAAAAAAATCCCACATAGAAGACATCTGGTGCCTTTTATAGCATTTTAAAAATGGCAAAAAAAGAATGCTGTTATTTCCTAAAGAGGGTAACATTTAAAAAAACTTGGATTAGCCCAAATTTATAAGGTGTTGTGTGCACAGGCACTGAGGGTGCCTTCACACTGCAGCCCCCGGACAGCCCTGTACCGGTTCACGCCGCAGTGTGAAGGCACCCTTAGGCTGGTTTCACACTGCAGTTTTTTCCCTGATCAGATTTTATGTGTCAAAATCAGGAGAGGAACTTGCAGAGAAAAACTATAATTGAAAGATTGACACCTGTTCTGTGTTTTGGAGACACTCCTGGTTTTGATACACAAACCTGATCAAGGAAAAATGGCAGTGTGAAACCAGCCTTAGGGCTCAGACACACTTCTGTGAAACTCGTCCGAGTGTACTGTGCGGAAATATCGCATTTCTCCGGGACCAATATTAACTAATGTCCAAGAGCACATTTCCGAGTGTCATACGCTTTTTCCGCATCCAATTCTCAGATTACGAGCCAATCACAACATGCTGCGATTCTATGCGAGTCACGGACGACACTTAACAATGCAAGACTATGGTTCCGACAAAAAACATGGATTGCACTCGCACCATCCTAGTCTGATGCGAGTTTTAATTGATACATTACCATTCTGTAGCTCAGACATTTGTACAAAATTTTCCTGTAAATGATTATACTGTAAATAGCTGCTGAGGAAAAAAACGGATTGCACTCACAAGCCACACTGACCAAAAGTCAGAGTCACTCATACGACTCTCAGATCCATGAATCGGAGCGTTTTTTCACTCGGTATGTGTGTCCATACCCTGATGGCGGGTTTACACGCCGCGATATCGGCGTCCAACTCCGACACAACTCTGACAAAAAGTCACGTGGGTCGCGAGTTGGACCCGATATCGTTTGCGCGTTGTACGGTTTGAGCGTACAACGCGATGCTGGAACGATGCCAAAACGATATCGGGGTTGAATAGCCGAGCTATTCAACTCCCCGATATCGCATGGCCGTTGTAGCAGCATCGCAGCGTGTGACAGCCCAACTCTGATCTGTACGCCGACGCTACCCATTAACTCCCATGTTAAATGGTCGTTACTGGGTTGGTGGGCGTACACATCGGAGGGACATTGTTTCCCGATATCGCAGCGTGTAAACCGCCGATGCGATATCGAGAAAAGGGCTGAAAAAATGCGCGCTCCCGCGCCGTTGCCTCCGATATCGACCGCGATATCGGGACGTGTAACCCCACCATGAGAGTATGTCCACAATGAGAATTTTGTTGCTGAGTATTTTGAGCAGATATTCTTCAAAAACAACAATATTTGGATGGTTTGTGCTCTAAAAATCCTGAAAAATGTCTTGTGAACATAGCCGTTAGCGTGTTTTGACATTTCATTTTTCTCTACGTTTCAGAGCAGAAACACTAACTTTACAATCAAAACTTGTTTTTGTACCTATAGGCAAACAAAAAGAATACAAAAGCGATCCAAGGTCCAAATAAGGCCACTTTACACACACCAACTTATCTGTCCAACTTCTGACCAAGTTGCTGGTTGCAGTGAAATCATGGACACAATGCTCCATTTTGTGACTGTGTACAATGGAACAATGTGTCCATGATTTCACTGCAACCAGAAAGTTGGTCATAAGTTGGACAGATAAGTTGGTGTGTGTAAAGTGGCCTTTAGTGAGGTTTACTTTATTAATCAGATGTGCATAACAAAGTTAAAATTTGGGGAGCATACACAATAACCACACAGCAGGTGTAAACACAGTGATAAATATATATATATCCTATAGTTGAATCAGTTCATACCTCAGAATTAATACAGTATACATATATTTCAGATGTAGCAGATGCGGTGGTTTGGGACTAAGGATATAAATGAAAGATAGCTAAAATCTATCAAGGTATTTGATTTAGGTATTAGTACTAAATATGTTGTATCCCAAAAAATACTTAGCTGGTATATTAGCTTCTAGTCTCTTAATACAACAGAGATCAGGATATCAGTCTATCTGAAAGTATATGGTGTAGAGGACTTACTATATATGGATATCTCTTTCACATATATCGGTTATTTGGAAACCAACCCAGACCAGGCAGTACTCTCAACCACCTATATAAACCACCTATGCAAACTCCCTATTCCAAATCACTTAAGTGCATCAAGCAGGGTATACATAATAAGGCTGTGTGCACTGCTAGAGCCCGATGCGCATTTCGGTGTGAAGCCTTCGTCAGGGGGCGTGGGTACAAGAGGGGAAGGGGAGATTTAAAAAGAGGTGTCAACCAATCGCAGTGCGGCCTAGTTTCTGTGGAGACGAATGCTCGGCCGGATCAATGTGGGGCCACGTTGCAGTGTCAGTTTCACAGGGAGGAGGAAAGCAGATAACATGAATATATATTGGGGTTTCCTTGATATACCCCCCCAGTTGATATTCATATATTTTTATATATACTCCTCCCTTCATATTTTGGCATCCCCACTCACACTGTGCGAGTCTATTTGCAGCACGGGCGCCCTGCTTGGATCTGGGTGTCCGCGAGCAGCTCCGGCTTCTCCATGGTGATGTTTAGAGCGAATCACATAATCCGCTCTTCTACTCCCCGTGACGCTGACGCAGCGACGCGGCGCTGCACTGATCGGGCCGAGCGTTTGTCTCCACAACAACTAGGCCGCACTGCAATTGGCTGACACCTCCTTTTAAACCTCCCCTTCCCCTCTTGTAGGCACGCCCCCTGACGATGGCTTCACACCGAAATGTGCATCGGGTGCTAGTAAGTCCTCTACACCATATACTTTCAGATAGACTGATTCCTGAACTCTGTTGTATTAAGAGACTAGAGGCTAATATACCAGCTTTTTTTTTTGAGATACCAGTATTATTTGGGATACAGCATTAGCCTTAATATTTAGTACTACCACCTAAATCAAATACCTTGATAGATTTTAGCTATCTCTCATTTATATCCTTAGTCCCAAACCACCGCATCTGCTACATCTGAAATATATGTACGGTATATGGTTTTAATTCTGAGGTATGAACTGATTAAACTATAGGATATATATTTATTGCTGTGTTTGCACCTGCTATGTGGTTATTGTGTATGCTCCCCAAATTTTAACTTTGATATGCACATCTGATTAATAAAGTAAACCTCACTTATTTGGACGTTGGATCGCTTTTGTTTTCTTTTTGGTTGCCTATGCAAGTTGCCATTGGTCTATATATTATATAGATCTAGATATACCCACAGGATATCAATGTCCATATAAACTAAATAAATATGTGGTGGGTGATCTGTAGTTTTCATTGATCAGTTTTTGGACCTGTAAGGTATGTGCACACCGAGTCTTTTTGCTGAGTTTTTGAGCCTGAAACTGAGTAGAAATCCCAAGTTTTTAAAGAGTTTTCAGTTGTTAAGGGGATGAGCAGAATTTCCATCCTGTTTCTGCTATGTGCATACATGGAGTCTTTTTGCTGAGTTATGGGAGCAGAAACTCCTATGTTTTTGTGAATTTTTTAAATTTGAAGAGTTTTTACTCAAGTTTTGCTCCACAAAACTCGGTGTGCACAGTCTAAAGGTATCGTTACACGCGACAACACTGCCCAAAAGTGACGTAGGCATCGCTGTTGCTGTTGAAATCGCTAGTGTGTTGCAACATGTGACAGAGCGATTCAACTGAGATAAGTTGCTTGGGCGGAGTTGCCAGGTTGATGAACATGTTCTGAAACCTGGCAATGTTGCTCAGGCGATCTGCTAGTATCGCTCTGTGTGACACCGCAATAGCGATGTTGTATAGGGGAAGTTGCTTTCATTACATTGATAAGGATCGCTCACTGGGTTGCTCACACCCAGCGAACTAAAGGTGCTTTCAACATTGTAATTGCGTTGCCTAGGATATCTCTGCGTCTGACATCTCCAAGGCAATCTTGGAAAAGTGCCAAAAACGTGCGCGCTCCCGTGAAGTTGGTGGCAGCATCTCAGCAACGTTGCCTCGTGTAACGGTACCTTTAGTATGAAAGATCAGTTAATCAGATTAGTGAAATTTATTTATGTGTAGAAATGAGTCCCAAAGCTTGTTCTCATGCCTGAAAATAGCCGATTAACATTTATAACAGTATATTAATGGTACTAATATTCATATACCTAACAATTTCCAAGAAATTTAAGTGACAAGAAATCACAGTCAAAACAAGTTTTATTCTGTTTTATTCTAGCATTATTGTATATATCCAATATGACTTTGTTTGATTTTAGTGTTAAATTAAGCCACTGTAAAGGAAAGACATTTTTCCTATCACCTTCTACAATGCTCCATCATCTTGAGAAACTACAACTCTTTCCCTAATGAGCTTGACATCAGGAAGATGGTTCGGATCATTGAGCCTAATAAGTCTAGGAACCTATGCTGGGTCACCCTCTTACTGTGTAAAAGGGAAGCTCTTGCTGCAAAATAAATGCTTCAAAAGACGTTGAATAAATTATTATTAACTATCTCTTCTAAAGTCACACAGCACTTTTTTCTTGTTTAATTGATTGTATTTATTATTCCGTTTATATGTATAAAGTCAGAGTATTCCATCAAGATAGTCTATGAGGACAAGATCAGGACCAGAAGGAATGTCTCTGTTCACTATGCAATGGAGTTGACAAGCTAATTGTTTTCAAGGTTATTTTACTTCTACTGTGACCAGAAAGGCATCGTTTGTCATCCATTTAGGCAACATACCTTCAGAAAAAGCATCCTCTTTTCCATCTGTTGCTTTTACATTAAAGTCAGAGCATGAAGAAACATGTGTTGTCATCTGTTGCATGTCTTTTTCCATCCAGTGAACATCATACATTGTCTCATGATGACATTAATGTTTTTTCATCTCTTATTTAATTTTCGTACACTTAAATAATATGAAACTACGGTTATTCTATGCATCAGTGTTTATATGGTTTAAGGCATGGGCTATTGGGCAAAATATATTGTGTGACAGTGAAATCACAGTGTTGCATTGTGAGATCACATCCAACAATATATGGTGTCTCACTACGATTTCCTTCAACTGCGATAGTCAACAATGTTTCTAAATGTATTGGCTATTCTGTCACTGCTTGTAAGATGCACACAATTCACTTGCCATAGACTTCAATGCAAATCACAAGTGACTACAACTTGTGTGCCTCTTGCCTGAGGTTTGGCTATTTTTTTTTACAGTACGATCACAGTTCTAATATTGTCATGCAACATCACATCAGATCGCACACAAGTTGAACAGATATTTCTTGTTAAAGTGAACCTGTCACCTCCAAAAAGCCCCCCAGACTATCACTACCTTCCCTGCATCTTCCTATTACTACTCTATCCCTTTCTATGCTAAATGTGCCCTGTGACTTTGTAATAAAAGCTTATCACTCGTTATGATAATGATCCGGGGGGCTACCGTTGCTAGACCCCCCAGGTGTCTTCTATGTGTCCCTTGCCCGCCTCCTGTATAGTTTATCACGCCCCGATAAGCGTGATATTGCCATCCAAATGCGCGCTCCCCCCACCTGGCTTGTCCATCTGCAGAGTTTTGGGGTATGACGCCAATGCATAGTTTCCGGGACTCATCCACAGAGCTGCGCATTGCGCAGGCTCTGTGGAGCACATTATGTCAGCTCATCACAGATGAGCTGATGTAATGTGCTCCATAGAGCATGCGTACTGTGCAGCCTGAAGTCCTGCCTGCGGAGTACCGGAAATGGTGTGTTCGGCGTCATACCCCAGAACTCTGCAGACGGATGAGCCAGGCAGGGAGAGAGCACATTTGGATGGCAATATTACGCCCATCGGGGCGTGATAAACTATACAGGAGGTGGCCACAGGACACAGAGGATGCCCGGGGGGGGGCTAGCAATGGTAAACCCCGGGATCATTATCATAATGAGTGATAAGCTTTGATTACACAGTCACAGGGCACATTTAGCATAAAAAGGGATTGTTAGAGTAGTAATAGGAAGATGCATGGACAGGTAGTGAGAGCCTGGGGAGCTTTATGGAGGTGATAGGTTCCCTTGAAAAACATTGCTGTCGCACGATGTCACACATTTGGATGTGAACCCACTAAGCCATGGGGCCAAGTTTACCTTGGAGGGTAAGTGATTACCTGGTTTTCACTAGAGCAAATGTTGGTTTGGTTAGGCTTACACTGCAGGAAGCCACCAGGTACCACTCCAAGGGCATTCCCTGGTACTGAGACAGCTGATTCTAGGGGTCAGGAATGCAGGAATTGACTTCATGTAACAGACCGGATGGCAGGTACAGGCTCAGCGGGATGTTCAGGTGCATGACAGGTTTGGAAACACAGGCTGTATACAGGATGGAATATATACAGAAACTGAGGCAGAGCAGACAATAGTGAACTTTAAAGGAAAAAAGTGTGTGTATATATATATATAAACGTGTGAAACTACCCTACAATAGAGCTACATAGTTTTTGTATATGTTCTGAGTCAGAGCAGACACTAGCGAACATGCATGTCAGAGCATGTTAAAATTCGCCACCAGACATACTAAACCTTAAAGGACCTAGCCGACCACAAAACTTGTTTAAAAAAGCTAATCTGTGCTGAATTGTATTAAAAAAGCCTCCCAAAGTGTTTTTTTGTTTGCCTACCATCATTTTCTCAATTTCTGTGTTCAGTGCCTCCATGTTGGACGTTTACATGCAGCATTTCTTGATTAGGTAGATTCCTGTTTTTTTTTTTCTTCCTTCTTACAGCCTGTGAAGATCACCACCCCCTGTACACACCTCTCTGCCCCCTCCACACTCCTCTCTGCACACATACTGCACGCTGATTGGCCAGGACTCTGCCATTACAGTGTCTCAGTGCTACAGCAGTGAAGGATCATTCACAAACAACTCATCATTATTACACAAACAGGGTCCAGCAAGCAACTCCTACAGCAATGCACCTGAAAGTGCAAGGAGGGAAAAATTGGGTGAGACCAGGCACTGCATACAGAGGCACTTGTCTGGGAGCTGCTCTATGTACCTGCAGTGTCCATGCAATCCTGCCTCAAACAGCTCCTCTACTCAGCACACATGGGCTGGGTTAGCAGAGGGGAGTGGGCTGACACTCACAGTGACTGGGCTGTGATGCTGTCTACAGGACGGGGGATAAGCTAATGCTATGTGGTCAGGACGTGACATCACAGGAAGCAGCAAAATCACTGCAGGAGAGGTCATGTGACCGCTCTGAGACAGGTGCTGACAGGAGAGGAAGGGCTTACAGCAGATTAGGTAGGTAATTACCCTCTATCTACTTGTATCTGTGTAGCCCAATACTATAAAGATTGATTTAAGCCGGATAAGTCCTTTAAGGAAAAAAAGTATATACATAAACGTGTGAAAATACCCTGCAATCTATATATGTATACATAGCTGAGTGTATGTATCAAACCCCACCTACTCCAGTTAGCCATGCCCACCTCCTCAGAACCAGAAAACATTGTATGGAGGAGGAGTATCTGGACTCTGAGGCCGCTGACAGGGCCCCATAAGCTAGAAAGCCGGAGGCCTCTGAGAGGGTCCAATCAGCAAGACTGCCCAAGGCCACCGACAGGGTCCTGTCAGTCATCCGGCCCTATATGCTACTCTAGAGCCTACCAACTTATCAGTGTTAAGGCCCCGTTACACGGAACAACGTTGTTACGATGTCAGCAACAATCTCGTGGGCGCGCGGTCGGTTTTGGCATAATTTCAACATCGCTGGCAGGGGCTGGCTGGAGCCTCCATCCCCGGGTGGCAGATTTGCCCTGCCGGCCCTGACTTGAGAAGCGGGGGGGAGTGCTGTCAGGGCTGGCTTGAGAAGCGGGGGGGGGGTTTTGCTGTCAGGGCTGACTTGAGAAGCGGGGGGGGGTGCTGTCAGGGCTGACTTGAGGGGGGGGGGGGTGTGCTGTCAGCCCTTACCTGATCCGAGACCTCCAGCGTCATGTACTATCGCCGTGCCGGCCGCAAAGCAACTCCCGCGGCCGGGCCGTTTCACGTCATGTGCCGGCCGCAAAGCGACTCCCGCGGCCGGGCCGTTTCGCGTCATGTGCCGGCCGCAAAGCGACTCCCGCGGCCGGGCCGTTTCACGTCATGTGCCGGCCGCAAAGCGACTCCCGCGGCCGGGCCGTTTCGCGTCATGTGCCGGCCGCAAAGCGACTCCCGCGGCCGGGCCGTTTCGCGTCATGTGCCGGCCGCAAAGCGACGCCCGCGGCCGGCCCGTTTCTGTAGGGGGCGGCCCTAGATGTGGACTATACCACCAGCCCGGGGGCACTTGCCCCCTGCCACCTGGGCCAGCCCGCCCCTGATCGCTGGTGAGACATCACACGTCTAGATTTCGTGGACAACTCACCAACGATGTTTTGAGCAAGTATCGTTCGCAAACCCCGCAAATGATCCCTGCTCATTGCTGTGAATGTGCGAAGTCGTCCACGACATCGTTATTGCGGTGTCACACACAACGATGCAGCAGGTTGCTTGAGTTGATATCGTCAGGTTTTCAAACATGTTGGTAAACCTGTCAACTCCGATCCAACTCGTAGCAACTTGCCAAAGTCGCACACAACGAGGTCGCAACAACGTCGCTGTCACTCCTCCAAACCCGTGGCGTATCATCAATGTCGTGCCATGTATCGGGCCCTTTAGAAGACCAGCAAAAGAACCTAACATGGTCATATCTGACTGATGACACCATTTTAAAAAAGCATCAGAATCAACTTAGGCTAGGGTCACACTTGGAAGGGTAATTGAGGTTACCGCATCCAGATCCGGATGTGGTAAGCGCAATTGCCTTCAGACACATTTTTTTCACAAAATATGTCCTGCAAACCGCAATGCGGTAACCAGATTGCTCAGGATGTGTAATCTGGAGCAATCCGGTTACCGTATGCTTTGTTCATCCCTGCTGCCGCAGGAATGAACAAAGGGTTAATGTTAATAATAGATGTGGGCAACATGCTCTAGGGGTGCCCCCACCCTCTAGAGACATGCTGTCCACTCAGGTGGCCATGTGAGGGGTTAATGTGGGTTTTTGTAGTATTGCTGGCTATTGTCTGCATTTTCAATTTTATGAATGAACCCGGCGGCTCCTCGCTGTGTAGTAGATACAGTTCGTAATGTACGTACTGTATGAGCCGCTAGGCTTGGTTCTGAAAACATTAACATTAGGTCTATGGGCAGCGTACCGTCATAGACCTAATGTTAATGCTTTCAGGACCAAGGCTAGCGGCTCACACAGTACGTACATTACGCACTGTATCTCCTCCACAGTGAGGAGACGCTAGGCTCATTCATAAAATTGCAAATGCCGGCAATAGCCATCAATACTACAAAAACCCACATTAACCCCTCACATGGCCACCTGAGTGGACAGCATGTCTCTAGGGAGGGTGGGCACCCCCTAGAGACATGTTGCCCACATCTATTATTAACATTTAATCCTTTGTTCATCCCTGCGGCAGCAGGGATGAACAAAGCGTTCGGCTGCCGCAGGCATTCACATGTGCCTTGCAGCAGCCGAAAGGGCTCCCGTAGGAGCCCATTATAGCAATCCTGGTGCGGATTACAAACCGCTCCAAAAACTGCAGCCTGCATAATTTTTACCGCAGGCTGCAAATCCGCAAGCAGTAACCGGATTGCATGTAGTGCAATCCGATTTACATAATGGGCTCCTATGGGCTGGGGTTCCTGATCTGGTTTTGAGATTTTTAACAGCTCAAAACCGGATCAGGATCTGAAATTTTCACTGCAAATGTGACCCTAGCCTTATTTGTCCTGTACTTTCCATAAATTATCAGCAAATTGTTGAAATTACACCTATCAAAAAATAAATAACAGCCTCCTCCAAATCCCCTCTAGCTGTCCTTTCCATTGCCAAAACGGGTGTATTTTCTACCATTTTAGATATAAAAATCATTAATTTGCTTCTAATTTAGACAAAGTAGCTGGAAGGTTTATCAAGCAAACAATGCTTGTAAGACCAAGAGCCATCCAGCCCAAGGCCACCGACAGGGCCCCATCAACTAGACAGCCTGAGGTCGCCAACAAACCCCAATAAGCCATCCAGCCGGAAATTGTCGATATGGCCCCATCAGCCATCGAGCCCGAGTCTGCTGACAGGGCTTATCAGTCACACTGCCTGAAACCACTGAAAAGGCCCATCAGCAAGACTGCACAAAGCCACTAACAGGGCCCCATCAGCAAGACTGCCCAAGGCCGCCAACAGGGCCTCACCAGCCAGACTGCCAAGAGTTGCCAACAGGGCCCCATAAAGCAGACTGGCCGGGCCGCCAACAAGACCCCATCAGCTAGACTGCCCAAGGCTACCAACACGGCCCCATCCGTGCCCCATCAACCAGACTGCCCAGGGCTGATGACTGGGCCCCATAAGCCAAACTACCTAAGGCCTACAACAGGGCCCCATCAGCAAGACTGACTGAGACTGCCGACATAGCCATATTAGCCAGACGGCCCGAGGCCACCAACAGGGCCCCATTAGCCAGACTGCCGAAATCCGCCAACAGGGCCCCATCAGCCAGACTGCCCAAGGCCGCCAACAGGGACCCATCAGCAAGACATCCCAGGGCCGCCAACAGGGCCCCATCAGTCATCTGGCCAAATGGCCTCCAACAGGGTCATTAGCCATCCAGGAGGAGCCAAACGACACGGCTCCATCAGACAGACATCCTAAGGCTGCCGACAGGACCCCATCAGCCATCCGGTCTGAGACCACCGACAGGGCCCCATAAGCAAGACTGCCTGAGTACGACGACAATGCCCTATCAGCCAGACTGCTGATGGCCGCCGACATAGCCTATCAGCCAGATAGCCTGAGGCCACCAACATGGCCCCATCAGCTAGACTGCCCGAGGCCAACGACAGGGCCCAATCAGCCAGATGACCTGAGGTCAATGATAAGGCCCATCAGCCATGCAGCCTGATGTCGCTGATATGACTCCATCAGCCAGACTGCCAGGGGTCATCGACAGGGCCCCATAAGCCATGGACCCCAAGGCCGCCAACAGGAACCCATCAGCCAGACGGCCTGAGGTCAATGACAAGGCCCAATCAGCCTTCCAGCCCAGTGTCTCCAATATGGCCCCATCAGCCATTCAGCACGAGTCTGATGACAGAGCCCATCAGCCAGACTTCCTGAGACCGCCAACAAGGCTCCATCAGTCAGACTGCCTAAACCGCTGAGAGGGCCCCATAAGCCAGAAAGCCGGAGGCCTATGAGAGGGTCCCATCAGCAAGAGTGCCCGAGGCCACCGACAGGGCCCCATCAGCCAGACTGGCCGAGGCCGCCGACAGGATCCCATCAGTCATCCGCCCTATATTCTACTCTAGAGCCTACCAACGTATCAGTGTTAGAAGACCAGTAGAAGAACCTAACATGGTCATATCTGACCGATGACACCATTTTGAAAAAGCATCAGAATCAACTTATTTATCCTGTCCTTTCCATAAATTATCAGCAAATTGTTGAAATTACACCTATAAAAAAAAAACAAATAACAGCCTCCTCCATATCCTGTGATACCAATGTGATAAGAATGGTGTGTGGATGTGAATAGAATAGGTACAGGTAATCATAATTAGAATATAATGACCACAGGCATTATCATTCAATGTTCAATAAATGCACAGCCGATAATAGGGAAAATAGTGAATAACATGTCGTTGGTGGTCACGTCTTAAAAAACGCTGGATCATGCCATCAGCACGTGATCAGATATTCAAAGTATAAATTGAAGGAAGTCACAGTCAGAGGGGAGGAAAAACCTTTCCAAAGACCAACATGGATGGCCGCCTCTGTGAAGCAAGCCGTGGTCCCTTCTCTCTGATCGTGACTTCCCTGATGAAGACGGTGACGCAGCTACAATAAACGTATTGATGTTTATTCGCTATAATTAAGTCTAGGTATAATTACTACATTTTGTGTTAAGCCTGTATTCAATTGATGACAATTCATGTGCTACTTTGTAAACAAATAAATTTAATCTTGCTATGAAGAATATTATTATTTATGCCTGATTTGTAAGTCAGTGAGCGCTACGTAAGTACGGGCTTTGCCCCGATCCAGGTAAATTTAGCAAGACATTAATTGGCGTAGTCTGGCAGGATACCCCACAGTGGGGTATTTAAAGAACACCTTATTTTTTAGTAATATTTTCTTATTTGGCATTTTTCCAAATTATTTATCAAGAGTACCAAAATGTTTAGAAAAAGTAAGGAAACAGCTAAGGAAATTGTTATGGAGGTTCCCGGTTGGACCGAGGCTCCATATAATATTATAGTACATGAATTGGTCAATTGTGGACTGGCGGAAAAATGGCAGGATAAGTTAATAAATTCTGAACCCTATAATGTTGTTGATGTACTTATAGGGACCCCTGCAAAGGCAGGTGATGTAGTAACCCCTCAATGTTGTAAAGTTACTCGAGGGATCCCTGCTGCAAAGGCAGGTGATGTAGTAGCCCCTCGATGTTGTGAAGTTACTCGAGGGATCCCTGTTGCAAAGGCAGGTGATGTAGTAACCCCTCGATGTTGTAAAGTTACTCGAGGGATCCCTGCTGCAAAGACAGGTGATGTAGTAACCCCTCGATGTTGTGAAGTTACTCGAGAGGGGATCCCTGCAGAGACAGGTGATGTAGTAACCCCTCGATGTTGTGAAGTTACTCGAGAGGGGATCCCTGCAGAGGCAGGTGATGTGGTAACCCCTCGATGTTGTGAAGTTACTCGAGGGATCCCTGCTGTAAAGGCATGTGATGTGGTAACCCCTCGATGTTGTTAAAATTACTCGAGAGGGTCCCTGCAAAGGCAGGTGATGTGGTAACCCCTCGATGTTGTTAAAATTACTTGAGAGGGTCCCTGCAAAGGCAGGTGATGTAGTAATATTGGGGAAGCAAAACTAGATGCTAGCCTCAGCCTATAGGACAGTTTATAGTAAAAATTATCAGCTAGTTAAGGATGTGAAGCGCACATTGGTGTGCAGTTAGCATTTTGTCATCATTTTTCAATTAAAATAGATAGATAAATCTGTTTAAAGTATAGTACAAACACATTGCATTTGTGTAATAACATTTGTTTGTTGAATAATTGTGTGTGAAAGAACGTGACTGGTATGAGACTTCTTGATTGAACTGAATGACCGTATGCATGTAATAAGGATTTAAAAATAAAAATCCTGATTGTATAAAGGAGTCCAGTTAGTCCAATTAGTTGTGATCCCTTGTCAACTGGCATCCGGGATACAACGAGGAACATTTAGCAAGTGAAAAAACACATAGTCACACGCGTGAGAATGAGATAAGCTGAAACCAAGTATTTTGTTAACATTGCGAAACTAAGCAGAAAACTGGGAATACACGTAGTCGGGCTTGTCCTGTCAGTGTTTTGCCAGTGACCTGTCGTTTTGCAGTAAACTAATATTTGGGGAGGCTGCAAGTGAAGTGATTGTGTTGAATGTTCTGCAGATTTTGTGTGGGTTGTGCATGTTTCAGAAAAGTTGGATGTCCAAGGCTGGTCCGAGGCTCCCTACAATATCATAGTGCAGAAATTGTTACATAGTAGATTAGCTGATGCTTGAAATAATATCAAGGGTTATAATTAATGTTGTTAATGTACTCGAGGGAATCCCTGCCAAGGTAATACAGTTAGAAGGTGAAATTGGGTATTAGCTATTTTCTTAGCCCAAAAAATATAAATATGAACAAGGTATAAAATAATATTTGTTCACTGATTCATGGTTTGTAGTTAGTGGTTCAGCTACTTGGATTATAGGATGAGAAATTAAATGATTGACAGATTCATAGGAAAGAGTTGTGGGGGAAAGAAGTTTGGCAAAATATTGAAGAATATGTCCAAACAACCAAAAATATTCTTTTCATGTTGATTACCCGTGTTCCTCTTGACTTATTGAAATGTTTGTTTAATTCCCAAGCAGATGCGGCAGCCTCAATGTCTGTCGCAGGTACTGAACCTGATAAAGAGAAAGAAATATGGTTGCAAGGTATAGCTGTTCGGACGCATCAGAAAAGTGGACACTTGGGAAAAAATGCCACTTACAGGTGGGCACAAGACAGAGGAGTGCCCTTCACTTTAGATGTTATAAAACAAGTATTGCATAATGTCCCATATGTCAACATTCACAGAAAAGGGTCCAAAAGTAATCACACATTATTGCCAGCTTAGATTTGGCAGATGGATTTCATCGGTCCTCTGCCACAGAGTAGAAGTTGTAAATCTATCTGTACGGCTGCAGACACATAGTCAGGATTGATGGTGAGTTTTTTTTTGTAAATCTGCCACCCAGTGGAGTACTGTGAGACCACTAAAACTGATCACGGACTACACATAATCTGAGCATACATAAAGTACATATAGATACACTGATCTATTGGAAATGGAATGAGGAAACACAAATTCCTTTCAGAGCTATGGACCTCTACTCAGTAAAGGCAGTGCTCATAGCACCAGGTAAAGGTAAGTACCATTTCTACTGGTTTTGCATGTAGGAAATTGCAACAAGATCTAGCTTTGCTTTAAAAGGTGCAATAGTAGTAGGAGGTGTTATTGATCCTGATTATCAAGGAGAAATTAAGGTTAGGATGCTTAATTTAGGGGATGAGCCCCTTATTTTAACAAAACACTAGAGAATAGCTCAGATGCTGTTAATTCCAGTAAATGTGTCTGAGGTGAGAGAAGGTAAAGCCCCTATAGAATTGACAGTCAGGGGAGATAAAGGTTTTGGGTCCTCCAATATCACTAATGTGGGGGCCAAAATAGGGGTACAGAATACCCAAGGACCACCATCTGAGGCTGAGGTCATTGCAGTGGGAAAAGATAGAACACTCTTGATACTGAGACCAGGAGTAGAGAAGTGGGAATATGTCCCACAGGAGAAATGTTATGTACGGGAATGATGCCATCTTTTATTGTACCCTAGGTATGACTTAAGTGGAATCTTTGGAAGCGTATTTCTAGGCGTAGCTGATGGATGGAGCAGCCTACACTGAGAGGGGCCGATAGCCAACAAGTTCCTTGTGCACCATCAAGTGACGGAAGCGTTGGATGACACTCAACCCACAGATTGTTGGATTTGTACACATTCGCCTGTGACAGCAACCAGTATTCCTTTCCTGGTACCGGTAACAATGGAAGAAATCCTGATGTGGAACAATTGCTCAGACAGTTTGAAATCTGAGCGGGACAATTAAGAATTTGCAGTATATGGCCTTTAAAGGAGGAGTTTGGGGGCCGAGAAATACAACTGGGTTGACTAATTTGGGACTGCTCCCTATGGACAATATACATATAAGTTTTGGGACAATGCCACTATGTTTATTATACTTGTAGCAATAGACCAGGTGATTTAACGTGTAATGAATCTTCTGAATATTAAGCTAATGAACCTAAGGTGTAGTAACCCTGATGCAGGATATTGTAGTCCTATTGGGCAAAAACCGGGGTGGTGTATGCTAACCAATGTGAGTATCTTTGTTGATTTAGTACACCCACTAGTTTTACAACACTCCGCTATATGAGATCTCTCTAGAGGGATGCAGTGGATGTGTGGGCAAAATTCTTATAAATATCAGAAAGATAATAATGACCACAAAGATAGCTGGTGGGCCAATACATTCTCTTTCCTGAATCCAGCAAATTGGTTTAAAGGAATTGGAGGATGGTTAATGGGGTTTCTGCAAGGGGCCTTCCAGGTCATATTGTTTTTAGTTTTAATATATGTATCGGTTAAAGTGATAGTATTTTTATTTCAATAAACCGGATGGCTGCCGACAGGGCCCCATCAGCCATCCGGTCTGAGGCCATTGATAAGGCCCTATCAGCCAGGATGCTCAAGGCCGCTGACAGGGCCCTACCAGTCATCCGGCCTGAGGCCACTGAGAGGGCCCCATCAGCCAGATGACCCAAGGCTGCCGACATGGCCCTTCAGTCATATGGCACGAGGCCGCTGATAGGGCCACATCAACCATCCGACCCAAGCATGGCGACAGGGCCCCAACAGCCATCCGGCCAAGGCTGTCGACAGGGCTTCATCAGCCATCCAGCCTGAGGCCGAAAATACGGCCCCATCAGCCAGATGTCCCAAGGCCTCTGACAGGGCCTCGTCAGCTATCTGGCCAGAGGCAGTGAACAGGGCCCCATCAACCATCTGGTTTGAGGCCGCCAATAGGGCTTCATCAGCCAGACAGCCCAAGGCCGCCAACAGGGCCCATTAGCTAGACTGCACGAGGCTGCTGACAGGGCCCCATCAGCCAGATTGCCCGAGGCTGCCGACAGGGCCCCATCAGCCATCCAGCCCAAGGCCGCCGACAGGGCCCCATCTTCCAGATGGCCTGAGGTAAACGATAATGTCCCATCAGCCTTCCAACCCGAATTTGCCGATATGGCTCCATTAGCCAGACTGCCAGGGGTCACCGACAGGGCCCCATCAGCCATCCAGCCCAAGGCCGCCGACAGGACCCCATCAGCCAAATGGCCTGAGGTCACCGGCAAGGCCCCATCAGCCATCCAGCCTAATGTTGCCTATATGGCCCCATCAGCCACCCAGCCCGAGGATGCTGACAGGGCTTATAATCCAGACTGCCTGAGACCACCAAAAAGGCCCATCAGCAAGACTGCACGTGGTCGCTGACAGAGCCCCATCAGCCAGACTGCCCAAGGCTGCCAACAGGGCTTCATCAGCCATCCAGTCCAAGGGCATCGATAGGGCCCCATGAGCCAGGATGTTCAAGGCCGCCGACATGGCTCCATCAGCCTTCCAACCCCAAGGCTGCTGACAGGGCGCTATCAGCCATCCAGCCTGAGACCACTGGCAGGACCCCATCAGCCAGATGAGTATGTATCTAACTGGTCAAGATAACATAACTACTGTAATATTCAATCCACTCACCATACATAACAGGCTCAAAAACAAACCTGTGGCACATAATCCCATGGATTTATTTCCCCTCCCCCTCCCCCCGTAAAAAGAAATTGAATCATAAGTCCTCTCTGGATAATATATGACAACCTATTCTCCAAGAGGAATATAATGGAGTCCCATACCCACATAATATAGAGTGCCTCTCACAAATACACACTAAAAAGCTACAGTGGTCTATTGCCTTAATAAATCAGACCATTCCCCTAAATGTGTACTCCTAATATAATAATACACCTGCGGTCTGACTGTGAGCGCAATCTTCAATTTCCCCATAGGGAGGCAGATCACTACTATCAGACAGACAGCAGGCGTTTCCAAGGAGATGTCGACAAGCCTCGGGACCGGAGGTATGCAGTCCGCGCATGTGCAATGCACGCTTCCGCGTTTCGGGGTGAAACGCACACCGCAGAGAAAGGTGCCAACCACATCCGGTGGGAGGGGGCCAGAATTGAGGGGTGTGTAGGGGGAAGGACTATATTAAACTACAAGACAGCCGGCGGCGCTCATAGCTCTGGACACAGGAGCTACCAAATAGATCTGGAGTGCGCGCCGCGCTGCAAGTAAGGTAATTGGAAATTCACACATTTAACCCCTAAGTGACTTGGAGAATTAGATGGAATATAATAATCATGGTCCATTAGACATAATACCAATATATGACCCTAGAAGTCAGTATTAAGGTTTGAAAGACAGATGTTTACCCATATAGGGAATTCTCCAAAATGTTAATGGGGACGTCCCTTGGTTTTATTACAGGACCCTGAGACAAACTGAGTGGACAAGTGTTGGATATAGTATCCCTGAATGGAGCATAAAACAAAGGGGACATGGAACTGTATGAAAACCCGCTGCTAACCATATTGAGAATCGCTAGAATATTAAAAAAGACAGGTATAACAAACGATGGGGGATATTGTAACTGCATATTTATAGAATCCTTAATCTAGTGAACCTCCTTGCAGATGACCTTGTTAACCCTCATAACAACCATGGGAACGATCTAAACAATCTAACCTGCAAAAAAAGACCCCTTTGGCGATACCTGCAGGTTGGTCCCGTAATAACATATTAAATAATTGAGCAAGAGATATACCTGTGTTGATAATGATACTATCTTTCTTCCCAAACTAAGGGAGATCTAAGGGACTGTTTATAATGGACTACTCCGAAAATCACTGGAAAGGGCTGAAGATACAATGGAAAAGGGTTATAAGCAATGAGATACTAATAAACTGTGTCCTATACTCCATATGTAAATTGACAGATTCATATGAACTTCCTGCAAAAAAATTGTGACAACGATAGAACACCCTGGGACAACATCTTGCACTGGTATGTGTGTCGTTCTAAAAACAACTATGGCACTATAAGGGTGTTTTAAAGTTACTCACTCTCTCCACTATAGTGGGAACAAGTAAGGAACGGTGGAGTAAGACCTATGTATGCGTTTTTGTTGCTCAAATATAGCCTCCTCCTTGTTATATCCAACAGGGCCCACTGACAAGATTCATCTTCAACAGAGAGCCACCTTGACGGTCCCTGAGAAATCCCATTCCATTCCTCAGCTTGTGGGTCTGGACAACAGATCAACAATTTTGTAGATCACATACAACTAGTGTGATCTAGACATTTTTATATTTATCTCCAGAGCCACTGATGAGCCTCTCAATTTAATTTGGAGGGGTGAAACACGTCGGGCGGGGTGTAATATTGCCATATTTATGGACGGAAATTGATGAGTACTAGATCTATGCGACCATAAGACCTTTGACAGAAGTTATAGGTAACAGATCCAGATAAAAGGACATAAGGACAACACATCAATAACGGTTTAATCTGACTGGACTAGACTGAACTGGGTCAATTAGGTCTGAACTTAATAGGAAACAAATTGCATCCAGGAAGTATCTCTCCTCAAACCCACATTACTGAGACATATTGACAAGTGTGTTGTTCGCCACCCAGAGAACCCACAAAGGTTCTTGATCGCATAGATTATTGTTTGTCTAATGAATGTTGGGGGGTGGGTTACACGTTGAAAAACACTGCACTGTTATCACCAATCCACACAGGACTTTTTTTTAAAGAAACCTAATAAAATACAACTATATGAAGAAATGTATTTCTACCTATTTGATAAAAAATTTAAATAACTATAAACTGTAACTCGGTGATAAATTACCCCATCAGCCAGATGACCCAAGGCTGCTGACATGGCCTTTCAGTCATATGGAGCGAGGCCGCCGATAGGGCCCCATCAAACATCCAACCCAAGCCTGCCGACAGGGCCCCAACAGCCATCTGGCCCAAGGCTGCCGACAGGGCTCCATCAGCCATCCAGCCCAATGCCAAAAACAGGCCCCATCATCCAGATGTCCCAAGGCCGCTGACAGGGTCCCATCAGCCATCGGGACTGAGGCCGCCAATAGGGGCCCATCAGCCAGACTACCTGAGGCTGCCGTGATGGCCCATCAGCCAGACTGCCCGAGGAAACTGAAAGTGCCCCTTCAGCCATCCAGCCCAGGGCCGCCAATAGGGCTCCATTAGCCAGATTGCCTGAGGCTGCCGAGAAGGCCCATAAGCAAGACAGCATGATGCCGCTGACCGGATCCCATCAGCCAGACTGCCCGAGGCCGCTGACAAGGCCCAATCAGCCATCCAACCTGATGTTACCGATATGGCTCCATCAGCCAAAATGCCAGAGTTCAGTGACAGGGCCCCTAGCCATCCAGCCCAAGTCCACCGACAGGGCCCTATCAGCCAGACGGCCTGAGGTCATCGACAAGGGCCCATTAGCCATCCATCTCAATGTCACCGATATGGCCCATTAGCCATTCGGCCAGAGTCTGATGACAGAGCCCATCAGCCACACTGCCTGAGACCGCCGACAAGGCTCCATCAGTCAGATTGTCTGAGGCCGCAGACAGGGCCGCATAAGCCAGAGGCCTCTGAGAGGGTCCCATCAGCAAGACTGCCCGAGGCCGCTGACAAGGAAACATCAGCCAGACTGCCCGAGTCTGGTGACAGGACCCCATCACCTTGACTGCCCGAGGCCACTGATAGGGCCCCATCAGCAAAACTGGCCAAGACCGCTGACAGAGTGCCATCAGCCATCCGGACATACAGTTAGGGCCAGAAATATTTGGACAGTGACACAAGTTTTGATATTTTAGCTGTTTACAAAAACATGTTCAGAAATACAATTATATATATAATATGGGCTGAAAGTGCAGACTCCCAGCTGCAATATGAGAGTTTCCACATCCAAATCGGAGAAGGGTTTAGGAATCATAGCTCTGTAATGCATAGCCTCCTCTTTTTCAAGGGACCAAAAGTAATTGGACAATGGACTCTAAGGGCTGCAATTAACTCTGAAGGCGTCTCCCTCGTTAACCTGTAATCAATGAAGTAGTTAAAAGGTCAGGGGTGGAGGTGTGGCTTGCTGATGCCGGAGTAGGAAGCTGCTGTGCACCGCTCCGCTCCTGAAGCTCCCAGTACAGCGATCTTCAGCCCTTCACCGCCGGTTCTCTGCACATGGGCAAGCAGGGGAGACTGCAGGGAAGCTTCGGAACCCCGCTCAGGGCTCCAGCAGCACTATAGACCGCTATCTACGGTCTTCTCAAACTCCCAGCAGGGAGCAAAACAGACCTAAGATGGCGGCGTCCTCCCAACCCAGAGGACAGGGAGCGCGGGAAAGGAGAGAACAGGGCAGCCGTTACGCTCCCTTGCAACAGGACTCTGAGGAGGAGACCGCACACATGGAGGACATTGCCAACCTTCCGACCTCTGAGATAAGTAAACTGCTTAAACTTATCCCCACAAAACAAGACCTAGATAGACTGGCCAGCAGGATGGAGGGCACCTATAGGCGGGAACTGCAGTCCCTAAAAGCAGAATTCACCACAAGAGTGGAGGATGTGGAGAATGTGCAAGAATCCATATTGAATGAGTTGCAAGCTCATAGGGAAATGCTGCAGATGCACTCAGAGATGATGGAGGATTTCATGTATGGACAAGAGGATATTGAGAACCGCAATAGGAGAAACAATGTCCGCATAAGGGGCCTCCCGGAGTCAGTATCCCCAATTGACTTGAGAAAAGTGGTGCAGGACTTGTTTAATACGGTGCTAGGTGAACCTCTGGGCACCGAAATAATTATGGACAGGGTACATAGAGCATTGGCCCCGAAACCATCAGGAGACCTCAGACCTAGGGATGTAATATGCCGTGTGCACTACTTCACGATTAAAGAGGCTATCATGCAGGGGGCAAGACAGCGGGGCCCTATCCAATTCATGGAGGCAGAGATTACCTTGTTCTCCGACTTGGCCAGATGCACCCTGCAGCAGCGTCGAGGGCTGAGACCTCTTTTAACTCTCCTCAAAGCGAACGACATTAACTATAGATGGGGCTTTCCATTCCAGTTGGTGGCTTATAAAGATGGCAGATCAGCAATTTTTCGCAGGATTGGTGATTTGGACGCTCTGCTGAAAGCTTTTGATTTGCCCCACGTGGACTTACCGGAGTGGCCAGCACTACGCCCTCTCCCACCTCCTCAGATAAGATGGCAGGAGAGACGCCGCAACAGAAGCTTGCCGAACCCAAATACTTGAATATTTGCTGTAATAATTTCTAGTTTCCATCAGCACGGAGGACTCTGAAGGACTCTATTTGCTCAGATATGTTGATGAAAACAGGTTTCTAGTACTTTCCTCATACTCGGAACCTTGTATCTCTCAGTAGGGGGAAGAGCGGCTGTTCCTTCCCTAACAGTTTACATGACCGGCGGTGCGGGTCATTGTTCAAATTTTCAATTTATTGGGAGGCCTTTTGGGAGTCGGAGTGGACTCCTCCTCGGCTTCCAAAACCCTCTTAGAGTGCTGGGCGATATGTTTACTGTCCTAGGTTGCACACAAACCGAAATGTTTATAAGAATGTATTTTAAACCAACTTCTTCTTCTCTACTCTTTCTCTTCTATTCACCTATCCCTTTCTCTTCCCAAATCTGTTCCTCCCCTCCCCCCGGTCTACTCTGGTCTGGTCTACACAGCACTGTACCGATTCTAACTGCAAATGGCTGATTTAACATTTTGCTCTTTCAATGTCCGTGGTTTAAATGTCCCCGCTAAAAGACGTCAAGTATTATATGCAGCACATAAAAGACGAGCTCAGATCCTAATGCTTCAGGAAACCCACTTCAGACATGATTCAATTCCAAGATGCGAATCCCCCCTATACCCTCAGTGGTATCATTGCCCTAACCCCGACTCAAAATCCAAGGGAGTCTCAATTGGGTTTCACAAGTCATTTAATCCTGTGATCTTGAGACAACATATAGACCCTGACGGTAGATTTTTGTTTCTAGAGATCTCCCTTTCCACACGTGAGTATGTAATTGCTAACGTTTATTTTCCTAACAGGGCACTGCGACGTTTGGGGCGAAATTTAGATCACTCCTGCAAGACTTCGCAGGAACAACACCAATCATCCTAGGAGGGGATCTCAATTACCCGGCTGATTCTGCGATAGATGTCTCATTGGGTAAGTCCAGCCGACCTGTGCCATCCTTGCGCTACCTAAACAGACAGTGGGAGAGATTGTCCCTAGTTGATGCCTGGCGTATACTCAACCCGGACGGGAGAGACTATACTTATTTCTCTTCGGTACACTCTAGCTATTCCAGGATAGATAGATTTTATGTGTCTCATTCTCTGTTGGACTCCCATCTGCGGACGGAGATAGGAAACATCCTGATATCTGATCACGCCCCCATTTATCTATCTCTGGGCCTAGGTCCTGACGGCCCCAAGGAATTCTCCTGGCGCTTCAACGAAAATTTATTGAGAGACCCCATCTGTAAATCAGAAGTGGAAAGAACTATCTCTGATTTTGCTCTAAATCATGAAGCTGACCCTACCCCTGTCCCCATTAAATGGGAGGCTCTAAAATGTGTTCTAAGGGGAGTGTTCATATCTCATGGCACTCGCCTCAAGAAAGCTAGAGCTCTGGAGGTAATCTCCCTTCTCCAGCAAATATCGACTCTCGAGTCTAGGCACAAAAGGAACGCAGCTCCTGAAACCTTCTCCGCCCTCTCCACAGCTAGACATAAACTCCTTTCCATACTGGATGACAGGGACAGAACCTTCATGAGCAAAATGAACTCAAAATTTTTCTACCTGGGGAACAAAAAGGGGAGAATATTGGCCAGAACCCTACATCGTAGGGAGACCAGACCCAACATAATGCAGATGAGGGATCCTAACGGGAAAGTACTCCATAAGACTAAAGACATTTTGTCAGGATTCCGACAGTTTTACACTGACTTGTATAACTTGAAAGGTCACTTCCAAGATTTGCCCACACCTCTTCTGAATTCCAAAATTAGATCCTATCTCGAGGGGAGTGGGACCCCCACCCTGTCACCCTCAGTCATAGACTCTCTGGCCGGAGACTTCTCCACCTTGGAGCTGGAAAATTGCATATCATCTCTGCCCTCGGGGAAATGCCCTGGTCCAGATGGCTTCTCGGTTAGCTTTTACAAGCTCTTCCAGAAAACCTTATGCCCCAGCTTATTGGGAATGTGTAACGAGGTGGCGGGGGGGGGATCTTTTCCTCCTCAGGCACTGATTGCCCATATTGTAGTTTTGCCCAAGCCAGGGAAGGACGCAATGCAGTACGGAAGCTACCGTCCCATCTCACTCATAAATGTAGATATTAAAATATACTCCAAACTAATAGCTAACAGATTGAAAATGCATCTCCCTGATATGATACACCCTGACCAGGTTGGGTTTGTCCCGGGGCGGGAGGCAAAGGACAATACTATCAGAACGATAGCCCTAGTGGACGGGGCAAGGAGGCGCGGGATACCCATGTGCATCCTGTCCCTTGACGCCGAGAAGGCTTTTGACAGGGTGCACTGGGTGTTCATGCAAGAGACCCTGAGGTATCTGGGACTTCCGGCCTCCATGATACACAGTATTTTAGCTCTGTACTCAGGTCCAACTGCCAGACTCCGGATCAACGGTTCCCTGTCGGAGCCCTTTGCCATTGGCAATGGCACACGTCAGGGCTGCCCGTTATCCCCCTTTCTATACATCCTCTGTATGGAACCTTTGGCCTCCTCGCTCCGGCGCAATTCCTCTATTCAGGGACTAGGGGGAGGGGGAGCGAAGGAGCATAAATTAGCTCTTTTTGCTGATGATCTCCTCCTTTATGTCACCAACCCATTGATTACCATCCCAAATATACTATCTGAACTCAGGAAATATGGAACCCTTAGTAATTTGAAGATCAACTTATCCAAGTCAGTGTTGCTGAATGTTTCTCTCCCCCGGGTGATCTCCCGATTACTCCGTGAGGATTTTTCTTTTAAGTGGTCTGAAGACTCCATACCCTACTTGGGAATACAGTTGACCAGTAAGGTATCGGACCTTTATAAACTCAATCACCTCCCTTTGCTACATCGCGTAGAAAGAGACCTTACCAAGTGGACGAAACTCAAAATTTCATGGTTAGGTAGAATACATGTAGTGGGTATGGACCTCCTGCCAAGAATACTATATTACTTCCAAACAATTCCAGTTATGCTACCGGCCTCCTTTTTTTCTCGTCTTAAATCTCAAATAATCAAATTTATCTGGTCCCACAACCGTCCCAGAATCTCTTATAGCACTTTATGCAAACCTATTGTTAAAGGAGGTCTGGGTATGCCAGACTTTAGAACGTATCATTCAGCTAGCCTGGGGAGCTGCATACTATCCTTATTTAGCCTAAGAAATAGGAAGCGATGGGTGGAAGCTGAGTCCGGGTGCTCGGATGTCCCTCCCTTGTCCATTATATGGGGAGGTACTACGAGTAGCAACCGAGACATACCGTTTATATCTTCACAATTACAATCCTTCTTAAGATATCGTAATCCCCACTTGGGGTTCACGTCCGTTCCAGGCCCTTTGACTCCTATATACGGAAACCCTAGATTCCCAGTGGAGTTAAGCAGGGAGTCGTACCTGGGTACCCCAAGAGACTCCCACCCTACAATATCTAACTACACGCATTCAACAGGTACAAAAAATCTCGCGGAGATGTTTCAGGACTGCGACCCCCCACCAGACTCTTGGCTATTATTCGCCAGGATGACGAGTTACATCAGATCCCTTCCCCATGCCCAGATATTCAGACCCCTAACTGTTTTCGAGCAAAGATGCAAAAAAGGGGAACCCCTAGACCATGCAATTTCTGTCCTATATAAATGGTTCTCTAACCCCCTGAGAGATATACAGGGGACCCCTTCTTTCGTCCGCAGGTGGGAACAAGACTTAGATAGGACCTTCAGCCCCCTGAAGAGTTGGAGACCATATACATATACTCTAGCAAGGCATCTCACTCAGCGGAAGCTCAGGACCGCAATTATAGGGTGGTAGCAAGATGGTACAGGTGCCCGGTGGACCTAAATAGAATCTACCCATCAGCTTCACCTTTATGTTGGAGGCAATGTGGAGGGGAAGGAACATATCTGCATATTTGGTGGGGCTGTCCAAGGCCTTTTGGAAGGGGGTAGAAGACTTATATCGCAGAGTCGAACCGGAGGGAGAATTGCTTTCCCCGGAAGTAGCCCTATTAAATTGCTCTCATATGCCACTGCCTAGATTTAAAAGAAGCATATTGAGGCATTGTCTTACAGCAGCAAGGCACTTGATCGCGAGACATTGGAAGAGTCCGATAACTCCGACACGCCAGGAATTGATCGCAGAGATAAACCGGATTTGCAGGTTGGAAGAATTAATGTCCTTCTCGGTCCTAGACGTGGGCTCTATGGAAAGACACTGCAATATATGGGCCTCTTGGATAATGTTTAGGGAATCTACAGACATGCGCTCCTGGTTATCTGAATAGACCCAAATCTCCAAATTCCTAGGTGGTAGATTCAGCTACAGCATGTAGCCTTAGACCCAAACTATATATCTTTATTTGAAATAAAACTTAAGACCGTACTCCTTCCCTACCCCTCCTACTTGTCACCTTTTCTATACCCTCTTTACACCCCTCTTTAACTAGTCCACACTTTTTATACCAGTTATTATGGTTTGGGATTGTTGTTATGCACCTATTCACTGTAACTATCCAGAAGATAACTGGACACTTTGGTAGGCTTGGTTAGCTATTTACAGGAGTGCCTATACCCAGAAATATACCCAAGCCAGTCTATAGAAATCAGTATATACACAAGTCTTTTTCTTCAGTTCACTGTATACCTATTTTCTAATTCTTAAGCGAGGTATGTGTTATTATATAATCATTTTGCTAGATTCCACGCTGTTTTGCTTGGCAAACAACTTTTTGTTTATTATTCGTGGTCGTAAACCACATGTTATGACACGTATATGTCTTTATACTCTTGAAAATAAAAAATTTGATTTACCAAAAAAAAAAGGTCAGGGGTGGATTCCAGGTGTGTGGTTTTGCATTTGGAAGCTGTTGCTGTGACGAGACAACATGCGGTCAAAGGAACTCTCAATTGAGGTGAAGCAGAACATCCTGAGGCTGAAAAAAAAGAAAAAATCCATCAGAGAGATAGCAGACATGCTTGGAGTAGCAAAATCAACAGTTGGGTACATTCTGAGAAAAAAGGAATTGACTGGTGAGCTTGGGAACTCTAAAAGGCCTGGGCGTCCACGGATGACAACAGTGGTGGATGATCGCCGCATACTTTATTTGGTGAAGAAGAACCCGTTCACAACATCAACTGAAGTCCAGAACACTCTCAGTGAAGTAGGTGTATCTGTCTCTAAGTCAACAGTAAAGAGAAGACTCCATGACAGTAAATACAAAGGGTTCACATCTAGATGCAAACCATTCATCAATTCCAAAAATAGACAGGCCAGAGTTAAATTTGCTGAAAAACACCTCAAGAAGCCAGCTCAGTTCTGGAAAAGTATTCTATGGACAGATGAGACAAAGATCAACCTGTACCAGAATGATGGGAAGAAAAAAGTTTAGAGAAGAAAGGGAACGGCACATGATCCAAGGCACACCACATCCTCTGTAAAACATGGTGGAGGCAACGTGATGGCATGGGCATGCATGGCTTTCAATGGCACTGGGTCACTTGTGTTTATTGATGACATAACAGCAGACAAGAGTAGCCGGATGAATTCTGAAGTGTACCGGGATATACTTTCAGCCCAGATTCAGCCAAATGCTGCAAAGTTGATTGGACGGCGCTTCATAGTACAGATGGACAATGACCCCAAGCATACAGCCAAAGCTACCCAGGAGTTCATGAGTGCAAAAAAGTGGAACATTCTGCAATGGCCAAGTCAATCACCAGATCTTAGCCCAATTGAGCATGCATTTCACTTGCTCAAATCCAGACTTAAGACGGAAAGACCCACAAACAAGCAAGACCTGAAGGCTGCGGCTGTAAAGGCCTGGCAAAGTATTAAGAAGGAGGAAACCCAGCGTTTGGTGATGTCCATGGGTTCCAGACTTAAGGCAGTGATTGCCTCCAAAGGATTCGCAACAAAATATTGAAAATAAAAATATTTTGTTTGGGTTATGTTTATTTGTCCAATTACTTTTGACCTCCTAAAATGTGGAGTGTTTGTAAAGAAATGTGTACAATTCCTACATTTTCTATCAGATATTTTTGTTCAACCCTTCAAATTAAATGTTACAATCTGCACTTGAATTCTGTTGTAGAGGTTTCATTTCAAATCCAGTGTGGTGGCATGCAGAGCCCAACTCGCGAAAATTGTGTCACTGTCCAAATATTTCTGGCCCTAACTGTATATGCTAGTCAAGAGCCTACCAGCTTATCAGTGTTAGACGACTAGTAGAAGAACCTAACATGGTCATATCTGACCAATGACACCATTTTAAAAATGCATCAGAATCAAACTTATTTATCCCGTACTTTCCATAAATTATCAGCAAATTGTTGAAATTACACCTATCAAAAAAAAATAACAGCCTCCTCCATATCCCCTCTAGCTGTCCTTTCCATCGCCAAAACAGGTGTATTTTCTGCCATTTTAAATATAAAAATCTTTAATTTGCTTCCAATTTAGACAAAGTAGCTGGAAGGTTTATTAAAGGGATCCTGTCACCCCCAAAACACCTTTAAAGCTATTAAAACCTGTCCCTAGAGCATATTAACACTATCCCTACACTCTTTTTAGCTCCTAAATGCAGTAAATGATATTGCATAAAAACGTTTATAAGTACCTGATTAGTGATGATAATGAGTGACTATGCTATTCATAGTCACTCATCAAGACTGCCCCTCTGCTTCATAGCACGCCTGAATAGGCGTGATCTACATCCAGGATTCAAAATCGCGCGTCCCTTCTGTGCCCTGTGTCGTAGGAGGCTGCAGTGTGGCTTGTGACGCGATCCGCGTCATTCCCGGCGCCCTGTGACGTATTTACAGCGGCGCCGCGCTGTCAGCTTCAAAATGCGCACTGCGCATGCGCATTGGGCATGCGCAGTGCACATTTTGAAGCTAACAGCGCGGCGCCGCTGTAAATACGTCACAGGCGCCGGGAATGACGCGGATCGCGTCACAAGCCACACTGCAGCCTCCTACGACACAGGGCACAGAAGGGACGCGCGATTTTGAATCCTGGATGTAGATCACGCCTATTCAGGCGTGCTATGAAGCAGAGGGCAGTCTTGATGAGTGACTATGAATAGCATAGTCACTCATTATCATCACTAATCAGGTACTTATAAAACGTTTTTATGCAATATCATTTACTGCATTTAGGAGCTAAAAAGAGTGTAGGGAAAGTGTTAATATGCTGTAGGGACAGGTTTTAATAGCTTTAAAGGTGTTTTGGGGTGACAGGATCCCTTTAAGCAAACAGTACTTGTGAGACCATCAGCCATCCAGCCCAAGGTCACCAACAGGGCCCCATCAGCCAGATGGCCTGAGGTCGCCGACCAGGCCCCATCAGCCATTCAACCCAATGTTTCCTATATGGCCCCATCAGCCATCCAGCCCGAGGCCGCGTACACAGCCTCATCAGCCATACAGCCTAAGGCTGTGGACAGAGCCCTCTAGCTGCCCTATCCATCTTCAAAATCGTGTATTTTCTGCTATTTTAAGGACAGGTAATCTTCAAAGAACTTTCTTGTAGTGTAGGGTAATAGGGTAAGTGTCATGAATGGATGATATTGCTCATGATTTTTTTCTGCAGAGACAGATCTAGCTCCCCCATCCCTCCTCCCTTTGTTGGTTTGTGTGCAGCTTACATGGACCCAAGTCAAACATCCCCCCAGCTTAAGCCATTTACGACGGATCGTAAATACCTGGGGGAGGGGGCCGAGCTTACAGGTTTCAACCAAGATCTGTTCCTAAAGAAAATCCTTTGTTCAAACTTACAGTGTTTTCTATATCGAATTTAAGAAGATCTTTTCATGCCACAAACACAGAATTCACATTTTCAGGTTATTTACCGTTTGGCGCATTTAATGATGTGCTTTGTACAGTTATGCAATGTTCAGGAACCTGGGAATGGATTGCTGCCATTCTGGATATCATAAGCAGGTCATATTTGGTATCAAATGTCTCAGAATTACCTGACATGAAAAATGAGTTATAGATCATAATTGTGAGCCAACCCCATCCCCAGATATAAGGGATGGGGATTTATTAAGCATGGTGAAAGAGGAGGTGTTAGTGGACAAGCCCACAGGGAGTGGTCACTCCAAGCGGTGGGGGCCACAAATTCCCCCTGCTTTAATAAAAGCAAGGAAGCCATTTTTGGGTTGATTCTGCTCCAGAGGCCTGACAGTCAATACCAGCTGTACGACAGAATCTTACCATCCAGGAGAGAGGCCTCCTCCACGGAACTAAGTTTACCATGCGTGACTAGGTCTGAACTTTTCTTACTTTATTCCTTTTATTTTTATAACTGTTTATTCATACATGTATATTGTCTCTTATGTAATATCTTGTAAATCTTTTATATATAAGCACTGCCTCATTTCGGAGTAAAATATTATAATTTACTAGTCTCAATCTCCTTGTCCTATGAACGAGCTCTCACGACCTCCCTGCTCGTTTTTACGCTATCCTACAGGTTACCGATCCACCTGTAAGAGATCGGTGGTGGCAGATACCGGTTTTTGTATTTATGTGATATTGTGGGCCTGAGGGTGACTGGATCGAGGTATATATACGTTCCTAGCAGGAACTGGTGGTATATATACATCCTGTCACATCACGTGCCGCAGTAGACAACATAAATTAGAGCAGCTGGGCTCCTTCTTATCCTCTGGCAATACCGGATTTGACCAGCAGGCTAAGGGGGCGCCAGAGAGCTGCAGGTCCTGACTAAGGTAATCGTGACAATTGGTGGCAGAGCGGTGGGATCATAGGACATTAGTGATCTGGTTTGAGCAATCATTCCTCTCACTAAAAATTTGCACGGTTCTTACACGAACTCTGCACAAAAGTTTTGAAGATCGAACTCAGTGTTTATTAGATTTGAGACAATACTGTGTGTGTAGCAGTTACCCCTCCCTTCTTTGTTTTTCTATCCTATCCTTTGATTTGGAAATCATGGCCACGGCAGTGAGAAGCTGGTATAAAGACTATAACAAGGAGGCCCTTGCCTGCCTGTGCAGATACAGAAATATAGACCCCACAGGCAGATCCAAGAAGCATATGGAGCAGATGCTGCTGCAATTGGATGTGGAGGAAGCCCAGCACCAGAGCCCAGAGAATGGAGAGGCCAGCCAAAGCCTTGTCAGTGCGGCTGCACAGCTCCCGGCTGCAGAGGTCAGTCAAAGCACGGATGGTGTTGCTGCTGAGCCCTTACCTGTGGATTCAAATCGAGTCCTAGAAGGTGTTCCTGCAGGGGTCCCACCTGTAGACGCATGCCGCGTCAGCGAGCAGGGCAGCGTGGACCCCTATCTGCAACTGGCCTTACAGCACTGTCCCGCTGAGGATTCCCAAGGACGCCTGCAGCTCATTCAGCAATACGGAGAGGCTGCAGAGCGACAAGCCCAAGCTGAGGCCGAGAGAGCCGAGCGACGAGCGGAGGCTGAGAGAGCTGAGGCCCAAGCTCAAAGAGACCACGTCCTGCGGATGGCCCAGCTGGAAAGGCAGTCATCTACCCCATTGAACTCTGAATCGACTAGATCAGCCACCTTCAAGCCCCGTCCAGAGCATTTCCCGGTGCTGGATGACAAAGGTGACCTGGACACGTTCCTGAGGGGTTTTGAAAAGACGTGCTTACAGTACCAGCTGCCGAATGACCAGTATGCCAAGTACCTAATCGCAGCGCTGAGAGAAAAAGCGCTAGCGGCCTTTGTGGCTCTTCCTCGAGAACTAGATGGGGACTATGCAGCCATTAAGAAGGCTCTAATCCAGAGGTTCCAGCTGACTCCGGAGGTGCACCACAGAAAGTTCCGGAACCTCCAGCGTGGACCACATGACAGCTATAGTGATGTGGTCCACAGGCTCCGAACCAACTTTGAGCAGTGGATCCAAGGACTGGAAGCGACCACCTTTGAGCAGTTAAAGGATCTGATGGTGAAGGACCAATTCCTGCATCTTTGCCCCACGGAGGTGCGACAGTTCGTGATGGATCGGAAGCCACCAGATGCAAACAAAGCAGCGCAGATCGCAGACACCTACGAGGCCAACCGGAGACCAGAGGGACGAAAGCCGATCATCACCAACGGGAAAGGGGGTAAGCCGATGAACACCATCCTTGCCCCTGCCAGCCGACCTTCCGGAGGTCCTGTCCCAGCTGCCAGAACTTGGCTGACAGCCGACGTTCGCAAATGTTTTACCTGTGGACAACCGGGACATGTGAGCGCCACGTGTCCGGAGAAGCAGAAGAAGAGCCCCTCATCTGAGGCCCCAGGGCCAAGTGCTGCAATTTATTTGGTGGGTGGTACGGGTGGGAGTTCCTGGGAGAACATGCAGTCAGTCACGGTGGGTAACACCATCACTGTGGGGCTCAGGGACTCTGGCGCAGAACGAACTCTCATCCGCCCCGAATACGTGTATCCTCATGAACTTATCCCTGGAAAGACACTGACTGTCACCGGTATCGGGGGTGAGCGCCGATATTTGCCCATGGCCCGAGTTTATCTGGACTGGGTGTGGGAAGAGGGTGGAGGGAGGTTGGGGTAACCAAGAATCTCCCCGCCAATGTGTTATTGGGAATAGATTTGGGGCGGTTGGTTGCACATTATGTTCCTGATAACCCTCCCAGGTATGATGTGCAGGGAAAGGTCAATGTTGATAATGGGAATGGTAATAATGTTGATGATGATGTTGATGATGATGGGCAGGGAAATGTCAATGTGTTGCCTGTTAATAAAGGGAATCCTGATGTTAGGGAACTCAGTCGTATCACACCGCAGGGTGGTATTACTGAAGATCCCAGGAAGGTGGCAGGAATCAGCACTAAGGGAAATGGAGGCAGGCATGGCAACCACAAGAGCGGTGGTTGTGTGCCACCTGCCAAGGTCACGACGGACTGTGACATGGCGGGTGCTAGCTGCTCCATGGTAAGTGCTGATCAGGAGGCATCACAGCGTGATGGGCCTCGTGGTGGAGGAGGACTCAGTGATGTCACGCCCCGAGCTGGCATCACCGAGGGTTTCTTCCACGGTGCAACCTCGGTTGCTCAGGTAAATGGAGGCAGGCATGGCAACCACAAGAGCGGTGGTTGTGTGCCACCTGCCAAGGTCACGACGGACTGTGATATGGCGGGTGCTAGCTGCTCCTTGACAAGTGCTGTTCCGGAGGCATCACAGCGTGATGGACCTCGTGGTGGAGGAGAACTCAATGATGTCACGCCACGAGCTGGCATCGCCGAGGGTGTCCTCCACGGTGCAACATTGGTTGCTAAGGTAGATGGTGGCAGGCATGAGGACCCTGGGGAACATGGCCTCATGCAGCGTGCCAGTGTCACGATGGACTGTGACACGGACGTGGGTAGCTGCCCCATGGTAAGTGCTGGTCCTGAGGCATCACATCGTGATGGGCCTCATGGTGGAGGAGGACTTAGCCATGCCTCGCCACGAGCTGGCATCGCTGAGGGTCCCGTTCAGGTAGTAGACCTCGTTGCTAAGGGAGACGGAGGCGGGCATGGTAACCACAAGAGTGGTGGTTACATGCCACCTGCCAGTGTTACAACAGACTGTGACATGGCGGGTGCGAGCTGCTCCATCCTTAGCCAGGATCCCGAGGGATCACCAGAAGAGGGAAATGTGCTTTCTCCAACTGAGCACGAGGATGGGAACACAGAGCCCATAATCTGTCCGGTTGGTGGGAAAGCTGGGTTCACTACCTGCCAGGGTGATGGAGGGGCAGCCTCCATGTCCTGTCAGAGTAGAGAAAGACCACCCTCCACAGTCGGCCTAGACGATGGGGAGATCGGGCTCATTGTTTATCCGACTGATTGGAAAACTGGCCTCACTGCCGTTCAGGACCATGGGAAAGAGGTACCCCTGGCTTGTCCGGATGGGAGACTGGCACGCTTGGTCTGCCAGGGAGATGGAAGAGCAAACCCCCTCTCCTGTCAGAAGGGCGCAAGGACAGTCCCAACAGCCTGTCAAGTTAAGGGACAGTTACAGTCCACAGCTTGTCAGGGTGATGGGAAGGCTGGGTCGCTGGCCAGCCAGGCAACTGAGAGAGTGGTGTTATTTCCCGGGGAGATGGCCTTCCGAGGTGCTCTCGCCCGCAGACTGAGTACTGGGAAGGTAGACACCGCACTGCATTCAGGGCCCTCAGCCTGTAGAGAAATAACCAGACCCCCTGCCGACCCAGAACAGGTCCAAGATGGTTCCTGTGAGGTCGGGGCTTCCGCTCCCCTTCTGGCTACCTCTAGCCAGGGGAGTCAGACGTTCACACCAGCAAATGATAGTCCTGAGGTGCTGGAAGGCCCCGCAGAGACCTCTGTCTCTGAGCCTGAATCGAAGAAGGTCCTCTGGGATCCAGGTAGAAGGAGAGAATCCCAATTGACGCATGGCAGAAAGCTCAGAGATCTCTCTTCCATAGCGTCATCAAAAAGGGGGAGGTGTCATGAATGGATGATATTGCTCATGATTTTTTTCTGCAGAGACAGATCTAGCTCCCCCATCCCTCCTCCCTTTGTTGGTTTGTGTGCAGCTTACATAGACCCTATTCCAGCATCCCCCAGCTTAAGCCATTTACGACGGATCGTAAATACCTGGGGGAGGGGGCCGAGCTTACAGGTTTCAATCAAGATCTGTTCCTAAAGAAAATCCTTTGTTCAAACTTACAGTGTTTTCTATATCGAATTTAAGAAGAAGATCTTTTCATGCCACAAACACAGAATTCACATTTTCAGGTTATTTACCGTTTGGCGCATTTAATGATGTTTTTGTACAGTTATGCAATGTTCAGGAACCTGGGAATGGATTGCTGCCATTCTGGATATCATAAGCAGGTCATATTTGGTATCAAACTTCTCAGAATTACCTGACATGAAAAATGAGTTATAGATCATAATTGTGAGCCAACCATCCCCAGATATGAGGTATGGGGATTTATTAAGCATGGTGAAAGAGGAGGTGTTAGTGGACAAGCCCATAGGGAGTGGTCACTCCAAGCGGTGGGGGCCACAAATTCCCCTGCTTTAATAAAAGCAAGGAAGCCATTTTTGGGTTGATTCTGCTCCAGAGGCCTGACAGTCAATACCAGCTGTACGACAGAATCTTACCATCCAGGAGAGAGGCCTCCTCCACGGAACTAAGTTTACCATGCGTGACTAGGTCTGAACTTTTCTTATTTATCCTTTTATTTTTATAACTGTTTATTCATACATGTATATTGTCTCTTATGTAATATCTTGTAAATCTTTTATATATAAGCACTGCCTCATTTCGGAGTAACATATTATAATTTACTACTCTCGATCTCCTTGTCCTATGAACGAGCTCTCACGACCTCCCTGCTCGTTTTTACGCTATCCTACAGGTTACCGATCCACCTGTAAGAGATCGGTGGTGGCAGATACCGGTTTTTGTATTTATGTGATATTGTGGGCCTGAGGGTGACTGGATCGAGGTATATATACGTTCCTAGCAGGAACTGGTGGTATATATACATTCTGTCACATCACGTGCCGCAGTAGACAACATAAATTAGAGCAGCTGGGCTCCTTCTTATCCTCTGGCAATACCGGATTTGGCCAGCAGGCTAAGGGGGCGCCAGAGAGCTGCAGGACCATCAGCCATCCAGCCCAAGGTCACCAACAGGGCCCCATCAGCCAGATGGCATGAGGTCGCCGACCAGGCCCCTTCAGCCATTCAACCCAATGTTGCCTATATGGCCCCATCAGCCATCCAGCCCGAGGCCGCGTACACAGCCTCATCAGCCATACAGCCTAAGGCTGTGGACAGAGCCCTCTAGCTGCCCTATCCATCTTCAAAATCGTGTATTTTCTGCTATTTTAAGGACAGGTAATCTTCAAAGAACTTTCTTGTAGTGTAGGGTAATAGGGTAAGCAACTGGAGTATATATCAACCAAACTCTACATGGGAGGACTATTTTACAATATGTGTAATATCTATTGACAACATTAGTCATCTGGCCAGAGGCCGCTGACATGGCCCCATCAGCCATCCGGCTTGAGGCTGCGGACACGGCCCATCAGCCATCCAGTCAGAGATCACCGACATGGCCCCATCAGCCATCCATCCCGAGGCATTGGTCACAGCTCCATCAGCCCTGCAGCCCGAACATGCAGGACACAGCTCTCCAGCTGTCCTATCCATCTTCAAAATAGTGCATTTTCTGAGATTTTAAGAAGAGGTAATCTTTAAAGAATTTTCTTCTGGTGTAGGCTAAGTAGCTGGAGTATATATCAACCAAACTTACATAGGAGGACTGCCTATTATTCAACATACAGTATAGGACAAAAAGAGCCGGGGTTTGTCCGCGCTAGACCACATGGAAAACTGAGGATGCAAGCAAACCTTTATTTACACTCAACCAACGCGTTTTGTGGCCACCTGGCCACTTCATCAGGGCAGAAAAGAAATATTATTCAACATGGGTAATATCTATTCACAACATACATATATGTTCTTTGAAACATCTTTTTTTTGTAATTAGGTATCTATTATATAATTGCCGTAGCGACTTCCGTCGCGACCGGCGCTACTTCCTGTGGCTTTGTTCGCGTAGCTCGGAATTTTCTCCAGGACTCTGTCTGGTAAGGGCCCAGCGTAAATGCGCAAGCGGGCATTGCGAGTCGTTGCCCCGCGAACAAAGCCACAGCATGGGGCTGTAGTGTACACCGCTATGGTATACTACAGCCCCATGCCCATACGCCTGTTTGCCCGTAAGCTCCCGCTGCTGTCGCTACCCCCACCCCCTAACCCCCGCCGCCCCTAAGCCCCAACCCCATAAGCCCGCCGCATCCTAAGCCCCCGCCGATACCCCCTAAGCCCCGCCGCATCCTAAACCCCCGCCGATACCCCCTAAGCCCCGCAGCCTCCTAAGCCCCCGTCGCTGTCCTCCGCCGCCGATACCCCCTAAGCCCCGCCGTCTCCTAAGCCCCCGTCGCTAGTCCCCCGCCGCTGGCGCTATCCCTTAAACCCCGCCACCCCTACCCCCTAAGCGCCGAATACCCCCCCGTCGCTGACTCCCGCCGCCGATACCCCCTAAGCCCCGTCGCCTCCTAAGCCCCCGTCGCTGTCCCCCGCCGCTGGCGCTATCCCCTAAACCCCGCCGCCCCTAAGCCCCTACCCCCTAAGCGCCGATACCCCCCCGTCGCTGTCCCCCGCCGCCGATACCCCCTAAACCCCGCCACCTCCTAAGCCCCCGTCGCTGTCCCCCGCCGCTGGCGCTATCCCCTAAACCCCGCCGCCTAAGCCCCCCTAAGCGCCGATACCCCCCCGCTCCCACCGCCGATACCCCTAACCCCGCCGCCTCCTAAGCCCCGTCGTGTCCCGCGCTGCCATCCCCTCCCCGCCGCCCAGCTACTCCCCTAAGCGATACCCCCTAGCCCGCGCCTCCTAAGCCCGCGCTGTCCCCGCCGCTGGCGCATCCCAACCGCCGCCTAAGCCGCGCATCTAACCCACCGCCTCCTAAGCTCTCGCCGCTCTCCCCCGCCGCTGTCGCTACCCCCTAAGCCCCCGCCGTCGATCACTTACATGTCTTCTTCTTCATCTCATCGTCCGTCCGATGCACAAGTCCTCCGTCCGGCCAGCCGTCCTCTTCACTTCCCGGGGGTCTTCTCTCTTCTTTCCGCCATCTCCGGCTCCGACGTCCTCTTCACTTCCCATAGACATAGAATGGATGAAAAGTCTTCCATTCTATGTCTATGGGAAGTGAGGCGCTATTCTGATTGGTCGGCGTCAGCACACAGCGACCAATCAGAAGAGCGCCTCACTTCCCATAGACATACATTAGCGGTGTCTCGCTAAATATATGGCCGCCCTTCTGGTTCTATTTTCCGGCCATAAAATCGGCCACACACCGCTATAGATAGAAAATTAGATACAAATAAAGATAGATAAATAGAGAAAAATGCCCGAAATAGAACCAGAAGGCCGGCCATATATTTAGGAGACACCGCTAATGTATGTCTATGGCAAGTGAGGCGCTATTCTGATTGGTCGCCGTTAGCACACAGCGACTAATCAGAATCGCGCCTCACTTCCCATACACATACATTAGCGGTGTCTCGCTAAATATATGCCCGCCCTTCTGGTTCTATTTTCCGGCCATAAAATCGGCGACACACCGCTATGTATGTCTATGGGAAGTTAGGCGCCATTCTGATTGGTCGCTGTGTGCTGACGCCGACCAATCAGAATAGCGCCTCATTTCTCAATGCATCTCTATGGGAATGCGCCCTCCAATCACAATCGCGGCGCCATTTTTGAAAATCCACAGCCGCCAATCAGAATCGCGCCTCACTTCCCATAGACATACATAGTGGTGTGTCGGCGATTTTATGGCCGGAAAATAGAACCAGAAGGGCGGCCATATATTTCGCGAGACACCGCTAATGTATGTCTATGGGAAGTGAGCCGCTCTTCTGATTGGTCGCTGTGTGCTGACGCCGACCAATCAGAATAGCGCCTCACTTCCCATAGACATACATTAGCGGTGTCTCGCGAAATATATGCCCGCCCTTCTGGTTCTATTTTCGGCCACGGGGCTCCGCTATTTCCGGTCCGAAAAATACATATTCAATATTTTTCTAACTTTCTTTTTATCTATTTTGCTATCTATATTCTTATCTATCTATCTTTCTATCTATCTAAGAATATAGACAGAAAAATAGATACAAATAAATATACATAAATACAGAACATCTTTTTTTGGACCGGAAATAGCCGAGCCCCGTCCCCGAAAATAGAACCAGAAGGGCGGCCATATTTTTCGCGATACACCGCTAATGTATGTCTACGGGAAGTGAGGCGCTATTCTGATTGGTCGCCGTAAGCACACAGCGACCAATCAGAATCGCGCCTCACTTCCCATAGACATACATTAGCGGTGTCTCGCTAAATATATGCCCGCCCTTCTGGTTCTATTTTCCGGCCATAAAATCGGCGACACACCGCTATGTATGTCTATGGGAAGTTAGGCGCCATTCTGATTGGTCGCTGTGTGCTGACGCCGACCAATCAGAATAGCGCCTCATTTCTCAATGCATCTCTATGGGAATGCGCCCTCCAATCACAATCGCGGCGCCATTTTTGAAAATCCACAGCCGCCAATCAGAATCGCGCCTCACTTCCCATAGACATACATAGCGGTGTGTCGCCGATTTTATGGCCGGAAAATAGAACCAGAAGGGCGGCCATATATTTAGCGAGACACCGCTAATGTATGTCTATGGGAAGTGAGGCGCGATTCTGATTGGTCGCTGTGTGCTGACGCCGACCAATCAGAATAGCGCCTCAGTTCTCACTGCATCTCTATGGGAATGCGCCCTCCAATCACAATCGCGGCGCCATTTTTGAACAAATACAGCGACCAATCACATTCATGGTGCCATCTTTCTGAGGTTGCCGCCTACTAATCAGATAAGGCCGCTATTTATTGCGGGAAATTTGAATCTTCAACCTCTTGGAATCCTGTTTGCGAGACAAAGAGAAACTACCGCTGGACCATCTGTTGGACTATCTTTCGCCCAAGAAATCCATCCTTCGTGAGGGTCTTTGAGGGAGAACGAGAAGCTAACGCTGGACCATCTGTTGGACTATATTTCAGCCAAGATATCCATCCTTCGTGAGGCCCGTCGGGAAGCAAGCGCCGGATCAACTTCTGCGATTGATCAGCTAAGATATCCTTTTTTAAATCTACCTTTTCACATCAGAGTCTATATGCCTGATGCTACGTTTTATTTTCACCTCTTTTGCTATCTTTTATTTTCAACACTTTTACTCTCTTGCGTCATGCAGCGCCAATCGGCGCTGCATGGAGCCTGCGCCACAGTTCGGACACTTCGCCGCTAAAAGCGCCGACTTCTGCGCTACAAGCCCATACCACTTGCCGCTCTTCCCGGTGACCGCCGACCAATCGCATTCTCAGCGTCTCTTCCCATAGAGATGCATTGAGAATTGAGGCGCGATTGTGATTGGCCGCTGTGGATTTTCAAAAATGGCGCCACGATTGTGATTGGAGGGCGCATTCCCATAGAGAAGAATTGAGAAATGAGGCGCTATTCTGATTGGTCGGCGTCAGCACACAGCGACCAATCACAATCGCGCCTCACTTCCCATAGACATACATAGCGGTGTGTCGCCGATTTTATGGCCGGAAAATAGAACCAGAAGGGCGGGCATATATTTAGCGAGACACCGCTAATGTATGTTTATGGGAAGTGAGGCGCGATTCTGATTGGTCGCTGTGTGCTGACGCCGACCAATCAGAATAGCGCCTCACTTCCCATAGACATACATTAGCGGTGTATCGCGAAAAATATGGCCGCCCTTCTGGTTCTATTTTCGGGGACGGGGCTCGGCTATTTCCGGTCCAAAAAAAAGATGTTCTGTATTTATGTATCTTTATTTCTATCTATTTTTCTGTCTATATTCTTAGATAGATAGATAGAAAGATAGATAGATAAGAATATAGATAGCAAAATAGATAAAAAGAAAGTTAGAAAAATAGAGAAAATGTTTTTTTCGGACCGGAAATAGCCGAGCCCCGTGGCCGAAAATAGAACCAGAAGGGCGGGCATATATTTCGCGAGACACCGCTAATGTATGTCTATGGGAAGTGAGGCGCTATTCTGATTGGTCGCCGTAAGCACACAGCGACCAATCAGAAGAGCGCCTCACTTCCCATAGACATACATAGCGGTATGTCGCCGATTTTATGGCCGGGCCCCTGGTTCTATTTTCGGCCAGGGGACTCGGCTCTGGTCGGTAGTTCGACGGGGCCGGAAACTCGCAATGAGCGCTTCGCGGCGATAACTAGCGTATCAGCAACGACTCGCAATGATTGCGAGTCGTTGGTAAGGCGAGAGCAATGTCCGCGAAGCGCTGATTGCGAGTTTCCGGCCCCGTGGAACGACGATTCAGAGCTGAGTCCCCTGGCCGAAAATAGAAAATTCTGATTGGCCGCTGTGGATTTTCAAAAATGGCGCCGCGAGTGTGATTGGAGGGCGCATTCCCATAGAGATGCATTGAGAAATGAGGCGCGATTGTGATTGGTTGTTGGACGTAGCGGTTTGCTTCCGATTGGTCGGCGCTCAGCGGGGAAAGCGGCACTTTCCTTGCCGAGCGCCTGGTTCGATTTTCGGCCACGCCGTTCTGGAGGGTGGAAGTCTGTAGCTCCGCCCCGCTGTGTTGTGATTGGACAGCGGCATCTTCACACAGTAGCGCCGACCAATCGTATTCATGGCGCCATGTTTATGAAGTTTCCGCTCTCCAATCAAATAGCGGCTGGCGTCTTCCGGCTTTTTATGAATGAACATTTCGCGTCCGCCATCTTAGAGCGCGAAATTTGAATTTGTGAACTATGTAAAAGTTAAAAAGCTGTTTTCACAGTACAATCTCACATCAGAGTATATATTCCTAATGCCTATGCTTATTTTAACCCCTTCTTTATAGTAATTTCATATCAGCTACGTTTCACCATATTGAGCTGTTTTTTTCAAACTTTATTAACCCCTTCTATTCTATTTGTGCTCTACTTGCTATCTCACTATGTGCTGTACTAAGGCCATTTCTACATTAACCTCTTCTATGCCTTTTGCATTTTAGTTTTCCCCACACTGTTTTATATGGTTCAAACTGCTACATTAACCCCTTGCATTCTGTTTGCTATTCACTAACTGTGTCGCTATGTGCTGTACTCATTACATTTGAAAATTAACCTCTTCTATACCATTTCTTAGTTATTTTCTCTTCCACACTGTTTTATAGGAGTGCAAGTAGTACATTAACCCCTTCAGGGGCGGACCCAGACTGTAGTGGGCCCTGGTGCAAGAAATTTTTTGGGGCCCCCCCTCCTGGATCTCAGTGCCAGAATAGTGCCGCGGGTGTGCAGCACAGCCAGCGGCGTAGCAACTGTTTGTGGCGCCCTGGGCGGTCGAAAATTTGCCGCCACTTTGGTTGTTGATAATCTGGAAGTATACATAGCATACACTGTCTGCCCCTATATACAAAAATATAACTACTATACTAAAACACAAAGAGAAGGGGTGCAATTGCCACCTCTGCACAACCCCAGTGTATGGCAACAAGCAGGAGTGAAGGAGGGCCGGAGCAATTTTCGCCGCCGTGCTGTGGAGTTCATAATGTAATATAAATGCAAAAAACCTTTATTCTTAATATTATGTCACAATACCGGGATCTGAGGATCTTCTATTTCGAGGTCAGGGGCTCTCTGATGCCATGTTGCTGTCTGTCTCGCTGTCGTCCTTTTTTGACACTGCAGTGCGGTGGACAAGAGAGCATTAACTGGTTAATAACAAGAAGTATGGAGTGTACAAACTGAGCCATAAACCCCTCATACCATGAAGTATGGAGTGTACTAACTGAGCCATAAACTCTCCCCACACCAGTAGGATTACTATATGGATTTTAGTATTAGGGTACGGACACACTGGGGTGAAACTCTGATGAGTGCAATGTGTGGAGGGCTATGGGGGTGCATTATACTACATGGGGGACTATTGATGGTGCATTATACTGTATAGAGGACTATGGGTGAATTATACTATATGGAGAATTATGGGGGTGAATTATACTATATGGAGAACTATAGGAGTGCATTATACTGTATGGAGGTGCATTATAATGTATGGAGGCATATGAGGCTACATTATACTATATAGAGGGGTTACTAGATAGTGGGGTTGCATTATGATAATTGGATGACTATGGGGGTACCTTATGAATGGGGGACTATGGGGTGAATTATAATACATAGAGGACTATGGGAATACATTGTAATGTATGAAGGAATGTGGGGATGCATTATAATAATTGGAGGACTATGGTGGCTGAGGAGGAGGACCATATAAACCATGATGGGGGACATATATACCACGATAAAGGCCATATTCCAGGAGGAGGACCATATACAGCAGGATAAGGGACATTAATACATAATGAAGGGGGAGAGGGGTCAATTTGTGAGTATAGGATTTAGAATGTTACACGGGGCCCATACATCTGACCAACGTGCACGCGGAAGGTGGGGGGCCTACATTGCGCACCTGTGCCCATCAGACTTATTGCTCCACTGGGGAGCCCTATGGGGGCCGGGGGCTGCATATGACATGGGCGGGCTGCTGTCAGGGGCCGGGCGAGATTAATATATTTAATATATTTGCTCTGAACGTTGCACCCTGTCTTATTTTCAGGGGGGAGGCATACACGCACAGGGGCATACACTCGCAGGGGCATACACTCGCAGTACGGTGGCTCAGTGGTTAGCACTGTATACGGTGGCTCAGTGGTTAGCACTGTATATGGTGGCTCAGTGGTTCGCACTGTATATGGTGGCTCAGTGGTTAGCACTGTATATGGTGGCTCAGTGGTTAGCACTGTATGGTGACTCAGTGGTTAGCACTGTATGGTGGCTCAGTGGTTAGCACTGTATATGGTGGCTCAGTGGTTAGCACTGTATACGGTGGCTCGGCTCAGTGGTTAGCACTGTATACGATGGCTCAGTGGTTAGCACTGTATACGGTGGATCAGTGGTTAGCACTGTATAGTGGCTCAGTGGTTAGCACTGTACGGTGGCTCAGTGGTTAGCACTGCGCGATGTCTCTGTGGTTAGCAAAGTATGATGGCTCAGTGGTTAGCAGCACAGTATATGGTGGGCAGGCGGTTAGACCAGGATGAAGGCTGGGGGGTGAGCGCAGGAGGACGGAGGCTGGTGGGGTGAGGGCAGGAGGACGGAGGCTGGTGGGGTGAGGGCAGGAGGACAGAGGCTGGTGGGGTGAGGGCAGGAGGACAGAGGCTGGTGGGGTGAGGGCAGGAGGACAGAGGCTGGAGGGGTGAGCGCAGGAGGACAGAGGCTGGAGGGGTGAGAGCAGGAGGACAGAGGCTGGAGGGGTGAGCGCAGGAGGACAGAGGCTGGAGGGGTGAGCGCAGGAGGACAGAGGCTGGAGGGGTGGGCGCAGGAGGACAGAGGCTGGAGGGGTGAGCGCAGGAGGACAGAGGCTGGAGGGGTGAGCGCAGGAGGACAGAGGCTGGAGGGGTGAGCGCAGGAGGACAGAGGCTGGAGGGGTGAGCGCAGGAGGACAGAGGCTGGAGGGGTGAGCGCAGGAGGACAGAGGCTGGAGGGGTGAGGGCAGGAGGACAGAGGCTGGAGGGGTGAGCGCAGGAGGACAGAGGCTGGAGGGGTGAGCGCAGGAGGACAGAGGCTGGAGGGGTGAGGGCAGGAGGACATAGGCTGGAGGGGTGAGGGCAGGAGGACAAAGGCTGGAGGGGTGAGGGCAGGATGACGGAGGCTGGAGGGGTGAGGGCAGGAGGACAGGGGCTGGAGGGGTGAGGGCAGGAGGACGGAGGCTGGAGGGGTGAGGGCAGGAGGACAGAGGCTGGAGGGGTGAGCACAGGAGGACGGAGGCTGGAGGCCTCCATCACAAGCACAGTGCAGCCAACTTTATCTTTATTTACTTTACATTTATTTTACACTCACTGTGATCCTCCGGCTGCTCTGTCTCTGCCTCCAGCCCCCCACAGTCCACAGGGCAGCTGCACAGGCTCTTCTGCTCCCGGGGCCGGCACTGCAGCGTGCACTGTGTAGCATTGCACACACACACACACACACACATTGCGCACACACACACATTGCGCACACACACACATTGCACACACACACACATTGCGCACCACACACACATTGCACACACACACACATTGCACACACACACACATTGCACACACACATTGCACACACACACACACACATTGCACACACACACACACACACATTGCACACACACACACACATTGCACAAACTGTCACTCTGCACAGCACACTGCACTTTCTTTCCTTGGGGCCACTCACCACCTGCTCTCTTCTGCTGTCATCTCTTCGTCTCCTTCTCCTCTGCCGTCCGTTCACCGCTGACACTGTGCGGCCGGCTCCCGCCCGCTCCTCTGGAGTCCGCCCTCAGCAGCACTGAGTCTGACCCCTCACTCAGCACTGCACTCGGCCGGGAGACAGTGCTTTCACTCCCAAAGAGGGTGGGGGGGGGGGCGGCGGCCGTTCTGGCACAAAAAAAGCCTCACAGTACTACAGTAGGTGCCAGGGCGGGTGCGCACAGTGCCACGCTCATCCGGGGCAGCCTCTTGGGGGGGGCACCTGCCCCCCTCTGCCCCACGCTGGGTACGCCCATGCCCCCTAGTACATGTGGGGACGCTCAGGGGACCAGTGGCCCCCCCCTTTGCGTCCGGGCCCCCCTACAGCGCCCGGGGGGGCGGGCTTAGTGGGTTTGGCCCCAAAGTGTCGGGGCCCCCGGGGGATCTCGCGCAGGGCCAGTCAGGGAAACGGAACTGCCGCTGGAGCTCCAGGGGCCCCCTAGCTGGTCGGGGCCCTGGTGCAGCTGCACCAGCTGCACCACGGTAGTTCCGCCCCTGAACCCCTTCTATTGTCTTGGCTATTCACTGCCTATGTCACTATGTGGTCTACTACTGCTATTTGAATACTAACTTCTTTAATACTATTTTTACTTTTATTGATCGTGCAGTATTTTGTACGCGTGCCAGTGGTATATTAACCCCTTACAGACTGTTCTATATTTTATTTCTACTTGGAGTGTGTCGTTACACTGTTAGGAGTACATTAACCCATTATATGCCATTTTGATTCTATTTCATACTAATGAGTCTGTAGCACTACTACCTGTCTTATATTTAAAAGTTTAGATGTAATGCTACCTGTCCCTTTCACATCAGCGGTAATTTTAAATCGTGGCAGATGCGGTGAAAAAAATCACATCTGCTCTGTTTGCTGCATAGCTGCTGCATAACTGCTGCACTTGCGGTCCGGTTCCGGTAATCGCCATAGTCAGTATATAGGGACTTGCGGCAGATAACGCAAGTGCGCTTTGGCTCTTGCGCCAGATGCTGCCGTAAAATAAATCACGGTCGCCCAACATTTTTTATCGCCCCACCACCTGCCGCAAGTGCTAAACCCCAATTGAGGCACCTGCCGCAAGTCACTATATACTGACTATGGCGATTAATGCAACCGCCCGCAAGTGCAGCGGTTATGCTGCGGCTATGCACCAAACGCCGCAGATGCAGTTTTTTCACCGCATTTGATGCTATTTCAAATTACCGCTAATGTGAAAGGGCCTGTCGTCACAGTAGGACATTAACTACTTTTACATACCAAATATATTGGTTACATGCCATTTTACACTCTATGACCGACTGGGGCCCCTTTCACACGCGCGTTGTACATGCCGATTTACATTATTCCATAACATGTGGAAATATTTCCATTATTAACGCAAGTTCCCCATACCCGTCACCAGGGGTGCGGTTGCGTAAGGTCACGCTACATCGCCGGATTAACATTGATTTTTACATTGACCTGCCTGTTTCACCATGTACTCCAGAAGTTGCCTTATTTCTATTTTCACGATGCTTGGTCACATTGTGCCATTTCACGCTCACTGCTAATGCCACTGTTTCCACCAACTCCAGCAAGAAAAACAAAAAACACTACTTCCCCTATAATCCCAAAATCCTACGTTCAAGGTACAAAATAACGCTACCTCTCCCATTTTGCACCACCTTCTGCAACTCCACCCCTGCTGCCGGTTATGCGGAACTTCCTGTCATATCGGTACTTTAACCGCTTTTCTTACAATGTTGGAAATCTGCTTTTACAACGCGCCTCTCATAGTGCCCTTACATCCATTTGTGTTGCCTTTAAGTCTCTTTTTAAGGACTTTAAACAAACTGATTTCCATTCACTACTCCATACAGTAAACATCATGAAATATTTGTTTCGTACTTTAAAGAACTCCATCATTTCATTTTCACAGGTTATTGAAATACACACTTTCCTTTTATTGTTTTTGCCTATTTAGACATAGTTATTATTGATTGTTTCCTTAACTAACACACTCTAGCTCATTTTGGATTTGATTCACTGACTACTCTTATTAAGATGAGCTCTCCAACAAAAAATATCCCTCTTGCCAAGGAGGCTGCATCTACGCCTAAGAAGAAGCGTGCAGAGGAGACTTCGGAACAGACACGTCTTCGGTTAGATCGTGATAAGGCTGCTAAAGCAAAACGCATTGCAGAGGAGACTTCGGAAGAGAGACGTCTTCGGTTAGATCTTGATAACGCTGCTAAGGCGAAACGCATTGCAGAGGAGACTTCAGAAGAGAGGCGTCTTTGCTTAGATAGTGATAAGGCTGCTAAGGCGAAACGCACTTCTGAGGAGACTTCTGAAAATAGACGTCTTCGCTTAGATCGTGTTAAGGCTGCTCAGGCCAAACGCATTGCAGAGGAGACTTCGGAAGAGAGACGTCTTCGTTTACAACGTGTTAAGGCTGCTAAAGTGAAACGCATTGCCAAACTGTCTTCTCCAATGAGACGTTTTCGGTTGGATGCTGCGAAGGCTGCTTCGAAGAAACGTATTGCTGAACTGTCTTCTGAAGAAAGAAGTCAACGAAAGTCAAAAAGAGCCATGGATGCGCGTGCCAGACGGGAAAAACAACAAATTACTGTCACTGAAGAACCGTCTGACAAAGATACTACTCCTGCCTCTTCGTGTACTGACATTCTACCAAGTGAACAGCCTTTAACACCTCCCATGACCTTCATGGAAAACAAAGAAGCAAAGGTTCAAAAGGAGTCTGTGCGTATGCGCAAGAAGCGTGCCGAGGAGAGTTCTGAAGAAAGACGACTTCCCTTGGATAAGGAAAAGGCTGCTTTGAAAACATGGGTTTCAAAAGAGTCTTTTGAAGGAAGGACGGAACGATTAGGCAAAAAATCCATGCCTGCGCGTCAAAGACGCAAACACCAAGAGTTCATGCCTACAGGAGATCCGTCTGACCCTCATACTGCTGCCACCTCTTCCTGTGACCCTCATACTGCTGCCACCTCTTCGTCTGACCGTCATACTGCTGCCACCTCTTCGTCTGACTGTCATACTGCTGCTACTTCTTCGTCTGATCCTCATACTGCTGCCACTTTTTCGTCTGATCCTCATACTGCTGCTACTTCTTCGTCTGATCCTCATACTGCTGCCACCTCTTTGTCTGATCCTCATACTGCTGCCACCTCTTCTTCTACTGTGTTAACTACAACTGAACAGCCTTTACCACATCGCAAGGCCACATCTAAACGAAAACACTCTGCTGAGGAGACGCCATACAGCAAACAGTGTAACATTTTGAGGCTTAAAAGGAAAAGACAGATGCGTCAAGATACAGAGTCTCCTACGTCTAGAACTGTCCGCTTGACCCATTTGGCTACATCACGTCGTGACCAACGCCAAAGTTCTTCTTCCACTTCAACATTGCAAGAGGCAGAACGGAATATATATTCAACTTCTTCATTTATGGAATGTTTTGATTCTACGTCCCTTCCACGTCTCATCTATGTAGGATTACACAATAAAATTCTACCTTTCTTATCTTCACCTTTCCCTCATCCAATGGGATTTATTGATCAGGATCATGCTATTGGAGAACATACCTGTGGTTTCATGAATGTAATATGTGAACATTGTGAGGCTCGACATTTTACTGATGAACGCCCATCAGATCAACAGTTTACTCTTTGTTGCCACAAGGGAAAAGTAAAGGTACCATTACCTCAATACCCGGAGGTCTTCCAACGCCTGCTGAAAGGAGAGAGTGAGTACAGTAAAAATTTGATGCAGAATATCAGGAGCATTAATAGTTCTTTTGCTTTTGCCTCCATGGGTGCCCATGTTTCTCCACCACCTGGACACGGCCCTTACTGTTTCCGAATTCATGGGCAAATTTATCATCGCACGGGAACACTCCATCCTGCTGAAGATCAACCTCCAGCATAAGCACAACTGTACATTTTAGATACTGCAAGCACTGTAGAACAACGGATACAGTCTCCAGAAAATGTGAAATGTCATCCTACTTTAATGAGTATCATTGCTCTTCAATTGGATATTATTAATCCCTTTGTTTCGGCCTACAAAATGCTACGTGACGTTGAATTAGAAGAACAACAGAAGGCAGTAGAACATGGCACCGTCATGCCAAATATTATCATGGCCATTAAACAAGACAGAGACCAAGACCCTAGACGCTATAACAATCCTACTGTCAATGAAGTTGCTGTGGTCTTTGAAAATGCTGATGGAGAGCCACCATTCAATAGACATTTTAATTCATTTGAAACCTGATCCAAATAACCCTTTGGCCCCAAAAACACAGCAAGTCAGTATTCTACACAGCAATTTAGATGCATTACTGTATCCCTTATTTTTCCCTCATGGAGAACAAGGCTGGCATGAGGGACTCAAGCATCAAGGCCAAATTCAACGCAGGGTTACACAGCTCCAGTATTACTGCTATTTGTTGTCTGTACGGAATCGGTTCAATCCTGTCCTGAATGGTGGCAAACTAACGCAGCAGTACTTAGTGGATGCGTATGTGAAAATCGAGGCTAATCGCTTAAATTTTATCCGTCAACACCAAAAGGATTTAAAAGTGGAGGATTATTGCGTACTCCAGGAACATCTCCTGAAAAAATCTGTTGAGAAAGGTATTCCCATTGGCAAGACGGTCATTTTACCATCTTCCTTTGAAGGCAGTCCAAGAAACATGCAGCAACGCTATCAGGATGCCATGGCTATTGTGACTAAATTTGGACGACCGGATCTTTTTGTAACCATGACCTGTAATCCTAAATGGAGGGAGATTACAAACAATTTAGAGCCATGGCAGCGTGTGGAACATAGACCTGATTTAGTCGCCCGTGTCTTCAGAATTAAACTGGAAGCGCTATTAAAAGACATTAACACTGGATTATTTGGCAAAGTTTGTGCAATGGTTCATGTTATTGAATTCCAAAAGCGTGGCCTACCACACGCTCACATTTTGATCATTCTGGATAGCAAATCCAAACTAAGAACTGAGGTTGAAGTGGATAATATAGTTTGGGCTGAAATCCCTGATCCAGAAGATTACCCTGTGCTCCATGAAATTGTGATGCAACACATGATTCATGGACCCTGTGGACAACACAACCCCAATTCTCCATGTATGGATCTTGGAAAGTGTAAGAAAGGTTTTCCTAAAGATTTCCAAACAAAAACACTCTTAGCTGAGGATGCATACCCTACTTATCAAAGAAAGGAAGGATCATCCTTTGAACACCATTCAAAGATGATTGATAATTCTTGGGTTGTTCCCTATAACCCTTTCCTACTATTAAAATACAAGTGCCATATTAATGTTGAGGTATGTGCTTCCATTCAAAGTGTTAAATACCTATTCAAATATGTCTACAAAGGACATGATAAAGCCAATCTTGAAATTTGGCAAACTAATATCCACCATGATGAAACACATCAATTCATGGATTCAAGATACGTGAGTGCACCGGAGGCAGCTTGGCGAATATTTGCTTACCCGATGCATAGACAATCGCACTCCATTATTCGCCTTGCCGTACATCTCCCACATTCTCAACCACTTTATTTTCATGAGGATGACTCTGTTGACAACATCAGTTACACAATGCACAGAAAATCCACTCTTATGGCGTACTTTGAGCTCAATGAGAATGACCCGCATGCTCATGATTACTTATACCGCCAAATTCCAGAGCACTATGTTTGGAAACAAGGTGCATGGGAAATTAGAAAGTGAGGAGGTTCTTCAGTGATTGGAAGAATGTATACTGTCAGTATGAAAGACCAAGAACGGTACTATTTAAGGTTGTTGTTACTGCATGTCAAAGGAGCAACAAGTTTTGACAACATAAAGACTGTTAATGAAGTCACATACCCAACTTTTAAAGAGGCAGCATTAGCTCTTGGATTGCTCTTCGATGACACTGTTTGGAGAAATATTTTATTGGATGCCTGTGTTCTGAACATGCCTGCACAGCTTCGTGATATGTTTGCATATATATGTATTTTTGGTCCTCCAGCTCATCCATTGGAGTTGTGGCAAGAATTTAAACAAGACTTTATCCAAGACTACTGCCATGCATATCACTCCAACACTGAGGAGTGTGAGAATTGTGAAGGATATGCAATGACAGATGTCCAAAATGTTCTAAAATTTCATGGCAAAACTTTTACTGATTTTAATCTACCACAACCAAAAAGAAAGCCACACATCGCTCCACTATACAACAAGGATGATGAGTTAAGAAGAGCTCAGCAAATGAAAGCTACTTTAAATGACCAACAACTTTTGGCCTATGATGTGATCAATCAAGCTTTACACGATAGAAGTCTACAACCTAAGTGCTTTTTCATTGACGGTCCAGGTGGCAGTGGGAAAACATATCTGTATGATTTATTAATTCATGAACTAAGAGGAGAAGGCGAAATTGTATCACCTGCAGCCAGTACAGGGATTGCAGCTAACTTACTGCAAGGAGGAAGAACCATCCATTCGCTTTATGGCATCCCAATTCCAATAAATGAAACATCCGTTTCCAGAATTAAAAATGATACAGATGCTGCACAACATTTGAAAAGTACCAAACTTTTCATTATTGACGAGTCCACTCTGTTATCTAAATATGCATTGCATGTGATAGATCAACTTTTACGGGATGTCATGACAACAGATATTTCCAATAAAAATACAACACCTTTTGGAGGGAAAGTCATTGTTCTGGGAGGAGACTTTCGACAGTGTCTGCCTATCATCCCTCGTGGTACAAGAACTGACATTATAGAGAGTTGTATTAAATACTCACGACAATGGCAGCTTTTCACTCAATTGCCACTCTTCAACAACATGCGTTCCATTGATCCTGATTATAGCAGTTGGTTACTTCAACTGGGAAATGGTGAATTGTCCAATGATTTCAACCTTGGAGATGATATCATTGAAATCCCACAAGACATGATCTGCACTGGCTCACTCATACTTGCTATATTTGGTGAAAACATTCTCATTGATGTACATAACAATGAAAGCATTCAAATTGCTGCATCACATGCAATTCTTTGCCCTAAAAATGACCATGTGGATATGGTGAACTCTAAGGTCATGGATTGCATTGCTGGTGAATACACTGAATACATTAGTGATGATTCCATTGATCCTGATGAGACTGAAGATCCAGATCAATATCCTGTGGAATTTTTAAATTCACTCACACCAACGGGAATGCCTTCTCATCGCCTCAAATTAAAAATCGGTACCATTGTCATGCTTTTGCGCAACTTTAACAGCAGAAAAGGTCTTTGCAATGGGACTCGCTTGATTGTCATCGCTTTGTTTGACAATCTGATTCAAGCAAAAGTCATTAGTGGGTCTGCAGAAGGAAATGTGGTGTTTATTCCAAGGACTGATTTATCTCCATCAGAGACTGGCTTACCTTTCAAGTTAAGACGTCGACAATTTCCCGTGAAGCCTGCTTTTGCCATGACCATCAACAAATCCCAAGGCCAAACACTGGAGAAAGTAGGGATTTTTTTGCCAGAACCAGTTTTTGGACATGGACAGTTATATGTGGCTTTTTCACGAGTGAAAAGACGATGCAATGTTAAGGTGAAAGTGCTGGATACACCCATTCAAGGAAAGTTGCTGCCTAATTCTGAAAAAGTCTTTACTAAAAATATTGTCTATAATAATATTTTATTTTAAATTCTTTAGATATATATTACATTTACATACATGATGCATATAACAATGAAAGCATTCAAATTGCTGCATTACATGCCATTCTTTGCCCTAAAAATGTCCATGTGGATATGGTGAACTCTAAGGTTATGGATTGCATTGCTGGTGAATACACTGAATACATTAGTGATGATTCCATTGAGACTGAAGATTCAGACCAATATCCAGGGGAATTTTTAAATTCACTCACACCAATGGGAATGCCTTATCATCGCCTCAAATTACAAATCAGTACCATTGTCATGCTTTTGCGCAACTTTAACAGCATAAAAGGTCTTTGCAATGGGAATCGCTTCATTGTCATCACTTTGTTTGACAATCTGATTCAAGCAAAAGTCATTACTGGGTCTGCAGAAGGAAATGTGGTGTTTATTCGAAGGATTTATTTATCTCCATCAGAGACTGCCTTACCTTTCAAGTTAAGATGTCGACAATTTCCCGTGAAGCCTGCTTTTGCCATGACCATCAACAAATCCCAAGGCCAAACACTGGAGAAAGTAGGGATTTTTTTGTCACAACCCGTTTTTGGACATGGACAGTTATATGTGGCTTTTTCACGAGTGAAAAGACGATGAAATGTTAAGGTGAAAGTGCTGGATACACCCATTCAAGTCAAATTGCTGCCCAATAGTGAAATACTCTTTACTCAAAATAATCTCTCTAATAATATTTATTTTAAATTCTTTAGATACATATTAGATTTAGATACATAGTTACTTTCTAATTAAACACAAATATTACAATAAATTAGTTTAGCCATAGATGTATAAGAATAGAAAAAAAAAAAATACCAAAAAAATTATTTTAGTTATAGAAAAAGATATTATAATTAGTTATTAGATATAAAATAGTTATTTAAGAAATATAGTCGTTAGTGTTCATTTTCACTAAAAATATAGTGTATAAAAATATTTGACTTAAAATTCTTTAGATACATGTTACATTTAGATACATAGTTATTTTCAAATTAGACACAAATATTACTATATAAATTAGTTTAGCCATAGATGTATACAAATAAAAAAAAAGACAAAAAAATTAGTTTAGCAATAGATGTATAGCAATATAAATAAATCAAAATACCAAAAAACTTCGTTTAGTTATAGATAAAGACATTATAATTAGTTATTAGATATAAAAGTCATTTAAGATATATAGTCGTTATTTTCACTTTTCACTAAAAATATAGTGTATAAAAATATTTTACTTTCAATTCTTTAGATACATATTACATTTAGATACATAGTTACTTTCTAATTAAACACAAATATTACAATAAATTAATTTAGCTATAGATGTTTAGGAATAGAAATATACAAAAATACCAAAAATATTAGTTTAGTTATAAAGATATTATAATTAGTTTTTAGATATAAAATAGTTATTTAAAATATATAGTAATTACTTTTTTAGCTTAGAAAATTTCTTTTTACATTTCATTGTATATGTATGTAAACACACATTTTTTTTGTAGATTGTAGATGTGTATCATCTAAATGCTTGCATTTAGTGATAAGAACCTGAAGCTCCAGCAGTATAGCTGCTGCGAGATTTCATTTTCTTTTTACACAGGGTGAGGTTTTTGTGAACAGCTAAGGCTGCCTTCAGACTTGCAGATGCATCTGCAGCGTTTTGAAGATGCATCTGCAAGCATCTGCATGCAAACGGCAGCCCCTATCTTTATAATGGGACGTACGGTGTCTGCAGATGCTTGCAGACAGCCGTGCGCACCCATTTACTCCTATATGTGATCTCTGCACAGGCGCATGCCTGCATACAAATCACACACTCCCGCCCGCACCATGGATGCAACATGTCGCGTCCCTGGTGCGGAGGAGAGTCGGTGATCTGTACGCAGGCATCCGCCTGCGCACAGATCACATATAGGAGTGAATGGGTGCGCACGGATGTCTGCAAGCATCTGCAGACACCGTGTGTCCCATTATAAAGATAGGGACTGCCGTCTGCATGCAGATGCTTGTAGATGCATCTGCAAAACGCTGCAGATGCATCTGCAAGTCTGAAGGCAGCCTAAGAGAAGGGTGGGACGGCTGTTCACACACATCTCTATCTTGAAGTGTGTTCTGTACATATAAATACATATATACACATAGGTACATATTTAGACACATAGGTACATATTTAGACACATAGGGAAAGAATAGACATTTTGATTTTACATCTGAATGATTCTGCTATTTGTGGAATTTTTAGTGGGAAAAAATCAATTTTGCCACTTGCTGCCTAATGGTGACCTACAGTACTCTTACTGTAAGTTGCATGAAATGTTTATGGAATTTGTGGTTTACTTGCGGTAGTTGCGGCACATGTGCTTTCGACAGTTTCAACCGCCAAAATCAGTTAGCTCTCATTTTTAGTGGTTGCATTTAGTCAACCTGTTAAAGCTCTGCTTGCCGTATTTACTGCAAGCTAACTGCAAGTTCCATATTTATTACATGTTACTTGCTGAAAGTGAGCTGTAGGTAGTCCCTTTGGTGCCAAGTTCAGAAATTGTATTTGGTTATTCCATACCTTCTGCAAATAGCCAAAAAATATCTGCTTTAAAAGGAGTCTAACTATTAATTATTAGGGATAGAGTAGAGTAGGTCCCACCAGCTGTAAGGCTACCTTCCCGTGGTTGGTGGGGAAACATGTACTGGCTCAATCATAGATTATTAATATTCATATATAAATTGAATATACGTAATCTGTACAAAACATCGGTGCCAGTATCTGTACGAAAAGCCTTGCCTTAGAATCATGACATGTACTACACTGACATATACCATACAAACATTGGTAGTTGATAGATAGATATCATGTCTTATGTGCATTATTGTCAAATTTGAATGAATAATGTATATATGCATGCTACACTCCCGATTCTTTAACATTGGGCCGCCATCTATCATGGAATAATTGGATTATTAGTTAAAACTCTAATTTAATAAACTATACACCGATTCTAGAATCCCGATGCAATCGCATCGGGCTCACAGCTAGTTAATACATAATGACGCGGTCTTTGCCTATCTTTTGGACTGGGTGTCATTAACGATAAATATCTGGCCCCAGCTATCTAATCATGTCTCGATATCTAATATATAAAGCTGAATGTGTGTATGTATGTGTGTATATCCGGGATTGGCATCTACACCGTCGCAGCTACAGCCGCAAAATTTTGCAGAGTCACACGTCTGGACCCCAGGAGCGTCATAGGCTATGTTGTGAGGCGAAATTTTTACCCTGCGCGTTCCAGTTCACCAAACAATTTTGCCCCTATCTACATAATGGGAAAAAAGGGAAAGGAAACGTGTGGGAGGAAAATCGACACCTATCAGCTATAGAGACAAAATTTTGCACAGTCACATGTCTGGACCCCGGGAGCGTCATAGGCTTTGTTGTTAGGCGAAATTTTAACCCCGCGCATTCCAATTCACCAAACAATTTTGCCCCTATCTACATAATGGGGAAAAAGTGACGGTTACCAGTTGACAGTTGTGAATGAGAGGGGCTTAATGATAGCGCCAAAGACTAACAGCACATACCAGCATATATAGTCACTAAGGTGGGGCCCCAACATGAGATATTCACCACACACATGGGACATGTATACACACCACACGCACACAAAGAGTAACAGCAAGTGTATAGTCGCTAAGGTGCAGCCCCAACATTGGATACTCACCACGCACCCGAACACACACCACAAAGAGACACACACAACACAGAGACACCCCCACACCCCCAAGGGGACGCGCACACACTCTATAGCGACACATGCACTCACCCCACAGAGACACACACACCACAAAGAGACACACACATAACACAGACACACACCACACAGACCCCCCCCCCCACAGGGACACACACACATAGCCACCCTATAGGGACACATGCACTCACCCCACAGGGACACACACACCACAAAGAGACACACACACACCACACAGACCCCCCCACAGGGACACACACACATACACACCCTATAGGGACACATGCACTCACCCCTCAGGGACACACACACACCACAAAGGGACACACACAACACAGAGACACACACACCTCACACAGACACCCCCCCCACAGGGACACACACACATACACACCCTATAGGGACACATGCACTCACCCCACAGGGACACACACACACACCACAAAGAGACACACACAACAGAGACACACACCACACAGACCCCCCCACAGGGACACACACATACACACCCTATAGGGGCACATGCACTCACCCCACAGGGACACACACACACCACAAAGAAACACACACAACAGAGACACACACCACACAGACCCCATCCCACAGGGACACACACATACACACCCCAGGGACACACACACCACACAGACAGACACAGATGTGCACAAATCACCTCACACAACTCGCCTCATACGTAAGCTATCTTTATTTTCCAAACATAAACATCTGATTAAAAACAGCCAATGTGCAACACATGTGCCATATAGGGAATTAAAGCGAACCTGTCACCCCCCGGGCATCAAAAGCTAAAATAGCCACCTTCTGCAGCACTAAGGCTGCATTCTGAGAAGGTGACTATAGCCTTTTGATGCCCTTTTGTCATATATGATACAGTCTATATAGAGTCTAATGCATGGGTATAATGAGACACATGAGACATACGCTTCTTAAGCAGCTCTTGTATTGCTTCATACAAGTTAGTGCATCAACAGGATAACATAAATGTAGTTGCAGAGTGCAAGGCAAACAACCAAGGACATCAGAGCATTAAAGCATAGCACAAGTCATTCAGAGTCCATTACTTTCCTGTCAGATGTTGCTGGCAAACAGGATGATTCCAGGCAGAGTGAATCCAGGCTTCAGAGAGCAAGACACAAACTGGTTGCAGACCTGATTCTGGAGCACAGGTTAACCAGCTGAAGTAGTTTAAAAGGGCAATTGGCAAGAAACAGGGCAGGGACATCAAAGCTGAGGACTCCATATTGTTTGAGGGCAAGAGTCAATGCACAGGACAGGAAACAAGATGGCCGACGACAAGCTGAGAACTCCATATTGGTTGAGGGCAAAAGTCATTACACATGACAGGAAACAAGATGGCCGACAAAATACACTAAATGCAAACATAACAACAGATATAGCAAAAAAGACTGAAAACCTTACATTACTCCCCCCTTAGGGACAGCCTCTGGATGGCCCCAGTCCAGGCTTTCCCGGGTACCTCCGATGGAACTGGCGGAGTAACCGAGGAGCATGGAGATTGGAGGCCGGCTCCCACGAGTTGTCCTCAGAAGAATAGCCCTGCCACTTTACCAGGTATTGCACCCCGTTTCTACGCAACCTGGAGTCCAGGATCCTTTCCACGACAAACTCCTCCTGGCCATCGATGAGTACCGGAGCAGGAGGGGAAGAAGAACGACCAGGGAATGAATTGGGAGTCACAGCCTTTAGTAGAGAAACGTGGAACACGGGGTGAATCCTCATAGATCTTGGAAGTTGAAGGCGACAGGCAACGTTGCTGACGAGCTTATTAATCTTATAGGGCCCAACGTACTTATGACCCAATTTGGATGATGGTACTCTCAATTTAAGGTTCTTAGTTGACAGCCAGACCAAATCTCCTACCTTGAAGGTTGGTGCAGGTTTACGAAACCTATCTGCCGCTTTTTTATACCTGTCCTGAGCTGATTCCAGATTCTCTTTAAGCAGATCGAGGTTCCTTTGTAGAGAGGTGATTCTGTCGGCTACAGCTGGAAGAGGTGAATCTATGGGAAGTCGAGGAAGGATGTTAGGATGATAACCCAAATTGGCATAAAAGGGTGACTGCTTGGTGGAAGCGCTCTGTGAGTTGTTATAAGAGAATTCAGCCAGTGGAAGCAAATCCACCCAGTCATCTTGTAGGTGGCAGATAAAACAGCGGAGATACTGTTCTAGGGTCTGATTAGTCCGCTCGGTTTGTCCATTTGTCTGCGGATGAAAGGCAGAAGACAGGTTAACTTTGATGTCCAACGCAGCACAGAAGTGCTGCCAAAACTTTGAAGTGAATTGCACCCCTCGATCAGATACAACCTCATCCGGTACGCCATGCAGGCGAAACACATTTTGAATGATTAAGTCCGATGTGTGTTTCGCAGTGGGTAGACCAACACACGGAATGAAATGGGCTGCCTTTGTTAACCGATCCACCACCACCAGAACTGTGTTCTTTCCTTGAGAGGTTGGCAACTCCACAATGAAGTCCATAGATATGGATCCCCATGGACGGGATGGAACGGGTAGGGGTTGTAATAGACCCGTAGGCGAAGATCGTGGAGTCTTGCATCTGGCACAGACTTCGCAAGAAGTGACGTAACCTAGAACATCTCTTCTGTATGTGGGCCACCAAAAGAAGCGAGACAGGAATTCTTGAGTCTTCAGAACTCCTCTATGCCCCGCTATCTTAGAATCGTGGACGAGTTGCAGTACTCTCACCCTGACTGCTTCAGGAATATACAGGCGTTGCCCCTGAATCCACACACCGTTCTTATATACAAGACTTACTTCACAAGACGGTTGTGCCAGCCAGGGATCCGTATGGTATGCTTCCTTGATGTCGTTAAGCAAGTCTTGATTATGAAGCACTCCCAGGAACCTGGAATCAGAGATAACAGTCTTACGAGACGTGAGTGGAATTGTCTCAGTTGAGTAGAGTCTAGACAACGCATCGGCCTTTCCATTACGCGATCCTGGCCTATAGGAGATAACAAAACTGAATTGGTTTAAGAAAAGACTCCAACGAGCCTGGCGAGGAGTCAAGCACTTAGCCGATCTGATAAACTCAAGATTGCGGTGGTCAGTCAACACGATTATCTGCTGCGCAGCTCCCTGAAGGTGGTGTCTCCATTCCTTGAAGGCTGCGATGATGGCCAACAATTCTCTATTACCCACATCATAGTTCCGTTCTGCAGGAGACAACCGCCGGGAAAAGAAAGCACAGGGATGTAAGACTTCTTTCTCACCTGTCCTCTGGGAGAGGATAGCTCCGATGGCACTGTCTGAGGCATCCACCTCTATCATGAAGGCCAGTTCAGGGTTAGGATGCACCAGAATAGGTGCCGTGGTGAATTTCTCTTTCAAACGGGAAAATGCTTCTTGAGCCTGGGGGGTCCAGGTAAAAGCAGAGTTCTTGCGGGTAAGCCGTGTAATGGGAGACACAACCTCAGAAAAGTTCCTGATAAAACGCCTGTAGAAATTAGCAAACCCTATAAAGCGCTGGACCTCCTTCACATTCTTGGGGACCGGCCAGGCTTTAATGGCTTGGATCTTACCCTCATCCATACTAATTCCTCGTGATGACATTACATACCCCAGAAATTGGATCTCCGTTCGATGGAATTCGCACTTCTCCAGGTTTGATATACAGATGGTTTTGTCGAAGGCGTTCTAAGACCATCTTCACATGTCTGTGATGCTCCTCAAAAAAATCAAAATATCATCCAAATAAATGACAATGAATGTATCCAGGAGGTCCCTAAAAATGTCATTCACCAAATGTTGGAAAGTTGCTGGAGCATTACATAAACCGAACGGCATTACTAGATATTCAAAGTGTCCGTAGCGTGACCTGAAAGCTGTCTTCCATTCATCCCCAGGTCTAATGCGGACCAAGTTATAGGCCCCACGGAGATCCAACTTTGTAAAGAGTTTTGCATGCCGTACTCTCTCCAATAATTCAGGGATCAACGGTAGTGGGTAACGGTTTCTGATCGTGATTTTATTGAGCTCCCGATAGTCTATACAGGGCCTAAGAGATCCATCTTTCTTCTTCACAAAGAAGATTGGTGCACCAGCAGGAGATGAAGAGGGGCGTATGAAGCCCTTGGCTAGATGTTCGTCTATATAGTCTTTGAGAGCCTTTAGCTCAGGCCCTGCCAAAGAGTAAATCTTGCCAAAAGGTATTCCCGCACCTGGTAACAGGTCTATTGGACAGTCATATGGACGGTGAGGGGGTAGCAGGTCTGCGTTCCTTTTGTCACACACGTCAGCATACTCACGGTATATGGCTGGTAGCTCAGAGACTGATGTTGGTCCTTTAGGAATGGAGCAGACTGAAGCTTCTGGACTCATCTGTTTCTCTGGAAAGCGCAGTTCTTTAGTTTCCCAGTTAATCGTAGGATTCTGAGCCTGCAGCCACGGCAGTCCTAGAATAATAGGGAAATGAGGAGAAGAGATGAGCATAAATGACAGACTCTCTTGATGGTCATTACCCATGAGGACCTTTAAGGGCTCCGTCTCCTGATCCACTGGTCCAGAGTTTAACAGTGAGCCATCTACGGTCTCCATCTGTACAGGAGTAGCCTTCTTTACTGAACGTACTCCAAGTTTCTCAGCGAAGGAGATGTCCATAAAATTGCCGCTTGCCCCTGAATCAATCATAGCGGAGGTAGATACCCAGACAGAGTGAACCCTGAGCTTGAGGGGAATAAAGCAATGAGAATTGTTGTTCTTACAACTCAGCTGGGAAACCGCTGAAAAAACCTGAAAAACTGCTGCAGTAACACGTGCATCCGGCTCAGAGATAACAGAGTTCAAGTCTGAGTAGTCAATGTCTGTATCCTCTACTCTCTCTGGGATCTGTGGTTCGGACCTGACAGAACCCCTCTCACAGCACTCGCAGTGTATGATGGCTGCAGTTGTCTTACGAGAACGACTGGGGCAGTTTATAATGAAATGTCCTGACTTACCGCAATAGAAACACAGATTTTCCTTTACTCGATGTTCCTTACGTGCATCACTGACCCGTCTCTGTAAAGAGTCCACCTGCATAGGCTCAGGTTCGGGTTCTCGTATAATCCTGCTCAAGGACTCCTTAGCTGGAGAGGGAGGAAATAAATGATTAGTGCGCTTTATCTCCGACCATCTCTCCTGTCTGCGTTCAGTAAGCCGAGCATCGATCCGAATACAGTAGTTGATAAAATCTCCTAATGCTGTAGGTGGGTCGGCACGAGCGAGTTCGTCCTTAATCACAGAGGATAATCCTTTCCGGAAAACCGACTTCTTAGCAGAGCTATCCCAAGTGGTGTCGAGAGCCCATCTCCGGAAATCCAAAGCATACTCCGCTACCGAGCGCTTACCTTGGCTTAAAGTTAACATGGCTGATTCCGCTGTAGCACCGCGGTTTGGATCATCGAATACCTGCCCCATAGCTGAAATGAAAGCATCAAGGTTATTTAGACAGTCATCGTCAGTCTCAATTAGGGGGTTTGCCCATGTGAGAGCTTTGTTGGAGAGCAGCATAATTATTGTCAATACTTTAGATCGCTCAGTAAGGAACTGTGGCGCGTGAGCCGCAAAAAACAGTTTGCATTGATTAATGAATCCCCTGAATTTTTCCCGTTCACCGCCAAAACGGAATGGTGGTAGCTTGGGGATTCCAATAACCGGGGTTGAAGTTGGGATGTGGACGCGTCCCTCCAGAACCTCAATCCGGGTTCGTAAGTCCTGCGTGGTTTGTCCGAACACCTGCAGATTATGATCACCGCGATCCCGCAGGCTTGCAAAGCTGGCCTTCAATGCCTGTAGGTCAGCAAGGATTGAATCCGTCACGTCGCACAGATGTTTAACGGGGTCCTCCATATTCCCAGAAGCTGCACGGCAGAGAGGCTGGAAAGGAAGAAAAGGAGCACAATAGTGTTTACCTGTGGTAACACTCCTGACTTAAAAGAAGGGAATGTGCTCACCTGGAAAGGTTGTGAGAAGCCACAACCACTATCATCACATATATCGATATCTCAGATCCACGGTCTGCAGCAGCTCTCCAATGGCAAAAGATCCAGAAATCTCTATACAGGTGGCAGCAGATGCAGCACTGTCCTAGACCCAGCAGACTCTATTATGGCTCCAGAATCTGTCATATATGATACAGTCTATATAGAGTCTAATGCATGGGTATAATGAGACACATGAGACATACGCTTCTTAAGCAGCTCTTGTATTGCTTCATACAAGTTAGTGCATCAACAGGATAACATAAATGTAGTTGCAGAGTGCAAGGCAAACAACCAAGGACATCAGAGCATTAAAGCATAGCACAAGTCATTCAGAGTCCATTACTTTCCTGTCAGATGTTGCTGGCAAACAGGATGATTCCAGGCAGAGTGAATCCAGGCTTCAGAGAGCAAGACACAAACTGGTTGCAGACCTGATTCTGGAGCACAGGTTAACCAGCTGAAGTAGTTTAAAAGGGCAATTGGCAAGAAACAGGGCAGGGACATCAAAGCTGAGGACTCCATATTGTTTGAGGGCAAGAGTCAATGCACAGGACAGGAAACAAGATGGCCGACGACAAGCTGAGAACTCCATATTGGTTGAGGGCAAAAGTCATTACACATGACAGGAAACAAGATGGCCGACAAAATACACTAAATGCAAACATAACAACAGATATAGCAAAAAAGACTGAAAACCTTACACCTTTATACTATGAAATATGCAGTTAAATGCTCACAGTTCTGAAGACCAAAGACTGGGAGGAGGGGTTTCAGGTTCCTCTGACCCGCCCCCTCTTGTCAGTCATGGTGCTCGCCTGCTGCTGCCTCCCCTGACTGTGTAAAATGAACGCGCGTCTCCGTTCTCCTGTATGGAGCTGCGCATGCGCTGTGCGCCCGGTGTCCAGGAAGTCGTCGCGGCTCCATACAGGAGAACGGAGACGCGCGTTCATTTTACAGAGTCAGGGGAGGCAGCAGCAGGCGAGCACCATGACTGACAAGAGGGGGTGGGTCAGAGGAGCATGAAACCCCGCCTCCTGGTCTTTGGTCTTCAGAACTGTGAGCATTTACCTAACTACATATTTCATAGTATAAAGGGCATCAAAAGGCTATAGTCACCTTCTCTGAATGCAGCCTTAGTGCTGCAGAAGGTGGCTATTTTAGCTTTTGATGCCGGGGAGGGGGGGGTGACAGGTTCGCTTTAAGGCAGATGTCAGTCACATGAGCTGTCTATTATGTGTATGTGTGAGGTAACATATACTGCCCGGCCGGGGGGAGGGTTTACTGTTGGCTGGAGATTTATTAGGCTGCCTATAGCAACCAATCACAGCTCAGCTTCTATTTTCCTACAGGTCATTAATATGACATATTCAAATTCTATTTTGTTATAGCTAACAGGTTATTTATTAACCCGGGCGTAGCCGGGTACTACAGCTAGTTACTTCTATAAAGCTAATCAGTCAAGCATATAAAGTTTGTTGAATGGATGTTAAAGGGAACCAGTCACCTACCTAAAGCCCCCCAGACTATCACTACCTGTCCCTGCATCTTCCTATTACTACTCTAACTATCCCTCTCTCTCCTAAATGTGCCCTATGACTGTGTAATAAAATGGTTTTCATACTCACTCATTATTATGTTAACTAGATAGGAGTGCGATGCTATCGCATCGGGTGGGCAGTGAAATCACAATGGGGGCCGACTGTATGGCGCTGGGGTCAGCGGTCGTCACTCCCCCCTATGTGGTCTGTCCCTTGTCTGTATTTTTTTTTCCCCCTCGCTCTCTGCCCCTGTGCTGCCTTGTCTGTGCCACCCCCTGTGCTGCCTTGTCTGTGACATCCCCTGTGCTGCCTCGTCTCTTACACCCCCGTGCTCGCTGTCTGCCCCCTCCGTTATGTTCGCTCTCTGCCCCCCTCCCTTGTGCTGGCTCTCTGCCCCCCTCCCTTGTGCTGGCTCTCTGCACCCCTCCCTTGTACTGGCTCTCTGCACCCCTCCCTTGTACTGGCTCTCTGCACCCCTCCCTTATGCTGGCTCTCTGCACCCCTCCCTTGTGCTGGCTCTCTGCACCCCTCCCTTGTGCTGGCTCTCTGCACCCCTCCCTTATGCTGGCTCTCTGCACCCCTCCCTTGTGCTGGCTCTCTGCACCCCTCCCTTGTGCTTGCTTTTTGTCCCCTCTCTTGTGCTCATTCTCTGCCCCCTTCCCTGTGCTCATTCTCTGCCACCTCCCCTGTGCTCATTATCTGCCCCCTCCCCTGTGCTCATTCTCTGCCCCCTCCCCTGTACTGTGGTCACTCTCTCAGTGCAGGGCTGAGTGCGCGGTTGAGTGTATGTGTGTTAGTGGCAATTGCGGGGCTTAGTGTGTGTGGTGAGTGCATGTGTGGTGTGGGGCTAAGTGTGTGTGGCAAGTACAGGACTGAGTGTGTGTGTGTGTGTGTGGTGTGTGCAGGACTGAGTGTGTCTGTTTTGTGAGTGCAGGATTGAGTGTGTGTGTGGTTAGTGCGGGGCTCAGTGTCTTTGAGTGGTGAGTGCAGGACTAAGTGTGTATGGCGAGGGCGGGGCTGAGTGTGTGTCTGTGTGTGGTCAGTGCAGCAGTGAGTGTGTGTCTGTGCGCGGTGAGTTCAGGACTGAGTGAGTGTGTGTGGACAGTGCAAGACTGAGTGTGTGTATATGGTTAGTATAGGGCTGAGTGTGTGTCTCTGTGGTGTGTGCTGTACTGAGTGTGTCTGTGTGTGGTGATTTCAGGAGTGAGTGAGTGTGTGGGGAAAGTGCAAGACTGTGTGTGTGTGTGTGTGTGTGTGTGTGTCTGTGTGGTTAGTGCAGGGCTGAGTGTGTGTGGTTAGTGCAGGGCTGAGTGTGTGTGAGTGCAGGACTGAGTGTGTGTGAGTGCAGGACAGCGTGTGTGTGAGTGCAGGACTAAGTGTGCATGAGTGCAGGACTAAGTGTGTGTCTATGTGGTGAGCGCAGGACTGAGTGTGTCTATTTTGTGAGTGCAGATTGAGTGTGTGTGTGTGGTTAGTGAAGGGCTGAGTGTGGGTGTGTAGTGAGTGCAGGACTGAGTGTGTGTGGTGAGTTCAGGACTGAGTGTGGGTGCGTGATTAGTGCAGGGCTGAGTGTGTGTCTGTGTGTGGTGAGTGCAGGACTGAGTGTGAGTGGTTAGTTCAGGACTGAGTGTGTGTGTGTGTGTGGTGAGTGAAGGACTGACTGTGCATGCATGGTGAGTGCAGGACTGAGTGTGTGTGTGGATGGTGAGTGTAGGACTGAGTGTGTGTGAGTGCAGGACTAAGTGTGTGTGAGTGCAGGACTGAGTGTGTGTGCATGGTACGTGCAGGACTGAGAGTGGGTGTGTGGTGAGTGCAGGACTGAGTGTGTGGAGAGTGCAAGACTGAGTGTGTGCATGTGCAGGATGAGTGCAGGACTGAGTGTGCATGTGTGGCGAGTGCAGAACT
>JARQOC010000003.1:615031805-615086150 GCA_033576535.1 Allobates femoralis
CAAAAACCATGGAGGCAGTCTGAACTAAAATTGCAAATTGATGTAAATAGTTTTGACCCCCTTAACATTTAAGAATCATGTCCATGATATATCTACTTGGCAGGTGTTATCAGGGCCGCCATTAGGGGGTTACAGCTCTTACTGAGTAAGGGGCCCCGGGCCTCACTGCAGGGGGCGTGGCCATTGAATTAGGGGCAGGGTGGCCTGGCCGTGACTCCAGGGGGGGTGGTTGTTTGGAGCAGGCTCCTCTGGGCCCTGCCCCCCCACATCTTGCACGGGCCCCCCTCCCCTATCAATCACTGCCAGCTGACGGGCCCCGGAGCTGTGGGGAAGTAGCTGTGGCAGCAAGCAGTGGGCACCGCCATGTTCTTTGTGGCCAGCTGCATTCACTAACTGTGCAGCCGGTCTATAGAGGTTGAGACTTCTACACAGTGGCCGCGGATCTCCATTTGGCAGTGGCCATTTCGTTGAAGTCTGAACTTCTACCAACTGGTTGCACAGTTAGTGAATGTAGCCGGCCACAAAGAACATGGTGGCGCCCAGGCCTGCAGCTACTCCTTCACAGCTCCAGACCAGTCCTGCAGATATGCCCTCACACTCCGGCACTCTTACCAGCTGGGGAGGAGGCAGAGCACTTGTTGTGTGTGCGGGCAGAAGCCCTGGAGTGTGGCCGAGACTCCTCTTGCCCGCCACCAGGAGCCGAGCAGGAGCAAACACCAGGCGGAAAAGTCCTGCACAACTTCCCCAATAGCCAGTCTAGTTTACCATGTCTAGTTCACCATCTTGCTGTAGTCAAGCTCCCAGCCATACCCACACACGCAGGTTTTAATTGCACTTAGAGGCACACATCCTCACATGCATTTGTACTGCAGACAGAGGCAAAAGGTCAGGGACCCAATAGATATAAGAGCACCTTGACGTAGGTTATCGGGCTTACTTGCAATGGCCAATGCATCAACCAAGATTCTCATTTTTCATTTTGCATTCTTAAGTAGTTTCTGCAATGTCAATTTTCCTCTTCCAAATTTGCATTAGTTTCCTATATGCTATTCATTCATTCCTTAGCCATTATGTCATGTAATGTTTAGTGTGCAGCGCATAATTATTTATTTATACATATTGTTTTTTTCCTGCTAGCAACTTCACATGTAGGCGTGCCAGTCTTTCCTACTTTAATAAGTCCAGGACAATGGCAAGGAGGTGAGTGAGTGTGCCCTCCCTCCACACCTTGAGAGCACACCTGGGTAACAGCTGCTGCCAGGGCCCAGGGCTGTATCAGTCTGATCCTGCTCTCTGTCTCTGCACCTCCTCTGTACCCTCCTCTATGTCTGCTCTGTGCCCGGGCTGTGATCCTCCTGTACAGGGGCAGTGCAGGACTACAAATTACAGCATCCCCTGTAACATCAGACCAATGCATGCACTGCAGGACTACAAATCCCTGCAGCCCCTGTAACATTAGATCAATGCATCATGCATGCAAGTTACATTGTCAGAAGCTTGTGACCCAGCTGTTTCCTCATTTCTCCTGGCCTGGCACATTACAGAAGGGGCTAGCCTATTATAGACAGGGCTATCCCACTGTGGACAGTGCTGACCCATTACAGAAGGGGCTAGCCTATTATATACATTGTATACGTCCTGCACAGTCTCCAATGTGTATACATCCCGCAGCAGTCTCTAACCTGCATACGTCTCGCAGCAGTCTCCAATGTGCATAGGTTTCGCAGCCATCTCCATTGTGCATTTGTCCCGCACCCATTTCCATTGTGTATGTGGCCAGGCCAGCAGAAGTGTCTATTGTGTTGTGTACAGTCAGCAGCCGTCTCCATTGTGCATTTGTCCCACACCAATCTCCATTGTGTATGTGGCCAGGCCAGCAGCAGTGTCTATTGTGTTGTGTACAGCCAGCACCCATCTCCATTATGCATTTGTCCCGCAGCCATCTCCATTGTGTATATGGCCAGCAGCAGTCTCTATTCTGTATTCTCTATTGTGTACAACCAGCAGCAGTCTCTATTATTTATTCTCTATTGTGTGTATAGCCAGCAGTCATCTCAATTGTCTCTATGGCCCGCAGCCATCTCTATTGTGTATACAGCTAGCAGCCGTCTCTACTGTGTATCCACTATTGTTCATACAGCTATTGTGTATTTAGCCCACAGCAGTCTCAAGTGTGTGTGTGTGTGTAACATATAATAGAGAGTGTAAAAAAAGGAAAAACAGCACAAAAATATAGAAAAAAGTGGACTTTATTGCACAAGGCGTGGCCACGCCATTGGACAATAAAGTCCACTTTTTTCTATTTTTTTGTGCTGTTTTTCCTTTTTTTTTTTACTCTATTGTAAGGAACCATCTGGATTGCAGGTTGGGAAAGCTTTGCACATAAATTGAGATAATTTTTGGTGCTGGTCCAATTTTTCACTTTAAATACATGTTTGGGTGGACACGGAGCATGGGTGGAGGCGGTGACGGTTGGACGCTGGGCGGAGTCTCAGGGGAGCCCCAAAATTTTGGCAGTAAGGGGCCCCGAAATTCCTAGTGGCAGCCCTGGTTGTTATGTGAAAATGAAAGGAAAGAATGATTTAGTTTGCCACTGGTCTCGGTGTCTGACTCTCATTATTGAAAATGTTATGTGAACCTTGTACTGTGGACGGTGGCTGGAGTGCGGACCACTGAAAGAAACCTGCTCCACCCCCACAAGAGGACTAGATGGGTGGCGAAGTGGATGGGCCGGAAAGGTGAGTGATGAGGTGAGAATAACAATTTTTCTTATTTTCTATGTTATGGTTATTATGCACTTGTGTCGGTAAAGATCTCAGAACATAATAAGAGACATTAAATTTGCCGAGAATCAAATTTCCTGGGAGAAAACATGTGATCGGGCAAATTTTGCCTGATCCATTTATCTCTAGCCTTTGATTATTTTATGACATATACTTCCCTTTGCCAAATTTTTCCACTATCAAAACCCACTCTAATAAAAATAGAGCAGTACAGCCAGAGGAATTCCAAATTTGATACACGTTTTCCAGCAGGTAAAACTGAGGGTTTCCATATTAATCTAAGTTAGATTTAGCAGAACTACTGGGATCAGTGAAACTATTTTTTTTGTAGCTAAGCGCAGTTGATACATTAGCTGGTGGATGTGCACTGGAATTAAAACTTTGAGGTGCACCTACCTTCACACCAAATTTGTGGGTGACCACTAGCTATAACTTGATTTGACTACTGCTGAACAGAAGGCTGTTCTATCATCCACTGCCAATGTGTCTCCAACAGCTGTCTTCACTTTGTGGTCACTCATTGGTAATTACATCTTTCCTAAATTACATGGGTTTGGCTCAGCTTCAGTTTTACTATTCTATGGGAAATCATCTGGAACAATAAGAATCTTAATGAAAAGTGTAGGCTTGCTACTGCTTGAAATTCTAATATATTCATCTAAATTTATGAATGACGATAGGATTGCAAGTTCAGTTCTTCTCTGGTGATAAGTGTCAGATTTCATTTACTCATCTGTTGTTCTTTATTAGAAAATGTACAATACAGTTAAAGTGTAACCATTGTATTAATTTTAATTCCATAAATCAGTAGTATACATAAAAATAAACAACTATGTATTATATCTTATAAGACATATTTTCTTCTTATCTATCAGAATTGATCAGTTGTTATCAAAATTCTCAATTCTGACGTAAAGTCTGCATTCAGTGAAGACTTTCCCATTACTGAGATAGGACATGGCAGTTGTACCATGTAAAATCCAATGTAAACCAAAGAAAGAAGGAGCTAGAGGCAGAGCTCCTCCCTCCTCTTCTCCCGATAGAGCAGATAGAATATCATTGGTAACATCTGCCATCTCCTATCTCACTAATGGGAAAGTCTCCACTGAATACAGATTTTACCTCAGAATTCAGAATTTTGATAATAACTGATTCTTTCTGGCAGAGAAAGAAGCAAATGTTTCTGATAAGATATATTACAAAGTTTCTTATTTTCATGTGTATTATCGATTTATTAAATATATATCAATATGATGGTTAGGCTTATAATTCTATGAGTCTGAACCTAGTGGTTCACATTTGAGGTCCATAATATTACCAACCTCAGTTTTGTATGTTGACTGCCACATGATACAGAATTTAGGAAGCTCAATCATAGATGTAAAGGTGTATTAGAGATTAATGTCAGTATGCTATTTGTTTACACAGGATTAATCAATCCTTTCTAGGCCATAATTCTGGCATAATTCAGCACAAAGCAATTCAGAGGGATGGTGAGGTACTGGGTGGAGCAGGGCAAAACACATGATGAGTAGGGCAAGGCTTATAAAGTGTGTGAGCGTCCGACTGTGTGGTGTGTGTTTGTGTGCCACACTAAACATGAGAACTGGTTATTTGAGGACCAAAATTTGTTAAAAAATATCTATCTATCTATCTATCTATCTATCTATCTATCTATCTATCTATATATATATATATGTATATCAGTCCGAAGTAGAAAAAAGAGAAGCGGCACTCACCCTTTTAGATCCCAAATAGACTGGACCCGTTGAAGCAGCAAGAGCTTCGAAACGGCAAGCCGTCGTCCGCCGATCCCCAATCCCTTTCCCCGCCTGATTTGTCTATGCTAAGATGAGCAAGACGAAATAAAGGATTTGGCATATAAAAGGGTGAGTGCCGCTTCTCTTTTTTCTACATTGGACTGATTATCTCTTTGCTTATTGGAGCGTGCAACACCCGTTGCCAGGAGGAACCCCAGGTAGCCTTACACTTCTTTGCAGATAACCTGTTGGTGCCGAGTCCTCTACACAATTGGAGAATATATATATATATATATATATATTTATTAGAGTGTTATACATTTATGTGTAAAGATGGTAAAGGAAGTTACGTATGTGTAGTCAATTAGTGGTAAAGGTAAAGACTGATACTTGGTTCCCTTGAGTTGGGAAAATATTAATAATAATTAATTGTACTCCTTAGGGGTGGGGCTAATCAATAAAAAGGGCCTGCAGTTTTGTTGTGTGTGGAGAGTCTCCCAGTGGAAAGCAATGCAAAGATTGGAATCTGTGTGGAGAAGCCCAGGAACTAATTTGGCTTGATCACTGTGGGAAACGGAGTACTGGAGTTGGGACATTGTTTAAGGACATGTGTGGGCTCTACCCTTTCTTGATTGGTACTCTACCCTGGCCTCAAGGAGGCCTTCCCAGGAAACAGCTGACTCCAACAAAGACTCGGGTGAATGGGTTGACACAGTGTTAGGGGTAAAGGAACTTTGTCAAGGAGTTGACCTGTAGTTATTGACTTGTGTATAAGCCGAGGGTGGACCCCAGCACAGGTATACAGCCCCCAGCAGTGTGGTATACAGGCCCCCCCAGTGGTATACAGGCCTCCCCAGTGGTAGTATACAGCAGCCTCCCCAGTGGTAGCATACAGCAGCCTCCCCAGTGGTATATACAGGCCCCAGCAGTATATACAGCAGCCTCCCCAGTGGTAGTATACAGCAGCCTCCCCAGTGGTATATACAGCAGCCTCCCCAGCAGTATTACAGCAGCCCCAGTGGTATACAGAAGCCTCCCCAGTGGTATATACAGGCCCCAGCAGTATATACAGCATCCCCAGTGGTATACAGCAGCCTCCCCAGTGGTATACAGCAGCCTCCCCAGTGGTATATACAGGCCCCAGCAGTATATACAGCAGCCCCAGTGGTATATACAGGCCCCAGTGGTATATACAGGCCCCAGTGGTATATACAGGCCCCACTGGTATACAGGGTTCCCCCTTGCTACCGCACACCTGTAAAGTAATACTTCATTATACTTATCCCTGTTGCTGTCGCCGCTCTGCACCGCGCTCCTCCGGGTCTTCATGCTTCTTCATGCTTCCTCCTCCGACGCACAGGCAGTTACGTCATTGCCTGCGCCCGCCGGTCACAAGCAGGAAGAAGCATGAAGAAGCATGAAGACCCGGAGGAGCGCGGTGCAGAGCGGCGACAGCAACAGGTATAAGTATAATGATGTATTACTTTACATGTGTGCGGCAGCAAGGGGGGGCCCTGTATACCACTGATGGGGGGGGCGCCTGTATATGACTCGTGTATAAGCCGAGGGGGGGACTTTTCAGCACATTTTTTGTGCTGAAAAACTCGGCTTATACACGAGTATATACGGTATTCCAAAGTGTGTGCAACCAAATTCTAAATTGAGGGTGCCAATAACATGAAATTATGCTCAATTTGCCGTTTTGTCCCCAGTTTTTTTAGTTGTTGTAATACACACAAAGGAGATATGAATGTGTATAACAAAACATGAGCATTTGCAATAATGTTCTGGAAGAAATACGTCATTTTCTGGAACAATTTCAAGGTTTTCAACACTTTCGGCTATGAATATGTTTTTTAGAGTGGGGAATCCATACTAGTATAGGCAGACCTTACAAGTTCCATGAAAAATTTTCATCTGGTCAGATTTAAACTTAGGACATTAGAGCTATAAGGCAATAGTTCAAATCACAAAGGTAGTGTGACCAGATAATATGTAAGAAAAACGCTCTAGTATCTCCTGCTGCTTTCTTAAATTTAACTATGATCTAAGATTACATTTTTAGAATAAGCAGTTGTGTGTGTAAATGAGGAATCACACTTTATCAGCCATTTGTATGGTTTTTATTCTTCATCATTCGCCATGTTTCATGCATGAGCTATCTCTAATTTTCAGTTTTTCTTCAGCTTAGGAAAGACAACAGGAACTCCTACTCTTCTATATCTTTCTAGCACAGGTTTGTATGCAGACGTAGTGCAGAAGACATGTAGAAGTAATGAGCACTGTTACTTCAAATCTGCTGTGCCTCTCTTCAGCGGCTTTTCCTTTACTAACCCCCTCATCTATCTATTGACTTCTAGAGCAAGCAGACTCAGCTTCTCTATCTTTTCTCTGTCTTACTCAAGACAAATTTTAGCTGTAAAGAGAGAGAGAAATGAAGAGAGGCATTTTAGCTATTAAAACTGAAAGACTTATAAAAAATGATTGATAGATGACATTATTGTGCTGCTTTAATAAAGGCTCATGCTCATGATATAGCCCTATTGAAATGTGAGGGTGGCTCGGGGAGGTAGTTGCGGGCAAGGGGCTCCCTTCTGTAGTCTGCATCCAAGCGATCCCCAAAGAGCAATGGGGGGTTTAGTTGCAGTGCTCCTGGTGTGGTGTGGGACTTTTACCTTGATTTAGTCCATCTTGCAGGCCAGAATATCTCTGCTGCGGAGTTACTGACATGGATTCAAAGTTATTTTTAAGCAGCCTTTTACTGAATGTTCTGCACAGTACCACAAACAGACAGATACTGTGTGCAAAACATTTCAACAAGTCTTTAGAAACACATTTTGCTTTAAGGAACACTTTTCCCTTCGGCTTCTCCATAACTCCTGCTACCACTGCTTTTGCTAGTCCATCCTCCCTTCTGCTTAGCACCATACTCTCACACATCAGAGTCATTTAGTCATCTTCTTGACCTAGGGTCATGTCCCACCCACAGGGACTCGTTGACACAACTGCCGATCCGACTCTTCCCTTCTATTGCCTGTTAGTGTGCTGACCTGTTCACCCAGGTCTATGCCAAGCTTCTGTGACGCCCCACAGGAAGGTATTGCATCCCTGACAGAAGATGTGATATCTTCCGTCTCGGTGATGACCTGGTTAAACTCAGAGCTCCATACACTACATGCACCACTAGAATAGAGGGCCAATCAGGTCCTGGTGGGAGGAGTGTAGGAGTAGTGTGTGTGGGTAGAGTAGGAGAGGAGTAGTAGTCGGGAGGAGAGGAACGTAGGAGAAACAGGGTGCTGCACAGTGCCATGCAGCCCCGAAAACCACTTACCGGCTGGCACCCTTAAGCGGTGACCTAGACCGGAACACGGACAGCTACTGACGGGCTCAAACATACCCATGCCCAAAACCACCGGATCACTGGTTCCGAGGCGAGCAGACGTCCACCGCCGCTCAGCAAACTAGGGTGAAGGAACCGCTTCCTAAGAGGCACCTCACCACAGCCGCAACCTAGTTGTCTTGCCAGCAGGGACTCACCACTGGGACACAGGACCTTACAGCCTAATTCAGCTAGGTACCGCATAGAAGTCTCCCAAGTACCCTGACCTGGTACACTAAGGCAACAGCGGCAACCAACACAGAAAAGTTAGGAAAAGGAGGAATACCGCGGAGCTCTGAGCTGACACCAGTTATCGCTGGGACCACCCAGTACGTTACCTAAAACTGTATACCTTGTACCATCTTACCGGTTACAGTAAAGACCCGTTACAGAGGAATCTGGTGTCTGAGCTTTTCTTCGAACTGTTATTAACTCTATACATTCAAAACTACCTGAGCTGCCATACTCCATCAAGGACAGCTCCTGGCCCCGGGGACTCCCGCCCATCCTGTGGGGAGCATCCTATCCAGCTGCCGCATATCCCCCGGACTCCCACAAGTGACGTCACGACAAACAAGAATTACCCCCTTCCGTTCATCCCCTTTTGATCTGACCACCGTGCCTTACAGCCTCAGGCGCGGAACCGTGACGAGGGAAGCTTTGCCTGAGACCTGAGAACCCGGCAACGGTGAATCACTTCCTCCCGATAATGAGTTAGGCTATGCTCAGACATAGCATATTTCGGGCGTATTCCTGCTTTTAAGCTGCGCTTTTGTGCACTTGCCTAAACGCAGTGCCAAAGAAAGCTGGATACGCCTTCCAGCAAGAGCTATGGCTTTTGCTGAAAGGCGTGCAGACGCTGCGTTAAGCCGCTTATTTTTGTACGCGCAAAAAGAATTGACATGGCAATCCTTTGCGCTTTCTTGGGCGTGCTTATCCCATAGGGTACATGTTAAAATGGCCTTGGGAAAAGTGCGCCGAGAAAACCGCGGCGTCGGCATGCAGTCATGCTTTATTTGCGTGTAAAAGTGTGCAACAAAGCACCACTGCACAATACGCGGCCAAATACGCCACGTGTGAACGTAGCCTTATAATAGAGCTTTGAGACTAATTTCAAATATGGAAAGAGTTAGAGCTTCCAGCTGAAAGAAGTCCATGCAGCATTTAGTTCACTGTGCTACTTTATTATGTTATACTGTAAATCTCATATAAGACTGTTAACCACAATCAGGAGCGCTACCACTGTTTTTCCCAAATCCCTATTTAATTAGAATGCATGAACAGACCAGTCTTCCTGCTCTTTGCCACAGACAGGCTTTTATTTCCCCATGAAATCAGAGTAGTTGATCCCTGTGGCGATGGTTGATAATTATCGGGGCTGAAATAGTCTAGCACTGCTAAGTCAGGTGCCCACACTAACACAGTGTTATGTACACTCTGAATAAACAGAAGCTTAAAACCCTTTAGATCCAGGGAGGTATGACATTGCAATAAACCACAGTGCAAACACAAAAGCAGACAAACCCAGACTGTGCTAGAATAGCATGATTTAAAAGGCAAATAGGAGACTGCATGCACATTCCTGACTATCAATCATTTTCCTATTTAAATGGCAAGGCTGCTGTTTCCTCTCTATCAGCATAGGATAAGGTAAAGCTCAGTAAAAAAAACAATAATTCATGTGGTCTGTGTACAAAATATTGGAAAGTTTTACAGTTGGCTGACTGTAGTCTCAGCTTGGTATACTTTGCAGTGTGTCTATTGCTTAATCCTGAAATAATTACTCCCCACAGCTTCACCTTTTCCTCTACTGACTTGCTTCATAAAATCTATGCCAATATGCCTTGCAGTATACGTACTTACTCTATGCCCTGATTAATTCAAATAAAAGTCTAGATACCTTTATAAACTTTTCCCTTTGTTCCGTATAGTTAACCTTGACCACTTCTCTTGCTGCTTTAAAAAAGTAATGATACAAATTTTGCGCAATGAAAGGTGTCATAATGTGTAACCTTTGTATCGACAAGACAATAAACTAGCCTAGTAAACATTTGCTAAAAATGGAACAACTTATAAATGTAAAGGCCCCGTCTCACGCTTCAATGTCCCAGCGATCCGAGCAACGATCCGACTTGACCTGGATCGCTAGAACGACGTTCAATGATTGCTGGTGAGGTGTCACACGTACAGATATCGTGAACGACGCAGCAATGATTCCGCGACAAGCGAACAATACTTGCGGTCATTTGATCGTCTACGCCCTTCAGTTCTGAATAGGCAAAGTTGGAAACGAGATCGTTATCACGGTGTCACACACACCGATGCTGCAGGCTGGACGGACGATCAACGACTGATTTAAGGTCGTGATCATAAACCTCCAATCAACGATCAGCCAACTCATCGTTGATCGTATGTACGTGTCACACGCAACAACATAGTTACGACGTCGTAGCAATGCCCCAAAAGCCGTGACATATCAACGATATTGTTTATGATATTGTAACGTAAAACGGGCCCTTTAGTCTATGTTTAATAATTTAATGATACAGATATATTGGGAATTTGTTAAGAATATCTTAAATAGGGTCTGTCACCTTAAATGTTAACTAGTTTAACAGTTATGTGAGTGATTTCACATTTAGGAAAATCATACTTGCAGTATAAATTTAAAGAGGACCTGTCACCAAACCAGGCATGGTGATCTAATTACAGCACTGGATGCAGCATGTCTGCAGCATCCAGGCAAGGGTCCATAAGCACTAGAGCAGCCCTGTACCCCGAGATAATACACTTAGAAAACTCACATGCTCCAGCCACTAAGGAGGTAGCTAGGGGCTGCAGCCAAGGGCAGATTCACACCCCCTGCATGTGTAATCTGCCCACCGCTGCCAATCATCCTCTCCCTGTCTGCAGCATTTAAACAGAGTTTTTTTTCTCTTCCGTTTAGCCCTGCCCCTCAGGGGGCGGGGCTAACAGACTTTCTGGGAGCGAGAAAAAAAAAACTCTGTTTAAATGCTGCAGACAGGGAGAGAATGATTGGCAGCGGTGGGCAGATTACACAGGCAGGGGGTGTGAATCTGCCCTTGGCTGCAGCCCCTAGCCATCTCCTTAGTGGCTATAGCATGTAAGTTTTCTAACTGTATTATCTCGGGGTACAGGGCTGCTCAAGTGCTGGGGGACCCCTTGTCTGCATGCTGCAGACATGCTGCATCCAGTGCTGTAATTAGATTACCATGCCTGGTTTGGTGACAGGTCCTCTTTAAGTATTTTAGTGACTGAGAAAAAGAATTTTATTTCATATGCAAATGAGAGCACTTTGGTGCTCCCTTGAACCCCCAATGCATAGTTGCATGTTGAATAAAACACTTTCTCCACCACATAATGAGCACCCCCAAAGTTTTTTCCATTAAATCTGTGCATTTGTGTATGGTGGGTAGTGCGAGTGTGTGAATATGCTCACCTAACGCCACCTTATCCGGGATCCAGCGCCGGTATGCTCCTCTTCTCAGTGATCTCAGACTCAAAATAGATCACTCTATGCTCTATGCATCAGACAGAAGTCTCTTTTACAATGTAAGCTTATGGAGCCATGTTCATTGTAAAAGTCATGTCCAGGTCACGTGGAGCTCAGTGTAGCATAGTTAGTCTGAAGAACAGTGACATCACTGAGAAGAGAAGAAGAACAGTGTTGGATCTCGGAGACGGCAGCATTAGGTGAGTATATTACACACACTCACACTACAAGACATACACACAGGCTTAAAAACATCATGGGAATGCTGTTTTAAACACAAATTCTTATGGCAGGTATGATTTTGAGAAGCTGTAAGTCCCGTCTTTAACTATTTAAAGAGTAATAGCTGTTAACATTTTTATTTAATAATAATGTAGAGCAATTACTATAAACTTTGAAAGAAAGGTGTCCCTACAAGACTGTGTGTGAAGAAGACATATGGTCATTCTCACTCAGATCCGTCTTCACACTGAATATGGGTATGTAACCATATAAGGGAGGGAGCGGGGCCTACACTGCAGACTGCAGCTCATGAGGTGACAATGTATCAGATTACCACAGCCTACAGCACAGTTGCTAAGCAATGATAGGATGATTGCAAACTCCTTGGCACAAGCTTTTGATCTGTCATCTGGCTCTACACAGCTCAGTCAGAATCTCTGTTAACCCCTTCTCTGCTGGCATATCACACAGCTCAGGATCTCTCTTGCCCTTTCTCTGCTGTAACATTACACTGCTCCCTATCAGATGTTGGCCACACCCACACAGCTATAAAATACAGTTTTTAAAAGAGCACCGAAAAATGTGAGAAAATAAGTCACATCGCACAAAAAAAGCATTATCTTAGCTGCTATGTTACCCATCATTAACAACCGGTGAGGTATTGTGTGTTTTTTTAATGACATTTACACATTAAGCAGTTTAATTTGCATTTTGTATAATACTTAACTCCTTTGCAATATGGCTAATTTTCGGTTTTGCTTTTTTATGTTTTTTTTCCCAGAGCCATCATATTTTTACTTTTCTGTCTTCATACACGAGAGATTGATTTTTGTCTGACGAGATGTACTTTTGAATGACACCATAGTGTACTGTAAAACTGGGAAAGCATTCCAATTGGAGAGAAAAACTATTCTACATGATAATATGGTAGACATTTTGTGGTAAAAATGACCTTGCACTATAATTTTCCTCATCAGTACAATTACAGCATTACCAAATATGTACAGGTGTTTTTTTATATTTTAGTGGTTAAATAATCAGAAGTTTCCCAAAAAAGTTTGGGGGTTGTGTTGCCATTTTCCAAGATCGTAACATTTTGATTTTTTTGTCGATTAAACGTATTTTTTGTGGGGCAAGACAGTGTATTTATTGATATCATATTTGGATAGATCTGACGTTTTGAAAGCTTGTTACAGCATCTTTTGCAGCAACCAAAAAACCTTAATTTTTGCGTTTTTTAATTTTTTTTGTTTATAGTGTGTACCAATCGTATTATCTTTATATCTTGATAAATCATACATTTCTGAATGTGGTCGTACGACATATGTGTATTTTAATTTTTTTTTTAATTATCTTTATTTTTAATAGGACAAAAGGGGGGTGATTTGAACTTTTTTGTTTAGTTTTTAAAAATGTTTTTAACTTTTTTTTACTTTTCATTGCTTTCAATAGTTCCTTTGAGGGACTTCAAGCTGTGATCATTTGATTGCTTGTGCTATATACAGCAAAGCCATAGCACTGCGGTATATAGCAAATATCATGGTCTCATTTGAATTCCAGATAAAGGATCAAGGCAGAGTATCAAAGGAGCAATGCTATGAGAAACACAGAGGTCTTCAGTAGTGATGAACGAACTTTTTCTGAACACGTTTGCCAGTTTCAAATTTGGCACAAATCTGGCTGATCCAGTTTGTGATTGGAAACCTGAAAACTTTGCTAAAAAGTTGGCGATTTAGAAACAAGACTGAAACAGAAAAAAGTAGTAATGTGAACAGGCCTGTATAGCAAGTTCACTACCAACGCAAAATTGTATGAAATAACAACTAGAAAACAAAAAAGTCTGTGTGTATTGTCTCCACATAACTTGCAATGAAAAGGTAAAAGCTAATGCTATAAAAATAAGGGTACTTGGTACATACCTTTTTTGCCAAAATGTATTTCAAGCTATTCCCCCGCGACAAGGTGACCCTCTTTGGAACGGTCCCTACACTAGCCATATTATGACCTGCTGCTGTGCGTATCAATCTCAGAATCAGCAGGGTGCAGTGTGTGAACTGTGTCCAAATGGATCACAGATGGAATGCATTATGTCTTTTTCTGCTCAGCAGAAGAGAGGTGAACTCGGCTTTGTCCAGTAACTGTTTGGAACCTTAAAATGGCACTAAACAGTTTTTTAAGGTTTGGGTCAAAACGATTGCTGTAAGACTGGATGGTTGAGAACTATTCTAAATTATAAACTATAAACTATAGGAGGTTATCTGAGTTAACAGCCATTGTATCTACCAGTAGCTTTCAAGCTGGTAAATTTAAAAGAGCTTTAAATGAGAGTTTTTAAGCTTCCTTGAGTTTCGAGGTGTTGGAATACTTGCAGACTGTGAAGAGTGTCAGATGTACCAGCAGCTGTGAACTCCAGGAGCCTTAAAATTTCCTTTAAACATCCCTTTATAGAGTTCCAGCAAAGATTCAGGAGGTTTTCCAAGGGGCCGGTGGTGGTTGCTGGAGATGTGGAGATGGACCGGGTACTTTTGTCCACATGTTTTGGGACTGTAACAAGCTTTGACCATTCTGGGGGGCGGTGAAGGAGGTGATAGACCATGTCTCTAACATTAAGGTGCCTCTGTCACCTGCCCTGCTTCTAAACTATAGCAAATTGTGGGGTATTGGTTTGTCTTTTGGTCCAAAACACGTAAGCTTGTGAGCCACTACATGGCTCCCCACACGTCACAAGTCCTATCCACTAAATTCTTGTCTAAAGTGAGCAAAGGACACAAATAGAAAATAAATTTTCTTACCACAGCAGATTCAGGTCAGACGACCATTACACTCAGTGCTGTGTGCAGCTTTGCCCAGGCTATAAATGAAGGCATCATGAATGCAAGACACCAGCCCCAATCATATGGGTGCATTTGTTCCGGCAGGTAGCAGTGTTGAATGCCAAAACAGCCCGCCTGCTGAGATGGGGTTAATGTAAGAGGCTGGGCATACACTGTGCAAACCTGTGTGAACTGCGCCCTATATGAGTCCTATTGTGTTTGCAGGACAACCAGTGGTCACTCCCTCTGTGAGAAAGGAGGTTGCTAGTGATTGGGGCTGGTGTCTTGCATTCATGATGCCTTCATTTATAGCCTGGGCAAAGCTGCACACAGCACTGAGTGTAATGGTCGTCTGACCTGAATCTGCTGTGGTATAGTTTAAAACTAACTAATTTTCCACAATTTCAGCACCTGTCATTGTGTTTTTTTTCTTGCACTCTTTTTGTTGCTGTCTGTAGCTGGGCCATATGGGTGCGTTTGTTCCGGCAGGTAGCAGCGTTGAATGCCATAACAGCCCGCCTACTGAGATTGGGGTTAATGTAAGACGCTGGGCATACACTGTGCAAACCTGTGTGAACCGCGCCCTATATGAGTCCCATTGTGTTTGCAGGACAACCAGTGGTCACTCCCTCTGTGAGAAAGGAGGTTGCTAGTGATTGGGGCTGGTGTCTTGCATTCATGATGCCTTCATTTATAGCCTGGGCAAAGCTGCACACAGCACTGAGTGTAATGGTCGTCTGACCTGAATCTGCCCTGCTTCTATTACATCATAGCGAGGCTTCTTTTCGGCTCTACTGGAACTCGTTGCTCAAGTTTATGATCATGGCCACCAGATCTTGTATCCCAGCTCTCTGGAAACAGCCAACACCACCCACTGTGGCACAATGGATCAGCAGGATCAATGACCTAATGTACATGGAGGAGTTGACTCCTTCTCTTCGAGTATCTCAGATTAAGTTTTGGTTGACATTGGTGAGCTGGATAGATTTTCAGCAAACGGTGTTATAGCTGATTGCTGGAGTGATGCAGGGATTGTGCTCTGACCCATGTAGGGTGGCAGTATGATTAAGGGAGTCTTTGGGTCTGTTTGATGGTCTCTGCCTACCTCCCTTCTCTTTTCCCATCTCTCCTCCCCCTGGCACTCTTCTATTTCCGTTTGTCCCCCTCTTCCTGCCCCTTGCTTACCTACCCCCTTCTAACCCACCTTCTTCTCTCTTCTGCGTGATTTTTTATACCTAATCCCCTTCTTTTGCTTTTTTCTACCTGCTTTCTCTCTTCTTCCGATAATACCCTGTATTATGAAAGTTGAACTATTTTTCATTTATCAATGGCAACCTTTACACACCATGTCGATGACTTGAATACAACGCCTGTTATATTCTGAATGGTTTCACCGTGTATGGCTTGTTTTGTATATCAATACCAATTTGATTTGTTTGCTATTATTTAACGATGACCATAATTGTTACATAATTAAAGAATCTAAAAAATGCAAGGCCACCTCTTCTAAACGTATCTGCTAGCAATTCAGATAAAAATAGTCCATTACATCCTTACCATACTTGGTCTTATAGCTCTGTTCACGCTCATAAAACGCTATAATGTGGATACAGCTCCTTGAAAATGTGCAATCCCTTTTTACCTTTTCTTCCATATGTTTAGAATAGAGCTTTTTTGCATGTGCCAAGTGTGTTATATCATTAATCAAGGTTGTAGTTAGTTGTTCCAGTGACTTGTCATCACATGTGTGCATATACAGTAGTTCCTTTTATACATGTCTACATTATAAGAGCATTTTTTGTTTGAAACAAGTAGGACTGAGATTTTAATCTCTTTTAATATGCACTAATAAAGATTTCCTATTTTTATATAAAGAGGACTATGTAACCTTATTTTTTGCAACTGCTGGCTATTTTTTGTAAAATGCCTTGTTTTCCTCTCACGTTGCTTCATTGCTTCATCCTTCACCTAGGTACCGGCCCACAGACCTGTCCGTGCATTGCAAACTAGCCTGTGGCATAGGTCAGGTGCCTTTCACAGCCCACCCCATGGAGAGATTCTTGAGAAACATAAAACAACAAGATTGAGCAAACAATAATATCCCCTAAGCAATTGGGTCATGACGCTGGAAGGAATGGGACCCTAGCAAAGGAAAGATACATCACTGGTTAGGTCAGTGCCATCTTGCTATTGCCATGCAGAGGGACATCGTGCTACCATGTACCTGCAATCCGTACATGAATCCATCCCTAGAGATGCCTGCTCTAGAGGAGCAGCTTTTAATAGCAATAAACCCAGGGCCAGGTGGTGAAGTTCTTTCAGAGGAGAGGGTACAGGTTTATAACCGAAGATTGTACCGGTCACCAGTGCTTTGTCAATAGATCCACCATGCATCAGGAGCATCTGCCTTCCCCAACTCCACACCTTCTATGTTGGGGAGGTGGTCACCTTCCTGAAAGTAAAGGGCTGCAAGGGGTAGTACATGGTTGGAGTAAGTATGGTCACCAACACACAAGATGTTGAAGTGTGGGAACAGGTGGCTAAGATAGAGAAGATGGAGTGTGGGCTGCTAGCCAGGCTTGACCATGGGAGCCAGCCGACTGGAGTGAAACCTACAAAGGCCAGAAAGCCTGTTGGGGTCATCTGAGTTCCTCCAGTGTGTGCTAGAGGGGACGATTTTCCCCTAAGGCTGGTTTCACACTACCAGTTTTTTAAATCCTTTCAAGATCCATTTTTTTGGCCATTCATTTTAATGGTGTCAGGTAGAATCCTGTTGCTTTAGGTTGCTACCTGACACCATTAAAGTGAATGAGCAAAAAACTGGATCCTGAAAGGAACAGTTTTTTGCTTAAAAACCTGATCTTGCCTGATTTGAAAAAAAAGTTAGTGTAAAGCCAGCTTAACTGCTCCGTTCTCTTCTTCAGCGATGATTCCCCTGAGAGAGTGTGCTATGGGGCAGGTGTTAGAGAATTCCCCTTGGAGGAGTCACCTCTGTGACACCTCCTTGACTGGCTGGGAGCAGCCTATACTATGGAATTAGTAGATACTGTAAACAAATGCACTCTCAGTAGGCGGTTTTGCAGGTGACAAACTTGTTTGATTTTATTTAGTGCTGTATACATTAGACATGCGACCTGGGTGACGTTTCGGCTATAATCCAATAGCCTTTATCAAAAGTCGCTGTGGGTAAATACAGAAAGTGGAAGTGTGAGACATAAATACATATATACAACTATATACAATTTTTGCAACGGATTATGCAAAGTAACAACATATTATCTGTATTATTTATGTATCTACTACTAATCCATTGACGAGATGGGTATCAATACATAGGGAGTTATGGTTTGTGTATTTATAGTTGGTTGGTGAGACAGTTACCTGTTGAAATGCACTATATGGCTTAAAGTTGTGCAGCCTTGGGGTCCATATATGGCTATATCCACATTAAAGGATGCTCTGATGGAGCTGGTTTAGCCTGTAGGTAAGATAATTAAGTTAGGAGTTGGTTACTCCCATGTGAGGTTGTGTACTCAGGTTTTTAATTTACCTCTTGGGGTATAGTGTGTGCCCCTGTGTGCTGGATAAGTATCCAAGTGGAGGTTTCTGTAAAGATTATACATCTTAGTTAGTCAATGTAGTGGTAGCATTTACTTATCTTGTGTGGTGGTCCTGTGTGCCCCTTGCCTCCTGGAATGTAGCCGGCGCCTCCCGCGCTGTGGCTGATGGCTGTGCAGCGGGTTTGTGCATCCCGCGTTTTATCTAGCTTGTTCCCGGTCACATGACCGGATGTGACGTCGGTCTAAGGGCGGAAGTGCCCCATGCGTCTGCTTAATTCAGCCCCGCCAGTGTACTGACGTCAAGTGATGTCGCGCTATCCATTCGTTTACTTGTTGCTAGGCTTTGAGCCTGCAGCAGTGTATTCTAATGGGGAGGATGTAACCCTATGATGTATTGTTGTGTTGTGGATAGGTGTGCGGGCTTTACCATGTACTATAGTGATGTAGATAAGTGTTATCTGTTGTGCCCTGTTGTGCAAAGGTCTTATGGGGTCTCTTATCTAGTATGTGTCAACAACAATAAGCATTTTTGTATAAAATCACAAATACAGTGTAATCTGTTAAATAAGGAGTCATAGGTGTAATACATCAAAAACTAATCATAGTTTATACCCGCCTATAGCAGTGTATTTTATTGGGGATGATATATCATTCTCCATGTATTATTGTGATGTAGATCGGTGTTGTCTGTTGTGCCCTGTTATGCAGAGGTCTTATGGGGTCACTTCTCCAGTATGTATCAACAACAACAAATACTTTTGTATAGAATCACAAATACAGTATAGTCTGTTAGATATGATAGTGGGGTCATAGGTGTAATACATCAAAAATTACTCATAGTCTATATCTGCCTACAGCAGTGTATTCCATTGGAGAAGATGTATCATTTTCCATGTATTATTGTGATGTGGACAGGTGTTGTCTGTTGTGCCCTATTATGTCGGGTCTTGTGGGGTCACTTTTTAATACATTATGTATCCATGAATGCTTTTGTATGGAATTACAGTGTTCACAACTATATATAGCACATTAGGTATGGTACTGGGGTCACAGATGTAATACACCAAAATTAAATTAAATATGAAAATTAAGCATGAAAATTAAACATAATCACAGTTTGTACATAGGAGTCCTTAGCCTTGTCACTCACACATTCTCAAACATCTATATTTGTTATGCTTACCATCCCACGGTGGGGGTTGGGGTTGGAGTATAGCGATTTTTTCTCTCACACTAATTTTATACAAGTTGACTAGTGGGCCTGTAGGGGTAAAAAGGTAAAAGGTTGATATCTGTTAACTAGTGCCAGTCAATTTCCCTATTAAGACCTTTTGGTGTCAAGGAATCCAGCGTATAGATCCAGTACGTTTCTCTGTCTTTCAGTAGTTGTATGTGGTTGCCCCCTCTTCTAGGTCTGTTTACTTTCTCTATTATCTGAAATCTTAGTTGTGCTAATGTATGTCTGGCTTCCTGAAAATGAAATGGTAGTGGTAGCCATGTTTTCTTACAACGTATGTCTGACTTATGGTGTGAAATCCTGTCTTTTATGGCCTGTGTGGTTTCCCCCACATAAAGGAGTCCACATGGGCATTTGATAACATAAACTACAAAATTGGTGTTGCAAGTGTAGAAATCCTTGATGTTATATGTTTTGCCAGTCCTGGGATGTGTGACTGTATTCCCTTTAATAACGTTGGAACAGCTGGGGCAGCTAAGGCAGGGGTATGTGCCCGTTCTTCTTGGTTGTAAATACGTTTGTGTTGGTTGTTTAGAGAGACTACCCACATCTGCTCTAACCACCTGATCCCTGGTGTTTCTGGCTCTTTTGGTACACATAAGGGGTGGCTCCTGAAATGCCTGTATGTGTGGATATGCTCTGTTGAGTATAGTCCAATGTTTTCTGATTAAATTGTGTACCCTATAGATTGAGGGGTGGAAGTGGTGTACAAATGGGACACGTTCTCTTTTATTTTTCTCTAGGGGTTCAGAGGGTTCTGTGTTAGCCCGTAGTAGTTCTTGAGTGAGTAGTGGTTCGGGGTAGTGTCTGTCCTTGAACTTTTGGGACATCTGTTGTAGTTGTTGTGTTCGTCTTGTTGGGTCTGTGACTATCCTAGAAACCCTTTTAAATTGAGATCGGGGCAGACTATTTCGTGTAGCCTTTGGATGGCAACTGTCATACCTCAGTAAGCTGTTGCAGTCTGTCGGTTTCGAATATAAATCCGTGGATAGGGAACCGTCAGTGTTCTTTTTGATGTTAGTGTCTAGAAAGGAGACTGTCTCATTGTCCATAGTGATTGTGAATTTCAGTTCGTTTCTTGTTTGATTTAGGGTTTCAAAAAATATCTGTAGAGTGTTAGTGGGACCTGTCCAAATGCCAAATATATCGTCGATATATCTGTACCAGCAAAGGGCATATTGTTGGAACAGAATATCGGTGTATACGTATGTTTCCTCGAATTCATTCATATAGAGGTTCGCATAAGCTGGCGCGACATTCGCGCCCATCGGTGTCCCGCAGCGCTGGATATAGAAATCGTCGCCAAACAAGAAGAAATTTTCTTGTAGGACGATGGTGAGTAGATCCAGGCATAGGTTTTGTTGTGGCTTGGTAAATTCAGATCCATCTAGTGTTTTTCTAACTGCCTCTAGACCCTTCTGATGTTCTATTGAAGTGTAGAGACTGTTCACATCTAATGTGAATAAGGTGCTGTGTATTGGTATAGTGCCTAAGTCCTTTAGATTTTGGAGAAAATTACCCGTGTCCAGGATGAAGGATTTAGTCTTCTTGGTGAATGGGGTAAGTATTTTTTCAAGATAGATTGACAAAGGATTTAAGATAGAGTCTGTTGAGGCTACTATGGGTCTACCTGGTGGATTTTTAAGGTCTTTGTGTACCTTTGGAAGGATATAGAAAACAGGTGTGATTGGGTGTTGGTTCGTTAGAAAAGTCCAGGTGTCCGTGTCAATTGTACCGTTATCTACGTATGTTTTAAGGGTATCGGTGATGCGTCTCCTAATCCTATATGTCGGGTCTGCGTCGATTTTCTTGTATGTGTTTATGTCCGCTAGTTGGCGTAGAATTTCTGATAAGTACTGGTGCCTGTTGAGGATCACAATCGCTCCACCCTTGTCAGCTGGTTTTATTGTTATGTGTGGATTCTTGCTAAGGTTGTTCAATGCAGCTTTTTCGTCTCTACTGTAATTGTTGCGGATTGGGAGGAGGCCTAATTGTTGTTCCTTGATCAGGTCTTTAATGTCCCTGCCTAGACAGTCTATGTATGTTTCAACAGGATGGTATGTGTGTGGAGGATTGAATGTGCTACGATTGTATAGTCCTAAGCTTTTTAGGGATAGGGTTGTGGTGGGGTTCTGAGAGGTTCTCTGTTGAAGTGTGTCTTAAGTCTGACTGTGCGGTAGAACCTCTGTAAGTCTTTTTGTAACGGAAAAGAATTCCATTGTGGAGTGGGACAAAAGGACAGCCCCTTGTTTAATACCTGTAGTTCTAATGGGGAGAGAGAATAATCTGAGATATTTAAGACAAGGTTAGGACCCCTACCTGTGACCGTAGAAACATCCCGCTGTGTCCGCTTGGACCTCCTCCTCGACCTCCTGGTTGGTTTGGTGGTTGGCCTAAAAAAACGGCCGATGTGTGCGGGGACGCTGGTGTCGAATAACCGGAACCGCCAGTATCGCTGTCTGAGTTTGGTGTGGTGTCGTCTCGCAATCTCCCATCTCTGGGCCATTGTTTTCGTCGGTTCTTTTGGTTCCTGGGTTGACGTGGTGGTGGGTTCCTTGGTGGTTTTTCGTCCCACCTGTATACTCTGTTATTCAAATAATCCTCTGTGTCTCTTTGAAATTTCTGGCGTTTTCTGTCCTGGAGGGTTTTGACGTGGTTAGCTATTACAGTCGTGACTTTGTTCTCTAGATCCTTCAGTTCTGTTTTACTGAGTGTGGCTGTAAGTTGTGTCTCAATAGTCTCAATCTTTTTGGTGGATTCTTCTATCGCTTCCTGTAGGTGTTCGATGGTTAGTAATATCAGATCAAATGAGCATTTGTTTAAGATTTTCTGGAATACTTGACAGTATCTCTCGTTATCCGCAAAGATGGTAGGGCGTAGGTTGCTACGGAGCCCTCTCGAGATTTTCTGTTGTCTGTGGTACTCTCCCAATGTTGTGTAATGTAGTTGTAGGGAAATGAGATGCTTTTTTTCCTTCTCCCAATCCCTTGTTTTGACGTCCCTCGTAGGGATATGTAGAAAGTCGTGAGGAACCCCTATCTTCGAAAGGATAGAGATTCCCTCGTCCTCTTTATATGCAAAGGTGTTTGTTGACATTTGTTGTTACTGTTGGTGCAACAGCCAAAAGAAATCAGAACAGTCTTACAAATAGTTAATTGGCGTGCACTCCTTCTGTGAGTTGGAGGTGCTATTTGTAGGGGTCATTGAAGACTCTGCATATAGTAGATACTGTAAACAAATGCACTCTCAGTAGGCGGTTTTGCAGGTGACAAACTTGTGTTGATTTTATTTAGTGCTGTACACATTAGACATGCGACCTGGGTGACGTTTCGGCTATAATCAAAGCCTAGCAACAGGTAAACGAATGGATAGCGCGACGTCACTTCCGGTGACGTCAGTACACTGGCGGGGCTGAATTAAGCAGACGCACAGGGCACTTCCGCCCTTAGACCGACGTCACATCCGGTCATGTGACCGGGAACAAGCTAGATAAAACGCGGGATGCACAAACCCGCTGCACAGCCATCAGCCACAGCGCGGGAGGCGCCGGCTACATTCCAGGAGGCAAGGGGCACACAGGACCACCACACAAGATAAGTAAATGCTACCACTACATGGACTAACTAAGATGTATAATCTTTACAGAAACCTCCACTTGGATACTTATCCAGCACACAGGGGCACATACTATACCCCAAGAGGTAAATTAAAAACCTGAGTACACAACCTCACATGGGAGTAGCCAACTCCTAACTTAATTATCTTACCTACAGGCTAAACCAGCTCCATCAGAGCATCCTTTAATGTGGATATAGCCATATATGGACCCCAAGGCTGCACAACTTTAAGCTATATAGTGCATTTCAACAGGTAACTGTCTCACCAACCAACTATAAATACACAAACCATAACTCCCTATGTATTGATACCCATCTCGTAAATGGATTAGTAGTAGATACATAAATAATACAGACAATATGTTGTTACTTTGCATAATCCGTTGCAAAAATTGTATATAGTTGTATATATGTATTTATGTCTCACACTTCCACTTTCTGTATTTACCCACAGCGACTTTTGATAAAGGCTATTGGATTATAGCCGAAACGTCACCCAGGTCGCATGTCTAATGTGTACAGCACTAAATAAAATCAACACAAGTTTGTCACCTGCAAAACCGCCTACTGAGAGTGCATTTGTTTACAGTATCTACTATATGCAGAGTCTTCAATGACCCCTACAAATAGCACCTCCAACTCACAGAAGGAGTGCACGCCAATTAACTATTTGTAAGACTATACTATGGAATTGGCATGCCTATCCCGGTTATTGGTGAAAGAGGTATGGTGATAGTGGGAGGCTTCCCAAAAGGACGCCAATTAAAGAGGACTGCCTGTTGTTGGGTCGTTGACCCATTGGAAGAATTGCCCCTGCTGGGACCCTTTATTATGCAGGATGTAAAGGTGCAGGCTGATAGCCCCGTCAGTCCTGGAGTTGCCCTGTGCCCCTTAGAATGTAAGCCTGCAAGGGTAGGGTCCTCTCTCCCGTCTGTACCAGTCTGGCACCGTTAGTTTTTTATTGTATTTTTAACTTGTTTTGTATGTAACCCTTTCTCCTGTGCAGCACCATGGAATCACTGGTGGTCTATAACTAAATAATAATAATAATAATAATAATAATAATCATAATAATTGTTTGTAGTTCTGACAAGAGCGAGTCCTGTTTGTTTTGTCTAGTGGCGGGTAGGCCTAATTTTATTTTCCACTTCCCCAGTTTTGCACCTGTTGCACTTCCCCCTGCTGGATTAATTAGTGGGACTGCAGCCATTGGGCTACATTTCAAAGCTCTAAGTCAGTGTTTCTCAACTCCAGTCCTCAGGACCCACCAACAGTTCTTGTTTTCAGGATTTCCTTAGTATTGCACAGATGACAGTTTAATCACCTGCACTGCGGATAATTCAAACCCCTGTGCAATACTAAGGATATACTGAAAACATGACATGTTGGTGGGTCCTGAGGACTGGAGTTGAGAAACACTGCTCTAAGTGGATAGAGAGTCACGTGGTCACCCAGGAAAGAACACGGCCCCAACGCTGGTATTGCCAGGTAGCACCAGCTTTCTCAAGGGGTTAACCCCTTGAAAAAGCCGGTGCTACCAGGCAATACCGGCAAAACGCAGCGTCGGGGCCGTGTGTTCTTTCCTGGGAGTTAACTCCTTGAGAAAGCCTGTGCTAACAGGCAATACCGGCGAAACGCAGCATCGGGGACATGTTCTTTCCTGGGTGACCACGTGACTCTCTTGCTGTACTCATAAGCATGACTAATAAGGGTATTGTTTATTTCGTTACCTTAACTATGCATGTGAGCATAGAAAGATTGTACATGCCACTCTGATGAGGTGTCATTTACCTAATGCACTTGTACTAATATGTTAACCCTATGTTGCACTGTATTTGTAAGATGTAACAGAGATGTATCACCTACATGCTGTATCTTATCTTGAAAGCTTACTTTCCTATGTTGTTATAGTCAATAGTCAATCTATTACTGATGAGCTTTGTGGTCACCTTGTTTATTTTGTAATTTTTGATACCGTCTTTTAACTTTTTTACTAATTGTCCTATTGTTTAATAAACATTATGAATCCTTGCATGATACTACTGTTTCTCTGTTTTTTTATGTTATTTGGAGTATGTTCGTGTTTCCTGGGGGCCCCCCATAAACTAACCGTGTGGGGGGGATCCCCTTATTTTGGGATACCTATGTGGACTTTGTATTTGTTAACATATATATATTAATTAAAAAACGATGTGTGGTCCCCCCTATTTTTTATCGTCAGCTAGGGTAAAGCAGACAGCTGTAGCCTGTGGGACACAGCTTGTGGTTTACCTTGGCTGGCAATCCAAAACAGAGGTCACCCCATGCTATTTTTGAAATTTAGTTATTTTGAAATAAAATAAATTGAAAAAAACAGTGTAAAGTCCCCCTGTTTTGGAAAACTAGCCAAGGTAAAGCTGACACCTGGGGGCTGGAATTCTCAGGGTGGGAAGGACCATGGTTATTGTCCTCCTCAGCCTAAAAATAGCAGGATGCAGCCACCCCAGAAATGGTGCCTCCATTAGATGAGGGGGACGCCACACCAGTTTTTTAAATTATTTTTACATTGTACTTTGGGAACCGGTCAGCTACTGTTTATGGCACCAAATTGCAGCAAAGATGGTGGGTGGGGCAAAGTCTGACTTTAACCAATCATAGGGAGAGCAGTGAATATGTATGAGGTTAATGAGTGGGCACTGAAGCAGGGTGACAGCAGTACTGAAACATGGTAAGTATAATAGTCTAGAAAGCTACTGACTGTGCCAAAACAGTCTCCACTGTAAAATGGTGTCCCCAGAGGGTATTTTCTATGCCTTTGATTTTGCTTCCCAATGAATTCAATGGTGTTTGGGAGGTTCATCGTATTGTTTGCCAAACTGTTCACCAAACACCTGGAAATTCAGCGAATGAAACCCGAACACTAAAAGGCTTGCTCATCCCTAGTCTTCAGCAGAAGCCCTGCTGTCATAGCAACCCATCAGCGATCATGTCACGCATGTGCTGATGGGTGCTTAAAATGGTGTGCCCTCATTCTGGCGCTTGTTAAATGCCGCTGTCAGAGGTTGACAATGGGATTTAACAGGTTAGCAATCATAAGCAGAGCTATGTTCCATCCATGATTGTTAGATGAAATTCCTAGCTGTAGTACACAGCCGTTTTCTGCCAAGTAAGGGGCGGGCTCACACCATGAGCCCACTTTATACGCCCGCTTCCCACTTCATGGTACGTGTACATGTAGGTGTTAAAATTACATGATAATAAAAGATGGAGATTCACTTAATTAGGAAAATATATTTACTGTCTTAATTTTTATTGCATGCAATATCCATTACTATGATGGTATATATACTTGTGATTCAAAAATGAAAAGAGATTTAAGTAAATGTGATTATATAAGTGTCAAGAGACATCATGTTCAATTTACTGTATAGAAAACTAATGATATAAAATGTAACATTTGTGATACATGTCACACTATATATTGTACACTCATGCTACGTGTTTTTTATATAAATATGTGTTTTATACAGGGTTTATTTTCATGCCTGTACATATGGTATCTATGTGGCATCATTCTCCAGCAGAAAACCATTTATTTTTTCTTTCTATTCCATTTCCATTATAAACATTGTATATAAATCACCATCTCCGTCTAGTGGAGTCAATACATATAATAATCTTGAACAATAATTCCGATTTATATTTTCCCATGGCTCCAAGATGCTTTCTTCCCATCATTTCTTCAGATGTCATTTATGGCTGTGATATGATTTCTATAGCTATACCTCAACATTCAATATGCTGTGATTTATATTCCTCCATGTGTCTAGTCTACAAATGGTACTGACTTGCTCTAAGGAATTCCAGAGACAGAGTTGTTAGGGCTCTAATGTAGCAAAATCACACACATGTGCCAAGGGGAAAGATTGCACTTCACGGCAGACGCATCTATTCTGCAAAAAAGACTGCTTACATTTCTCATCTCCCATCAAATGTAAAGCCTGAAAAAAAACACAAGGCCTACACGTCTACGCGGATATACAACCAGAGGTGCACTAAGCTGCCATTGTACAGTTCCCGGTAAAGATCTATACACTTTTGGCACTGTCAATAAATCCTTTCGCTCTCTCATCTGAAAAACATGTTTTCCTTTGGTCTAGAGACACATACAAATTCCTAACAGAATCAGCACAGATGTCTGTAAAGTTTGAGAAAGATCTGTCAAGAACCAGATGCTGTACAAAAGCCCTTTATAGACTTGGTAGATTACAAAGAAATCACAAGTGCGAAAATGTATCAGCTCAGTGCGACCTTGTACTTATACCCCATATTTACCACTGCCATACAGGTAAGCCTTATACATTGTTTAGCATTGCTTCCATGTAAATGGAAAAGAATTGTTTGTAAACTGAGCTATATGTAAATTATATAGTTAAAAAGGAATTTGCTTGTAAAGAAAACATTGTTAAGCTAAAACTCCAGTTCTTTAGGAACACCTTAGGCAGCAGACACATCACCATGCCCTGATATTCGTTTTGTCAATAATATAGTTTTGCCCCAAATAAATCAAGGAAACATACAGCATAAAGAAACGTTCATGCAACTAATGGTAGAAATAAAATTGAATTGATTGTAGAACAAATCCTCGTGAGTTCTATTTTAAAGGAATCATAGATGAGGCTCATATTACTTTTATGCCACGTCAGTTTCTCTGCTGACAGGGCCGCAGCATCCATTGGACAAGTTGAGCCTTCTGCTCAGGCAGCAAAGAGGCAGGGGAGCGGCAACGCTGCAGGTGGGTGGCGCTCTACGCATAGCGGCAGCTTCCTTCCTGCCTGCTGGCCGCCGCCTGCCTCCACAACAAGAAGGTATGTGCACACACCGGACTGCTAGCACCCCCCACCAACCAACCCCCTTACCCCCCCCGGTCTTCAATCCCACTGCCAGACTGCTAGCATCCCCCCACCTCACTCTTCAATCCCGCCACCGGACTGATAGCACACCCCTATCCCCCCCACCCCCGCTCTTCGATCCCGCAGCCTGACTGCTAGCACCCCCCCGGCTCTTCAATCCCGCCGCCAGACCGCTACTAGTGCCCCCCCGCTACTCGATCCCGCCGCCGGACTGATAGCACCACCCTCCTCCCCCCGCTCTTTGATCTTTGATCCCACCGCCGGACTGCTACTAGCACACCCCGCCCCTGTACAGTGGGTACAGAAAGTATTCAGACCCCCTTACATTTTTCACTCTTTGTTTCATTGCAGTTAGTTGGTCAATTCAAAAAAGTTCATTTTTTTCTCATAAATATACACTCTGCAATCCATCTTGATTGAAAAAAAAAATAGAAATGTAGAAGTTTTTGCAAATGAACTCCTTTGTTATTTTAGCTGTGTGCTTAGGTTCATTGTCTTGGAAGGTGTCTGAGGTCCAAAGCGCTCTGTAAGAAGTTTTTATCCAGGATATCTCTGTACTTGGCCGCATTCATGTTTCCTTCAATTGCAACCAGTCATCCTGTCCCTGCAGCTGAAAAACACCCGCATAGCATGATTATGCCACCACATTTCACTGTTGGGATTGTATTGGACAGGTGATGAGCAGTGACTGGTTTTCTCCACACATACCGCTTAGGATTATCACCAAAAAGTTTTATCTTCATCTAATCAGACCAGAGAATCTTGTTTCTCATAGTCTGGGAGTCCTTCAAGTGTTTTTTTTTTACCAAACTCTATGCGGGCTTTCATATGTCTTGCGCTGAGGAGAGGCTTCCATCGGGCCACTCTGCCATAAAAGCCCAACTGGTGGAGCGCTGCATTGATAGTTGACTTTGTAGAACTTTTCCCCATCTCCTTACTGCATCTTTGGAGCTCAGCCACAGAGATCTTGGGGTTTTTCTTCACCTCTCTCACCAAGGCTTTTCTCCCCCGATTGCTCAGGTTGGCTGGATGGCCAGGTCTAGGGAAACTTCTAGTGGTCCTAAACTTCTTCCAATTAAGGATAATGGAGGCCATGGTGCTCTTAGGAACCTTGAGTACTGCAGAAATTATTTTGTAACCTTGGCCAGATCTGTGCCTTGCCACAATTCTGTCTCTGAGCTCCTTGGGCAGTTCTTTAGACGTCAGGATTCTCATTTGGTCTGACGTGCACTGTGAGCTGTAAGGTCTTAAAAAGACAGGTGTGTGCCTTTCCAAATCAAATCCTTTTTGTTTATTTAAACACAGCTGGACTCCAATGAAGGAGTAAGAACCATCTCAAGGAAGATCATAAGGAAATGGACAGCATGTGACTTAAATATGAGTGTCTGAGCAAAGGGTCTGAATACTTATGACCATGTGATATTTCAGTTTTTCTTTTTAAATAAACTTGCAAACATTTCAACATTTCAGTTTTTTTTGTCAGTCAAGATGGGGTAGTGAGAAAAAAAATGAACTTTTTTGAACTTACCAACTGGCTGCAATGAAACAAAAAGTGAAAAATGTAAGGGGGTTTGAATATTTTCTGTACCCACTCTATATTGAATTAAGTGTATGGTGCTAAACACAGGTCATTAAGGGTGGTGGACAACCACTCCTTCACAGGGGTCAAACAGAGGATTCATCATGTATGCTTATAAGGTATGGCCTCAATCTGGATAGATGGTGTGGCTTCCATCCACCATAAGGACTAGAGATGAGGGAATATATTGGAGTGGAATGGAATTCTACTTGAATATGAGGCTAAAAAGTAAAAGAAAAAATACTTACATCCATGCTACTTCTTACTTGTCCTTCCCCTCCATTACTCAGGATCACCCATCTAGTCCTTACTGGATCTTCTTATCACTGCCTTGAATGCTGAATCTCTGGGACTCTTTGTGTCATGTCGGTATTTCCAGCTCTGATGAGGCATGGGACAATTCTGGAAGGTTATGACATCATGATCTTGTGTACACTTATGCAAACCATCCCTGGGGTCATAAAAGCCAGACATCCCAGCCTAGAGTGAGAGACAAATGGATCTTGCATTTGTGGTGGCGATTAGAAGATGCACAAGGACAAGATAGTTGACAGGGACCTATTGCAAAAGAAGTATGTGTGTTGTTTTTTTCTGTAACTATCCTTTGTATAGGAAAGCACATTCTGCTGAACTGTCTGATACATTTAAAAAAATAATATGAAATATACCAGTAAGACAAAGGCCAAAAAAACGTACTTTTCTCATCTATCTGGTGTATGAGTGACTATGGTATCATTAATGTATCTTGGCAGTATCTCCTACTGTATACTTTTGGCTAAGGGCACAGATGTAGTGTGTACTAACTCCATTGTTTGGCACATTTTTTCAGCATACATTACCCTACTGTAAAAAGAGTAATAGACATAAATAAACTGGTTTAACCCATATATTTCTAGTTAGTTTTGCAACTTGACTTGCAACATGCACTTTCTTTATTCTGGTTATTATTAAAGCAATACATAATGTTATATATATATATATATATATATATATATATATATATATATATATATATATATATATATATATATAATCTATTCATTCTGTTTAAAGATGTGTCTAAAAGTCATCATTTTGCAAATCCATACACATCTCTTATTCTGTATAACAATATTTCCACATGTATTCCATATAAAAAAAATTCTGCTTTCTTAAATGTTATTCCCAGGACCACAGGCATTAACCACCATACCAAATGGTCTGCTTGAGAAGCCATCAGCAGACATATGTAACATGATCTTTGAGAAGAATTATCCCATCTGTCAGTCAAACAAGTGAAGCTATCACTGGGGAGCCCTGCAGGTACACTGCAGCATTACTAGTATGTAGGATGTGTTTTCCTGTCACCAGTGATTTGATTAAAGCCCTCTTTCCTGCGGTCAGAAGATGACAGATTGACCTCTGGTCTAGACCTGGACCTTACAGCTGCACTGCTCTCTGGTTGACATTAGTGAAATCTCTTACCGTGAGGATTGTGTAAAGGTTGCCCATAAGTATCAGAAGCACTATGATTTTTTTTTTCTTTTACTAAATGGAGATCCAAGTTTTTAGACATTATCCACCCCTGAATGATCGTTCCTGGTCTGTGTTGGCAATAAAATATCCCTGGTTCAGCATTGTACATTAAAGAGTATTATCAAATTGAACACTTATGGCATTTCCACAGGATATAACATACATTTTTGTTAGATAAATGCTCTATTTCTGGAACCTCCGTAAACAAGTATCTCCTGACCTCAACTTGATTGGTAAGGAGCCTACCACATCCAGGTCAGCTGTAATCTGTGCACAGCCAGCTCTCTATTAATTAGTTGCCAGGATAAAGCAACCTTTGGACTATGGGCGGATACATTATTGGTGCAACCTGTGACCCAAGTGGTAAGGGGGCCGGGTCATTCCATGTCAAGTGAACCAATGATTATTACCTCTATATTTTTAATTCTTTTGAGATTTTGTTATTTGATAATAGCATGTCAGACAATGCAAAATGTGAAGAGAAAAATTTTTTAAAAAATTTATTTTTTTTTTAAATGATTTTCAAAGTTCGGAAAAAGTGTGAATTTCGCTGTTGCCTGCCTTTACGTTTCTCCTCATAACTAAGGCTAGGAATAAGATAGAGAGACAAAATAAACACCATTCTACTCAGAACTATACAGGCTTTCACCAGATATGTCACAAGAGGATCTTTGTTAATATTTTACCCATCTGATCGCAAGCGCAAAACTTTAAAACGTATTTCCGAAAAATCGGCGCGCTTTAAATATTTCAAAAACTGCCCATGTGTCTGCTTTGCTCTTAGCCACATCTGTACCAAATTTCAAGTTGGGATCGCAATGGGATCATATTTTAACATATTTTACTATTAATAGCGTCAATGGGTCATTCCATATCAAGTGATCTAAATATGAATATTTTTTTTTACCTGACGTCTTTAGATTTTTTTTTTTTTTTTCCTTTATGAAGTACTACTTTAGTTAATTACAAATTAAAAGTTTGGAATTTTTTTCTTCATCAGTTAATTTTTTACAGATTTTTAAAGTTTAAAAAAAGGGTGAATTTTGGCCTGGTACGACTTTAAATTTTTTTATCTCGGGCTAGAAATAAGATAGAGAAACAAAATAAACACCATTCTACTCAGAACTGTCCAGGCTTTCACCAGATATGTCACAAGAGTATATTTGTTAATTTTAATTTTTTACCTATGCGAATGCAAACGCAACATTTTGAAACGCATTTCCGAAAAAAACATTTTAATAAAAATTTTCCAAAACTGCCCATGTGTCTTTTATGCTCTTAGCCACATCTGTACCAAATTTCAAGTTGGGATCGTGATGGGATCATATTTTAAAATATTTAACTATGGTTAATCTCATTTTTATAAAATTTTGAAAAAACATATGAAAGACATACATTCAATCTTTTAACAAAATCTTGAGACATATAAAATATACAAAAAGAGAATTCACAAAGTTATTAGTAACTTTAAGATAAGCTGCAAATTTACTTTTGCGCTTATCTCTGGTGCAATATATACTACAATCTAAATATAATTCCAAACACTCAAGTATACAACCTTTCTCAGGGTTTTGAGATGTTCTGATGTTAAGGGGACAAGCAGCCCCAGCAGAATGATTTTTATTACTTGGCCCCTTCTAACAGGTTGACCACATAAGTGGGTCATTACCCGTTGAGGCCTAGTTGGAATAGTCTATCGACTGGTGTACCGGAAAGGAAGGCCGAAATATTAATGATCTACTCACAGCTCAGAGTTTTCGATACCTGTCTAATGTTCACTAGAATTCTGAAGGTATAGGCGTAGAAAGGAAATACCTAGACTGAATGTATCAGATGGGAAGAAAAGAGAGATAGAAAAGAAGAGAGAGAGAGAAGAGAAACAAAAACCATTAGAAAAAGTTATACTGGGAAAGAAAAGCCACGTAAGAAAAAAAGAAAAAAAGGAGGGGGGGGGGACGGGTGAGGTATGGGAAGGAGAAAGGGTACTCATCCCACTGGCTCCCCATCAGCCAGAGGTCGAGCCATATTATCTGTGCTGGAAAAGATACTCCTAAATTCTGCAGAGTCGTGAAAAAGAATCCATTCAACCCAAATCCCTAAGAATTTGTTCCGAGATCCCGACGCATCAGCTGCGAGCTCCTCCATTCGATATGTGTCCATCAATTCTTTGAACCAATCAAGTAGAGATGGAGCCCGGCTTGATTTCCAGAACCTCGGGATCACAGCACGAGCAGCCGAGATGCAAAAGCGGAGAATATCCCTCTTCTGTAGCCCAATAGGACCTGGAAAAATGGATAACATTGCCGATTCTGGGCAGCATTCGGCTTGTTTACCTGTTATCCGGGCGTATGCATTGAAAACCTCAGACCAGAACCGCCGGATTTCCCCACAACTCCACCAAATGTGTATCATTGTACCCTTCTCTTCCCCACAGCGCCAGCAGGTATCAGGGGTTCCAGGGAACATGTTCCGGAGTGTCGTCGGGCACAAGTACCATCTAGTGAGCAGCTTATAGCTTCTTTCTTGTTCAGAACAAGCGCTAGCTAGTGAGTGAGTAAATATAAAGCATTTCTGCCAATTAGCTTCTGAAATGCTACACCCCAATTCCCTCTCCCAAGCACGTTGGAAGTAAAGGGTGCCCTGCTCTCTCATGGACCCTAAGGCCTGGTATAGAAATGATATTTTGCGCCTCGGTGGAGCCTCCAGTTGGAATAACCTCTCCAATACGTTGGGCGTCAATCTTACCCTGCAAGAGTGGTCAGCTGAATATAATTATGCTCTGTATTGGAGAAATTCGAATCACTTAAGAGGTCTCGTAGGTTCTTTGAGTTGTAGCTCTGCCATCGGGGGCAAACCACCACTGGACAGAGTCTGTCCTACTCGGGTGTCATCCACAATCCGCCAACATAAAAATCTCTGCCTGTCAAATCTGGGTGGGAAAGATGGGTTGGAAAAAAGGGGAGTCAAAGGGCTAAGTCTGTCGTTTAAGCGGAGGGTTTTCGTCACTAGGTGCCATACCTTCAAGGTGTTTCTGGTCATGTCTGTCAAAGGTACTAGGTCTGTGGAGTCTTTAGGGGAAATCCAAAGCAGGTGTTTCAGCAGAATCCCCAAACCCTCTTGCTCCACCCCTACCCATTTCTTGGAGGACGCATGATAATGCCAATCTAGAGCTCTAACAAGAGAGGAAGCCTCAAAGTACGCTCGTATGTTGGGTAGTCCAACCCCTCCTCTGGTCTCGGGCAAGGATAGGATATTCATTCGCAATCTGGACCTCTTGCCCCCCCAGACAAATCTAAGGATCATAGATTGCATTTTGGAGAGGAAACCTCTATCCAATAGAACAGGAACTGTCTGAAAAGTATATAAGAGTCGGGGCAAGACATCCATCTTGACTACGTTTATTCTCCCGAACCAGGATAGCTTTAATTGTCTATAGGAGGTAAATGCCGATTCCGCGTTAGTCAAAAGGGTTGATAATTTAAATTGAATATTTGTTTAAGATCTTTTGGTATAAGGACTCCCAAGTACTTAATGGCTTCTACTTTCCATTTAAATGGGAACTGTTTAGATAGATGAGAAACCAATTCTCCAGGCAAAGAAATATTGAGTGCCTCGGTTTTGGAGCAATTCACTTTAAAGTTGCTCAATTGTCCGAACCGTTCAAACTCCATTAAGACCGAAGGGATGGAGACCAGGGGCTGGGAGATGTAAAGTAGCAGGTCATCTGCAAATAAGGCTAATTTGTGATGACTCTGTCCCAGCTTGACCCCATGGACGCATTCATTGGACCTAAGTGCAAAATATTTAACTATTATAGTGTCAATTCAAAAGTCACCAAGAACATAATCAGTCATTTTTTCACAATTGCCCGTCAATAGTTTGAATTTGATATAAAGAAACATAGTCTTGTAACATCTCAAATGAAAGCTGTTACCGTTCTGAGTAAAATGATGCCTCTCCCACTTCATTATCTTATTTCTAGCCTGAGATAAAAAAATTTAAAGTCGTACCAGGCCAAAATTCACCCTTTTTTTAAACTTTAAAAATCTGTAAAAAATTAACTGATGAAGAAAAAAATTCCAAACTTTTAATTTCTAATTAACTAAAGTAGTACTTCATAAAGGAAAAAAAAAAAAAAAAATCTAAAGACGTCAGGTAAAAAAAATATTCATATTTAGATCACTTGATATGGAATGACCCATTGACGCTCTTACTAGTAAAATATGTTAAAATATGATCCCATTGCGATCCCAACTTGAAATTTGGTACAGATGTGGCTAAGAGCATAGCAGACACATGGGCAGTTTTTGAAATATTTAAAGCGCGCCGATTTTTCGAAAATGCGTTTTAAAGTTTTGCGCTTGCGATCACATGGGTAAAATATTAACAAATATCCTCTTGTGACATATCTGATGAAAGCCTGGACAGTTCTGAGTAGATTGGTGTTTATTTTGTTTCTCTATCTTATTTCTAGCCCGAGATATGATAGAAAATGTAAAGCCATACCAGGCCAAAATTCGCACTTTTTTAAAACTTTAAAAATCTGTAAAAAATTAACAGATAAAGAAAAAAATTCAAAACTTTTTTTTTGTAATTAGATAAAGTTGTTCTTCAGATAGAAAAATTTTTTTAAAAATCTGAGGACGTCAGGGAAAAAAAATATTCATTTTTGGATCACTTGACATGGAATGACCCGGCCTTTTTCCATGTTCAAAACAGGTGTAATAATGCCTTATGATGAGATATTGGGCTGCAAAGGGCCCATATATTGATCTTGCACAGGGCCCTTTGTCTGTGCCCGCCCTTGCAGTGAACATCTTTCCTGGTGGGTCAGTAAAGACACTTTCACCACATAGATGTGGGTCCTCCTAGGGTGCAATATCTAGCATTAATTTTTGGCATATTCAGTGGATATGTCCAAGAAGAGAATACCACTAGTTACCATGTACATATCAAGGAAGCAGCCTAACATTATCCATTTACACCTTCTGTTATCACTTAATCCTGTGGGATCATGTGCCAAAATGGTCCAGTTGGGGTAATAAACTATGTCAAGCTGCGAACTGAATTCTCACTTACCATACTTTAGTTTTGATAGAGACATTTTTTTAGTTTTGACAGGGCAATTATTTGAAGCATTATCATTGTTTATCACCTTTAATGACTATAAAAAATTGTGCCATAAAAATAAGCTGTATAGGATATAATTATCATTATAAACAAATCAGATCAGAGCGATAGCACTTCATGTGACCTCAGTATATTCATCAAGGATTGGATCTGTCTGGAAGACCGTCACTTAATTTAACAATGCTATGGTAGGTTCCAGTTTTGCTAAGTTACAAATATTGTGTGATAAATTAGATCAAGTAACATAAATTCATCATCGTTCATTAAGTGTGGCAGCAATATAATACTATATTCATAATTAAAACTCATGTGGGTGTAATCAGCCTAGCGAGAGGAGTGAACGTGTATGCAAGAGTGACTGGTGTAAAAGTATCCTTATCTTTAAAGGGATCTCTGCCCATAATAGATAATATATCTTCAATATCACATCCGCAAGAGTACAACACCTGGCACCGCCATCGGTCAGCTGATCTTAGCAAAATGGCGGCCATTGTCATGGGTCATCACTATCAAAAGTCCAGAGAAGCCCTTCTTCTGGACCAGAGGTGGGGAACTCCAGTCCTCAAGGGCCGCAAACAGGTCATGTTTTCAGGAATTCTTTAGTATTGCACAGGTGTTGGAATCATCAGCAGTGCAGTGCAGGTGATTCAGTTATAACCTGTGCAATACTAAGGAGATCCTCAAAACACGGCCCTTGAGGACTGGTGTTCCCACACCCATGGACTAGATGCTCCCCTTCCAAAGCATACTAAGTCTCCTGCAGAAAGTAATTTCTAAACTTTTGGCATGAAAGAATAAGGAAAACGTGATCATAAGACTTTTCAGCTGCCATATGCGCACTGAAAGTCTTCAGTACTAGAAACTGATAGGAATATTATTGCAGAAATGGTTTCACCCTTTGCACTCTGGTGACATTGCCATCATGAATTAACATGCTGAAGCTTTCAAATCCACAGAGGTGCTCCCACACACTACACTGATGAGGGGCAGTTACCCCGAAACGCAGCGTCTGTAGTTTGGGGTTCTGATCTGTCACAAATCCTTAGTCATATTAAAAGCTTGTTGGAAAGCGATTATGACTTTGAGGAGTTACTTAAAGGTGGCACTGGAGTTATTCCACTTCCTTACTGAAGTGCTAATTTGCATATATCTGAGAGGAGGGAAGTGGCTACAATCTCCTCACCTACTTCGCTGTCTCCATAAGGTAGATAGCAAGTTCCCAAACCTTGTCTTAGCCCACTCACACAGCCAGATCAGAATATCCCACACACTACACTGATGAGGGGCAGTTAGCCCGAAACGCAGCGTCTGTAGTTTGGGGTTCTGATCTGGCACAAATCCCTTAGTCATATTAAAAGCTTGTTGGAAAGCGATTATGACTTTGTGGAGCTACTTAAAGGTGGCACTGGAGTTATTCCACTTCCTTACTGAAGTGCTAATTTGCATATATCTGAGAAGAGGGAAGTGGCTACAATCTCCTCACCTACTTCGCTGTCTCCATAAGGTAGATAGCAAGTTCCCAGACCTTGTCTTAGCCCACTCACACAGCCAGATCAGAATATCCCACACACTACACTGATGGGGGGCAGTTACCCCGAAACGCAGCGTCTGTAGTTTGGGGTTCTGATCTGGCACAAATCCCTTAGTCATATTAAAAGCTTGTTGGAAAGCGATTATGACTTTCAGGAGCTACTTAAAGGTGGCACTGGTGTTATTCCACTTCCTTACTGAAGGGCTAATTTGCATATATCTGAGAGGAGGGAAGTGGCTACAATCTCCTCACCTACTTCGCTGTCTCCATAAGGTAGATAGCAAGTTCCCAGACCTTGTCTTAGCCCACTCACACAGCCAGATCAGAATATCCCACACACTACACTGATGGGGGGCAGTTATCCCGAAACGCAGCGTCTGTAGTTTGGGGTTCTGATCTGGCACAAATCCCTTAGTCATATTAAAAGCTTGTTGGAAAGCGATTATGACTTTCAGGAGCTACTTAAAGGTGGCACTGGTGTTATTCCACTTCCTTACTGAAGGGCTAATTTGCATATATCTGAGAGGAGGGAAGTGGCTACAATCTCCTCACCTACTTCGCTGTCTCCATAAGGTAGGTAGCAAGTTCCCAGACCTTGTCTTAGCCCACTCACACAGCCAGATCAGAATATCCCACACACTACACTGATGAGGGGCAGTTACCCCAAAACGTAGCGTCTGTAGTTTGGGGTTCTGATCTGGCACAAATCCCTTAGTCATATTAAAAGCTTGTTGGAAAGCGATTATGACTTTGAGGAGCTGCTTTAATGTGGCACTGGAGTTTCTCTACTTCCTTAATGAAGTGCAAATTTGCAATTTACACTGTGAATTTGTTAATTATTTTAGTTTTCATTTACCTCTCTGAGGTACAATTAAAAGGTGTCCTCATTGTGTGGCACCCTGGCACCTGTTGGGCACCACAGAAATCCTTAGGTACAATGGAGTAAGTAACAGCACAGCAAAACCACAACACAAACAACACTTAGAACACCTGGTTTCACCCCGAGCCTCTAGGGGGAGCTACCACTGGTCACTTGAGCCAGTTCCCCCTATAAAAAGAGTCTTGGAGAGAGAAACTTCAGAGTGTGGTAGACGCTATAAGAGCTGCCTGCCTGTGTGAAACCTCCACCCTATGAGGAACACACTAGGCCCTGCTAGCCTGTTAGCCAGTGGAGATCCCTGCAATTGGGATACTAGGAAAGGAGAAGCACCTCTCAAGGATTACAGAGTTACACTGACTCTTTCCTTAATCACCGGTTACTGGAACCGAAGCTGTGGAAGCTACAAAGCCGTCACAGAGAACCAGCACATCCAACAGGAGGTTTAGCCACCTGTTCCACCTGATGCACCCATCCACGAGAGCCCAGGGAAGAGTACTGATCCTGCTCAGACCCTTTTACAGTGCCCTCAGTGCTGTTAACCAGGTGAAGCAAGTTCCATTGAACAAACTGCCCGGTCCGGCTGGATTCCACATCCACCCGACCTTAGCACCAGAAGTAGAGAAAGGAAGCCTAACACTGCTTGCTGTGAAACTCCATAAGTGCCAACTTCACTATCCCGGTCCGAGTGTACCTGCCTACCAACCAGTAAAGGTACCTAAAAGAGACTTTGTGTGGTTGTGCATTACTCCAGGATTCAGCGCGCAGCGTCCCGCAGCTGCCTCACAACATCTTGCACAGCTCCCGGCTCCGGGGATTCCCGCTCATCCTGTGGGGAGCGTTCCATCTCGCTGTGTACCATCTCCCGGAGACCCGAACAGCGCTGGTAAAGTTACCAGAACACCCGCAGGTGGCGTCACGAAGACAAATCACCCCCACTGTTCCGCCATTCCCCTATTGATCTGGACCACCGGGCCTACACCACCGCAGGCGCGGTTCCGTGACTGGAGGAGAAACAACGCCCGCTACGTGTACCCCCCGGCTACGGTGAGTCAGAATTTGGCGTCACGAACAGGATACGAGCAGGCCCGTTATCACGGGTATTGTGTGCTATTTATTGACTGTAAATATCGAACTGTACATTTGGTCCGCCATTGCTGCGCGAAAAGGCGGGAAAAGAAGGGGCGTGACTGTGCAGAGGGCGCGAAGATTGTCCCCGCCCCCACGCTCTGACGACTTCCCCTGTACGCAGCAGGAACCAGAAACTCCCGTGGTGCCTCACTCCTCACCGCGCGCCCGACACTTCCGTTTTGCAACCGAGGGAAAGGCTACGCTTAACTAAGGGGAGCAACCATGAGTAACCCGGCTCCCGATCACGCGGTGCCCCCGCTAGACCAAGCGGTACCTCAAAATATACATCTTGATGGACAGCAACCAGTCGGCGGTATGCTACCGCAACCCGCTCCGATTATGCCGATGTCTCTACCCTACGTTCCTAGCGCGACCTGGTTACCCAAATACAGCGGTGTACCCAGCACCTTGGAGAACTTCCAGAGGAAGATATGCCAAGCCCTGGACATGTACCCGATGACCGGTAAGCAAAGAGCTTCAGTTATTATGGGACAGTTAACCGGTGCAGCCGAACTGCAGAGCCGCAGCTGGCCTGTAGAAGTTCAGGAATCTGTGGAGCAGATATTCGCTAGATTAACCCGGGTTTTTGAGTGCCATACCGAAGCTGGATTAAGACTGTCATTCTATCGTTGTAACCAAGGGGCACAAGAAAGTGTCCTTGATTATTCACTGCGCTTGCAAGAAGCATACAGACTGTTAAAACAAGTCGATCCAGACAGTGCTCGAGATGAGAACAAAGCGTTAATTGGACAATTTATTGTGGGCCTTAAACTGTCTGAGGATAGAAAGCAAGCAAGCTGGTGGTCCATACAAAATCCAGGCGCAGAGTTTGATACCTTGAGAGACTTAACAGTTTGGGGACAACGACTCGCTGAAGTACCTGATCCCGCTTCGCCACAGCAGCAGCAGTACGCTGACACCCCTTCCGTGCCGGCAGCAGCATCTCCAATCCCCGCGATTCAGTCCAGTGCACAGACTGTAACACCTGACCGGTTTGATCAACTGTGTGCTAATGTCGAGCAGCTGATGAAAGACGTGGCCAAGCTACAAGCTGGGAGAAGACCCAAGACAGATGCAAGGCCATCGGACAAGATTCTACTCGCCGACAGTCCTGACGACGTCCCGTGGATGAGGAGAAAGACACAGCCGTCGCGAGGAAAACCTGCAGACCGCCGCAGTCCTGACAGACGCCGCAACAGTCAGCAGAACGACTTAGGAAGACGCAACGTGCAATCCCGTCCTTTAAACGAGCGACCCCTGGGCGAGAAGGGCCAACCCCAGGAGTAGACTGTGCAGGCCCTACGTCCAGTTAAGAACACAAGTATGTGGGAGACTGTCCATACTTACCAATCGTCATTGATGGCATCGCTATCTCCGCCTTGATAGACACTGGATCCCAGGTGACATCCATCCCCAGTACCCTTTACAAGCAGTTCTGGCCAGATGTTAAGCTAGAACCCCCTAATCCCGAGATGAACCTTGAAGCCACCAATGGTATTCCGGTTACCATAGAGGGACAGTGGGAAGCTACAGTAAAGGTGGGGAGGGTGCAGTTGAAAAACCAGGGTATCTTAGTGGTCCAGGATAAGCCTAACCACAAGGATCCATATGTCATATTGGGTACCAATGTCATGATCAAATGCCTCGATGAAGTGTTGTTTTTACTCCAACAGAGTGCTGAAGCCGGTAAACCCAGAGAAAAGAGGGCTATCCAAAAGCAGATCAGAGCTCTGGTGTATCAACAACAGGTAACCTTGTCAAATGGTGAGATTGGTAGAGTAAGGGTCACAGATCCCATTCCAATTGTGGTACCACCCAGAAGTGAAATGATGATCTGGTGTCGAGCAGCCATCGGCCTCAGAGGGCAGGACTACCAAGCTGTAGTAGAACCTGTAATGTCCGACAGTAGTCCTACGCTCTTGACAGCCAGAGGGTTAGTCGATGTAAGAAAGGGGAGAGTCCCCGTACGCATATTGAATTATGGTGATGACGAAGTCAGACTACCTAGATATGCAACTGTTGCTAAATTGTACCAAGTAAAAGATGATGCTGTGATTGATGTAAAATCCTCAAACCAAATAGTCACTGATGAACCCCCTCACTCCAAAGATCAGTTAGAGAAATGGTGTCAAGACCTCAGTGTAGGAACTGACAATACACCCTCTCACCAGAAAAATGGAGTATACCGGGTAGTTCGGGAGTATGAGCAAGTGTTCAGCAAACACCCACTTGACTTTGGGAGGATTAAAGGGGTACAACATCATATCCCCACAAACAACCATGCACCTATCAAAGAAAGGTACAGGCCTATACCACCCACTCACTACCAGAAAGCAAAAGAGATGCTTCAGGACATGAAAAATGCAGGAGTCATTAGGGATAGCTGTAGTCCCTGGGCCGCACCACTAGTCCTGGTTAAAAAGAAAGATGGTAGTATGAGGATGTGCGTAGACTATAGGCAAATCAACAAAGTCACGCACAAGGATGCATACCCGTTACCCCGCATAGAAGAGTCACTAGCTGCACTCAAGTCTGCCAACTATTTCTCCACATTAGATCTTACTAGTGGGTACTGGCAGGTTGCCGTTGCAGAGGAGGATCGTGAGAAGACAGCCTTCACTACTCCTATGGGCTTATGCGAATTCAACAGTATGCCATTCGGTTTGTGCAATGCCCCAGGAACATTTCAGAGACTTATGGAGTGTTGTTTGGGCCACAAGAACTTTGAGACTGTCTTGTTATACCTTGATGATGTCATTGTCTACTCTCAGACCTATGAAGATCACCTCCAGCACCTGAGTGAAGTGTTCGAGTCACTGTCCAAGTACGGGATGAAACTGAAACCGTCCAAGTGCCACCTGCTGAAACCCAAGGTCCAATACCTAGGACATGTGGTCAGCGCCGAAGGCGTAGCACCGGATCTGGATAAGGTCACCGTCATCAAGGACTGGCCAGCACCCATCAACCACAAAGAGGTACGTCAATTCCTAGGACTGGTCGGGTACTACCGACGATTCATCAAAGGCTACACCAAGATAGCCGCCCCCATGCAAGATCTCTTAGTAGGTCAATCCAAAAACGGCAAGATCAGGGGACCCCCGTTCCACTGGGGCCCAGAGCAGGACAAGTCCTTCCAAACGTTAAAAGAAGCTTTAACCGGAGAAGAGATCCTGGCTTACCCTGACTACAATCTACCGTTTTTACTGTACACAGACGCAAGTAATGAAGGTTTAGGAGCAGTCCTATCTCAACGTCAGCAGGGCAAGGAAAAGGTGATAGCCTACGCAAGCAGAAAGCTCCGTCCCACCGAAAGGAACCTGGAAAACTACAGCTCCTTCAAGCTGGAGTTCCTGGCCCTGGTCTGGGCGATCACAGAGCGTTTCAAGCATTACCTGGCATCCGCCCCGTTCACAGCTTTCACAGATAACAACCCTCTAACACACTTAGAGACTGCGAAGCTGGGAGCCCTAGAACAGCGTTGGGTAGCAAGACTCGCTAACTACGACTTCACTGTAAAGTACCGGGCAGGTCACAAGAACGGCAATGCTGATGCCCTGTCCCGAATGCCTCATCTTCCTGACGAGGGAGAAGACATAGACGACCTAGAGGAGATTGAACTACCTGCTTTCCACCGTTCCGGTACAGCAACATGTCATCAGAGAAACCAGACACGTGTAGAGAGGACCGTGAACCCGTTACCTCACCATGACTGGAAGGAGGCTCAAGCCAACGACCCAGATGTCAGCCTGGTAAGGGATCTCATCACTCAAGAACACGCCAATATGGACTCTGATGCCTCACCAACTGCTAAACGCCTGTGGAAGGAGAAAGGAAGGTTGTTCGTCTACCAAGGTAAACTATGCAGAAGATACCTCAACCCGAGAACCCATGAACTCATCTGGCAGATTGTAGTTCCCAAGACCGAAGTCCAAATGATCCTTGAAGCATACCATGATGATGCCGGACACTTTGGATGGAAGAAGCTGGAGAGACTCCTGAAGGATCGGTTCTATTGGGTCGGTATGAGAGGTTCCATTGACAAATGGTGTAAAAATTGTGGACCATGTCACCTTCGAAGAAAAGACCATCTAACTCAGAAAGCTCCGTTGCAGCCAATTGTTACCACCAAACCTCTTGAAATAGTTGCTCTCGACCACGTGAAGCTTACCCCAAGTCGAACCGGGTACACCTACGCTCTCACCATCGTCGATCACTACTCAAGATTCCTGGTAGTCGTTCCAGTTAAGGATTTAACTGCTGAGGTAGCAGCCAAAGCGTTCCAGAGTTACTTCTGTCGCCCCCATGGGTATCCAGACCAGGTCTTAACTGACCAAGGGCCAGCCTTCGAATCAGCTCTGTTCCAAGAATTCTTAGGGCTGTATGGGTGTAAGAAAATCCGCACAACACCTTATCATCCTCAAACGAACGGTTTATGTGAGAAGATGAACCACATAGTCATTGACATGCTCAAAACCTTACCAGTTGAAGAGAGAAATCAATGGCCAGAGAAACTTCCAGATCTCGTGGACATCTACAACCACATACCCGTCAGTTCGACAAATTACACACCGGCTTACTTGATGAGAGCAAGACCAGGTAAACTGCCTATTGATTTGCAGATGGGAACCGTTGAACCCACAGAAGATCTTCTGATGAAGACTGGGTCAGTCAACGCCAAGAAAAGTACAGGAAGGTACAAGAGAGTGTTGAAAGGAACCTTGAAATCAGTAGGACCAAACAAGAGAAAGACTTTAACAAGCACGCCTCAGCTGAACCACTAGCCATAGGTGATGTAGTGCTGAAAAGAAAAAGAAAAACCAACAAATTGGATAACAGTTGGGAATCCGTACCCTACACCGTTATGCCGTCACACTTTGATAACTCAAAAACTTGTGTTATTAGCAAAGACAATGGGAATACTATTGCGACTGTTTCAAGGGATCATTTGAAGAAATGTCCGCCACAGTTAATCCCACAAGCAACCAGTTACCCTACTGTAACTCAAGATGAAGAAACTAAAGAAAATCTCGTCCTTACAGAAATTGGATACTTACCAGCTGATTGGCCACAAATAGGTGATGCATTCCTCATACCAGTTATGCACTTCTACCAGCCTACAGAAGGTCAGCCAAAACCAAATCCAATTCCACAAGTCCAACAACAAGAAGAAGTTCAAGTGCAAGAATTGCAGCCTGTTATCATGGAACCTGAGATTCCTGTAATCGGTCAGCCTGCTAGTCCCACAGTAAGAGAAGCCATTCCTAATCAACTACCTACAGAGGTCAGTCCAGTTGATAGACTCCGCACTTACTATGGTCTTACACAAAGCAGACATAGAGAAGTACCAACCACTTCGTACACTACACAAACAGCTTTGGAAACACCCACACTACGCAGATCCACACGTAGTACATTAGGTCAACCCCCACAAAAACTTGGAGAATGGGTTTAAAATGTAGTGGAAAATGTAACCTGTAAGTGTTTAAATATTAACCAGTTTTCAAAAACCTGTAAAAAGTAGTGTACAGAAGGGTGGAGGAACTGGGCTATGTCCCAAGTATACTAAGTTGGGGACAGAAAGCGCCTGGTAAGGTATGAAAGGTTAGTACCGGCCTCCCAAGCAGAGACACCCATAGGGAATGTATAAAGTTTACCGTGTATCCCTGGACTTTACCTTTTCCCTTTTCACAAACTTTGAACAATTGTCACAGGACTTGTGTGACCACTAACTTTACCTTTTTCCAGCCTGCGGCAGAAGGACTAGTGCCGTACGGACTGCTTTTCACCTTTTTCCACATTTTTCACTCCTTTTCAGTGATTTTTGTGCTTTTTCTTTAAGACTTTGTAAATTGAATGTTATAAAATGCTTAGTGTTAAGTTGTAAAAAAATAACCTTTTGCTCAGCCGGGAGAACTGAGGTTAACTAAGGGGGAATGTGGCACCCTGGCACCTGTTGGGCACCACAGAAATCCTTAGGTACAATGGAGTAAGTAACAGCACAGCAAAACCACAACACAAACAACACTTAGAACACCTGGTTTCACCCCGAGCCTCTAGGGGGAGCTACCACTGGTCACTTGAGCCAGTTCCCCCTATAAAAAGAGTCTTGGAGAGAGAAACTTCAGAGTGTGGTAGACGCTATAAGAGCTGCCTGCCTGTGTGAAACCTCCACCCTATGAGGAACACACTAGGCCCTGCTAGCCTGTTAGCCAGTGGAGATCCCTGCAATTGGGATACTAGGAAAGGAGAAGCACCTCTCAAGGATTACAGAGTTACACTGACTCTTTCCTTAATCACCGGTTACTGGAACCGAAGCTGTGGAAGCTACAAAGCCGTCACAGAGAACCAGCACATCCAACAGGAGGTTTAGCCACCTGTTCCACCTGATGCACCCATCCACGAGAGCCCAGGGAAGAGTACTGATCCTGCTCAGACCCTTTTACAGTGCCCTCAGTGCTGTTAACCAGGTGAAGCAAGTTCCATTGAACAAACTGCCCGGTCCGGCTGGATTCCACATCCACCCGACCTTAGCACCAGAAGTAGAGAAAGGAAGCCTAACACTGCTTGCTGTGAAACTCCATAAGTTTCAACTTCACTATCCCGGTCCGAGTGTACCTGCCTACCAACCAGTAAAGGTACCTAAAAGAGACTTTGTGTGGTTGTGCATTACTCCAGGATTCAGCGCGCAGCGTCCCGCAGCTGCCTCACAACATCTTGCGCAGCTCCCGGCTCCGGGGATTCCCGCTCATCCTGTGGGGAGCGTTCCATCTCGCTGTGTACCATCCCCCGGAGACCCGAACAGCGCTGGTAAAGTTACCAGAACACCCGCAGGTGGCGTCACGAAGACAAATCACCCCCACTGTTCCGCCATTCCCCTATTGATCTGGACCACCGGGCCTACACCACCGCAGGCGCGGTTCCGTGACTGGAGGAGAAACAACGCCCGCTACGTGTACCCCCCGGCTACGGTGAGTCAATTGCATCCATTTTTTGCACAACCATTGAAATGTATAGGATGTATAGGTGAGTCTCATCTGAAAAACATATGAGACTAGAGATGAGTGGATTGATATACAGGATCGAGTTTGAGTCAAATTTCCTGAAACATTTTGAGATTTAATTCATGGGTCACAAGAAAAAAAACAAAACTTGACCGCTATCATTTCTCACATTGCTGAAGCATCAAAGAACAAACTAACATCAATTTGGGAATCCGCAATCATCACAGAAGTCATCACTAAAGGCCATTTAAGAACAAGTTATGCATCTGTATGTAAGTAGTTTTTGTTTTTAAAGTAACACATCTCTGCAATCACTTTTATAGTTTGCCAATGCATTTCTGCTGTTTAGTGTGTAGCACATCTCTGCACGCAAATTTCCAGTTTGTGAATACATTTCTGTTATTTATATGTGTACTGCATCTCTGTAAGCAAGTTATCCTGTTTTGCTGGTCCTCGCAGGTTAATGTGACATTCACTGCACCATTATCACTTGTTGACGCTGTTTACTATATGTAGGGTCACATTTGCGGTACACAATTCAGATCCTGAGCTGGTTTTGAGCTGTTAAAAAGCTCAAAACCGAATCAGGAATCGCAGTTCATAGCAGCCCATTATTTAAACCGGATTGCACTACATGCAATCCTGTTAGTGCATCCGAAATTACAGCCTGCGGAGAAAGTGCTGCAGGCTGTAGTTTTCGGAGCGGTTTGCAACCCGCAGCAGGATTGCTATAATGGGTTCCTATGGGAGCCCATGCAGCTGCCACAAGGCACATGTGAATGCCTGCGGCAGCCGTATGCTTTGTTCATCCCTGCTGCCGCAGGGATGAACAAAGGGTTAAATGTTATTAATAGATGTGGGTAACATGTCTCTGGGGGGTGCCCACCCTCCCTAGAGACATGTTGTCCACACAGGTCGGCATGTGAGGGGTTAATTCCATATTGAACTGTATCGCCGCTATTGTTGGCTTTTTCTATACTTTATAATGACAACCGCCGGCTCCTGTGCTTGCAGGAGTATACTACGTAGTTTGCGTAAGCACCAGAGATAGGACAGCATCCTTTATAAGGAGCTGTCTCTGGTGCTTACGCCATTCGTGTAGTCTACAGGCTGCTGTCCAGGGTCTTGATCGCTAATACAGTAGTTTTATAGGCGTCGCACAGCCATATAACTACTGTACATGATATCAGTACCCAGGACAGCAACCTGTAGACTACGCAAATGGCATAAGCACCAGAGACAGCTCCTTATAAAGGATGCTGTCCTGTCTCTGGTGCTTATGCAAACTACGTACTCTGCTCCTGCAAACACAGGAGGCGGCTGTCATTATAAAGTATAGAAAAAGCCGACCATAGCAGCGATACAGTTCAATATGGAATTAACCCCTCACATGCCAACCTGTGTGGACAGCATGTCTCTAGGGAGGGTGGGCACTTCCTAGAGACATGTTGCCCACATCTATTAATAACATTTAACTCTTTGTTCATCCCTGTGGCAGCAGGGATGAACAAAGCATCTGTTAACCGAATTGCTCCGGATTACATATCCTGAGCAATCCAGTTACTGCATGCGGTGATAAAGACACATTTTTTCACAAAAATGTGTCTGAAGGCACGTTCGATCCAGATCTGGATGCGGTAACCGCAATTAGCCTTACAAATGTGACCCTAGCCTATGAATTACTTTGGTTTAGGCTGGGGTCACATTTGGGAGCTTGCATCCGTTTGCAGGATACATTAAAGGATCCTGTTTTTTCGCCTTGCCATTTTGATGGCATATGTGCATACTTGTTGGCTCAATTAACTGATGCATTAACGGATGCGTTGCTCATAGATTTCCATGTTACAAAAAACGCATGCGTTTTTGCAAAAGCACCAAAAAACACTGCAGACCGCGTTTTTCAGTGCACTTGCAAAAACGCATAGCGTCAAACGCATTGCACTTTTGCAATGTGTTTTTTGCGTTGGTGTCTATGGGTGCATTAAGGCATGCGTCTTTGCAGATTTGCACATGAAAATACCACATGCATTTAGCAAATGCATGTCGCAAGTCTGACCCTAGCCTTAGAGAATCCACCTCACTAAGGCGGCCGTCACACGCTGCAATATCTTAAACGATATCGTTTAAGCGATCTGCTTTTTGATCGCTTAAGCGATATCGTTTGTGCATCGTTACGTGCGATCAAGCGATTTTACAATGTAAAATCGCTTGATCGTGACATCGCAGACATGAGAGCAGGACCTCATATCTAGCGATGAACGATGTAGCAATCTGCTTCATCGTGGTGTATGACACCACGATGAACGCTCTCCCAGCGCAGAGCCTATGCTGGGAGATGGTATCTATGGTAAACGTCGGGTTACTAAGCGCCGCGCGGCGCCTAGTAACCCGATGTGTACCATAGTTACCAGCGATATCGCTGGCCAACATCGCTGGTGAGTCTGTCTGTGTGACAGCTCACCAGCGATGTGAACGATATTGTAAGCGATCGCGCGTGCACGTGATCGCTTACAATATCGTTCAAGATATTGTAGCGTGTGACGGCCGCCTAAGAGAGATCATAACACATTATTCTATGGCGTATTAACCCACAGCCCCAACTAGTAGGGACAACCGCAGAAATAGTTAGGTCCTATTAATCCATTTAATATACTTGTGGTTGATGGTGCCGGATCGCTTCTCAGACTGACAATTTTTTTAATGTGCTCAATCCTCCAAAATGTAAGGAATACCTGAGTAATGCTAGGGTCAGACCTACATCTTCCCTTAGCCTGACGGATGAGCTGCAAACTTAGAAATTTGCAGGCTGAGCGCATAGCCTTACCAGCAGGTAACGCTATGCGCCGCCTGTCTATTGATCTCTATGACAACCCGATGTTTACCGCAGCCATCGGCCTCACACAAATCTCCAGGATATGCGTTTCTGGAGAGCGCACAGGAAAATACTGCAAACAGCGTTTCCTGTGCACTCTGCAAAAGCGCATATTCAGGGATTCGCTGTGGAGCCAATTGCTGTGCTAAACATCGGGTTGCCATAGGGATCAATGACAGGCGACGCATAGTGTTACCTGCTGGTAATGCTATGCACTCAGCTTTCAAATTTCTAAGTTTGCAGCAAATCCGACAGGCTAGGGGCAGATTCGCGCCATGCATCCGTTAAAAGCATGCATTTTTTCATGTGCACATGTGTAAAAACGCATGCGTTAACGCACCCATAGGCCTCAATGCAAAAAACGAATTGCTAAAGTGCAATGGGTTTGGCCCTATGCGCTTTTTTCAGCCCACATAAAAACGCAGGCTGCAGCGTTTTTGGGCATGTTAGGCTAGGGTCACACTTAGGTTGTGGCATCCACTTGATGGATGCGTTAAAGGATGCATTTTTTTGTCCTTGTGTTAACATGACATGTGTGCATTTATGTTGTCTAAATTAACAGATGCGTTTGTCATAGACTCCAATGTAAAATTTACACATCCGTTTTCCAAAATGGCCCAGAATACGCTGCATACCATGTTATGATTTGCGCTAGAAAAAATGCATAGCACCAAACACATTGCAATTTGACAATGCGTTTTTTCATTGGAGTCTTTGGGTGCGTTAACGCATCCATTTTTACACATTTGCACATGAAAAAAAACATCATTTTGGCGGATGCATGGCGCAAGTGTGACCCTAGACTTAAGGGAAACAAAGGTTTTTTTTTAACATGGGAGTCTATGGCCTTGTTCACACATACCATCTTTTTTGGCATTCTCTGCGTTTTTTAGCTGTTAATAAAAAATGCACATGCGTTAACGCATGGTGCACTTAAGTGTAGCTGCGTTTTTTAACAACACATACATTTTTTTTTCACCATCCCAAAAAACACTGCATGCAGCATTTTTTGGGTGCTGTAAAAAAAACACATGGGTTGTTTAAAAAACGCATGCGTTTTTTTTAACATGGGGCCGTATGGGAAACGCATGCGTTAACACATGGTACCTGCGTTAACGCATATGAGTTTTTAATGAAAAATGATTAAGTCAAAAAACTTCCCAAAAACGGTCAGAACCACAGGGGACACTATTTGGCTCCCTTATAAAAACTGATCAGTTTTTCTAAGGGCTAAAAAAATGCATTGGTATGTGTGAACAAGGCCTATGGCAAACGTATCCGTTAACGCATGGTACATGCATGTACTATGCGTTAAAGCATGTGTCAAAAAACTCAAACACATGTCATGTGAATGCAAAAGAAAAAAAAGTATACTTTAATGCATCCATCAAACGGATGCAACCTCCCAAATGTAACCCTAGCCTAATATAACAGCTCTTTATTCACATGAGGAAGACCATATGACTTCTATAGAGTGTGTGGTATAAAGAGTTTCCATAAGAGAACTTCTTTTCCTGTTTCCCGACAGTCACACGGTTTCCCGGCAGCTGCCTGTGGGGACTGGCATTGTGCATCTCATATTCAGTTGTATAGTACCTATATAAATCAATCTATATTATGCTTCACAAATGGTTACTGGAGGCAACTAGAGTTTTATCACTTACAATGTGAAAAAAAGCAAGGAATTAGAACGGCTAGAGAAGCTTCAGCAGTGCATATATATATATAGATATATATATATATATGTTGCCTAGCATAAAGACATAGAAACTCTTATTTTGGCTGATCACCATGTTTATGAAGTCTGAGCCACTTTTTCTGACCTGAGCCACTGTGTCACATGGAGAGTTAGCAATGTCATCAATATTAGACAAAGAAAAATGATACTAATTGGGACTTCAGCTACCCTGAAATGCATTGGGGAGCAGAAACGTGCAGTTCCAGCAATAGTAATAGGTTTTTGACAAGTATGAGAGACAATTACCTTTCACAGCTGGTTCAGGACCCAACAAGAAAGGGGGCACTGCTAGACCTAATATACTGCAAGACCTAATATTAACCAACAGGCCGGACCGCATATCAAATATATGGGTTGGAGGTCACTTGGGTAATAGTGATCACAAGATAAGTTTTCAAGTATCCTTTAATAAGATGTGTAGTAAAGGGGCTACAAGGACACTAAACTTCAGGAAGGCAAATTTCCAACGTTTGAGAGATGATCTTAGTGCAATAAACTGGATCGATATCCTGAGACATAAAGGTACACAAAGCAAATGGAAGACATTTATTAGCATCCTGAATAGGGCCTGTGCACACTATATACCCTATGGGAATAAACATGCTAGAAATAGGAGGAAACCACTATGGCTAAATAAAGCTGTAAGTGTCAAAACGAAAGCATTTAAGGAATTAAAGCAAGTAGGTAGTGATGAGGCATTAAATAAATACAGAAAATTAAATAAAATCTGTAAAAAGCTAATCAAGACAGCAAAGATTGAGAGACTCATTGCCAGAGAAAGTAAAAAAATAAATATATTTTTTAACTACATAAATACTAAGAAACTAAAAAATGATTGTGTTGGCCCCCTTAAAAATAGTCTGGGTGAAATGGTGGATGAGGATGAGGAAAAAGCAAATATGCTAAATGACTTTTTTTCAACAGTATTTACACAAGAAAATCCCTTGACAGACAACATGGTCAGTGATAACAAAAATTCTCCTTTAAATGTAAGTGGCTTAACCCAACAGGAAGTACGGCACCGCCTAAAAATCACTAAAATTGACAAATCCCCAGGCCCGGATGGGATACACCCCAGAGTACTACAGGAATTAAGTACTGTCATAAATAGATCATTATTTTTAATATTTAAAGCATCCATAATAACAGGGTCTGTACCACAGGACTGGCGTATAGCAAATGTGGTGTCAATATTCAAAAAGGGGACAAAAACTGAACTTGTAAATTATAGGCCAGTAAGCTTAACCTCTACTGTGGGTAAAATCCTAGATGGTTTTCTAAGACATGCTATACTGGAATATCTGAAGAAAAATAACCTCATGACCCAATATCAACATGGGTTTAAGAGGGACCATTCCTGTCAAACTAATCTGCTAAGCTTCTATGAAGAGGTAAGTTGTGGACTGGACCAAACAAATGCAGTGGAGGTGTTGTATATGGACTTTTCAAAAGCTTTTGATACGGTACCACACAAAAGGTTGATACATAAAATGAGAGCAGTGGGTTAAGAACTGGCTTAGTGATAGGAAACAAAGCGTGGTTAAATGGAACACACTCAGAATGGGTCACAGTTAACAGTGGGGAACTACAGGGGTCAGTATTGGGCCCACTTCTTTTTAACATATTTATTAATGACCTTGTAGGGGGCATACAGAGTAGAATCTCAATATTTGCAGCTGACACCAAACTCTGCAAGGTAATCAATACAGAGGAGGACAATTTTATATTACAGGAGGATTTATGTAAACTAGAAGCTTGGGCTGCTAAATGGCAAATGAGCTTTAATGGGGATAAATGTAAGGTCATGCACTTGGACAGAGGAAAGAAAAGGTATAATTATGTGCTTAATTGTTAAACAGTGGGCAAAACTGTCACTGAAAAAGACCTGGGTGTATGGGTAGATGACAAACTCACATTTAGTGGCCAGTGTCAGGCAGCTGCTGCAAAGGCAAATAAAATAAATGGATGTATTAAAAGAGGCATAGATGCTCATGAGGAGAACATAATTTTACCTCTATACAAGTCACTAGTGCGACCACACTTAGAATACTGTGTACAATTCTGGTCTCCGGTGTATAAGAAAGACATAGCTGAACTAGAGCAGGTGCAGAGAAGAGCGACCAAGGTTATTAGAGAACTGAGGGGTCTGCAATACCAAGACAGGTTATTAAATTCGGGGTTTTTTAGTTTGGAAAAACGAAGGCTTAGGGGTGATCTTATAACAATGTATAAATATGTGAGGGTACAGTACAGAGACCTTTCTAATGATCTGTTTACTCTTAGGCCTGAGACGGGGACAAGGGGGCATCCTCTATGTCTGGAGGAAAAAAGGTTTAATCATAATCACAGACGTGGATTCTTTACTGTAAGAGCAGTGAGACTGTGGAACTCTCTGCCACATGATGTAATGAGTGACTCACTACTAACATTTAAGAAGGGCATGGATGCCTTTCTTGAAAACTATAGTATTACCTGTTATATATACTAGATTCTTTGATAGGGCGTTGATCCAGGGAATTAGTCTGATTGCCGTATCTGGAGTCAGGAAGGAATTTTTTCCCCAATGTGGAGCTTAGTGTTGCCACATGTTTTTTTTTTGCCTTCCTCTGGATCAACATGTTAGGCTATGGGTTGAACTAGATGGACTTAAAGTCTTCATTTAGCCATAAAAACTATGTTACTAAGTCCAATCACACCAGATTAATATACCTTTCTATTGTCTTATAATTTCTGTGTGCACTACTGACTGGAGAAGTGGTGGTACTTAGGCATAGAAGCCCATTAGTAATTGCCTCTTTTATCCTCTCTACAACTCATGCTCCACCAGTTTTATAAGAAAAATTTTAATGAAAATTCAGAAAATTTTCTTTGGTGAACACGCTCCCTTTTTCAGGTAATGCCTATGCTAATGACAGTCATTCCCAACATTAGGAATTGAAAGCATTGAAACCATTGTCCCCAAGAGATGGGTGTTTTCTGTAAGGTTAAAGTAGCACCAAAAAGATTTGGTAATCCCTCCAGGATTCTGGGAGGTCTCTCCTTTCTTCGGGAGCGTTGCAAGTATGTTATAATATGGCCCTGTATAGTTGTGGAATCCATAATAGTATGTTCACATGATGGAATCCACTCACAAGTTGCCTCCCATTGATTTAAATGAGAAATCCAAATTGTCATTCAATCAGCTTTAAATTATT
>JARQOC010000003.1:615086250-615115266 GCA_033576535.1 Allobates femoralis
TAGGAGGGCAACAAGCCAGCAGCAGGACCGCTACCTCCTCCGCTGGACAAGGAAAAACAGCAGATCGCTAATATCCATGTGTCTGATCAAACTGTCAGAAACAGACTCCATGAGGGTGGTATGAGGGCCCGATGTCCACTAGTGGGTGTTGGGCTGTATGTAGGGCGAGTGAAATTTGACAGAGAACACCAAGATTGGGAGATTCAACATTAGCGCCCAGTGTTCTTCGTGGATGAGCACATATGAAAGACATGAAAAAATGTTCTGCTGCCTTCAACATCCTCCAGCATGACCAATTTGGCAGTGGGTCGGTAATGGTGTAGGGAGGTATTTCTTTAGAGGACCGCACAGCCCTACATGTGCTAGGTAGAGGTACCCTGACTGCAATTCCTCAGACCCATTGTGAAACCAAATGCAGGTGCATTTGGCTCCTTCTGATGCATGAAACTGTTAGGCCTCATGTGGCTGAAGTATGTCAGCAGTTCCTGCATGATGAAGGCCCTGATGCTCTAGAATGGCCTGCCCATTCCCCAGACCTGAATGTGGTCAAGCATATCTCATTCCATCCACTCACCATCTTCCAGCATCTGTGACTGGTTGGTGTAAACAGTAACTGACAGGGTCCTGAAGTGTAGCTCTTCCTGATACCCTGGTGCAATGGCAATTGGGGTAATAGAAGGGGTTAATGACAGCTGAGAATTGACAGCTGTCATCAAGCACTGTATTGGAAATATTCATGCCTTTATGAGACCTGCACATCATCAATCCTATAAGGAAATAGTTAAAAAACACACAGAAAAAAATCCTTTATTTGAAATAAGCCACAGAGACTCCCTCTTTTACGTATTTATTAACCCCAAAGATACCCAGCTCTGACAGTAATCCACAGCACAATGTCCAGCAAAAACACAAGGCTAAGTCGACTTGTCATAGGCTACAGCAGAACAAAGTGAAGATTCTGGAAAGGCCATCTCAGTCTCCTAACCTCAGTATCATTGAGCTACTCTAGGGAGAACTCAAGCACGCAGTTCATGCAAGAAAACCAGGGAATTTACAGGAACTGGATGTTTTTTGCCAAGAAGAATGGGAAGCTTTACAATCTGAGAAAATAAAGAGCCTCATCCACAACACAAGAGAAAACACAGTAGTTTGACAATAATTGGCGAAAAATTTAAGCAAACCATATCCTACCGGATTCTCCCGGTTCCAGCATGATCCGGCACCCCCTAACATGATCAGGCACCCCCTAACATGAGAGTCTATGGGGCGCCGGATATGAGGATATGAGCTCCTCTGAACTTCAGCACCAGGAGCTGCCTCCTGTGAAGAGGTTCAGCACCATTTCAGTAGGGGACAGCTCCTGAAGCTGCGCTCTGCAGAATCTGGCTACAAACAGGACCGGAGGGCATATTAACCCTCCGCTTCTATTTGTCCGGACCTGTCAGGTTGTGTCCGGTGCCTCCTGCAAAGTAAAAACGTGGTGTGAAGCCGGCCTAAGACAAAACCAGGAGTAAAGCAAGCAGAGGTAATCCTGGATTTGTCTTATAAATACTGAAGTCACTAAATGCTCAACTTTCTTTCTCTGGCAAACCTCTGCATCTCTGCTGCTGTGTCACAGGACAGGGAGGGGTTAAACATCTAAGTATTTAATATCTATTGAAAATAAAATAGTTTCCACTTATTGATATCAGATAAAACAAATGACCGACCAAAATCCACTCTACCAAGACCAATATTACCAGATAGAAGTCAGAAATACCACCACACCTTGACAAGATCACATACTACCACAACATAGCACCCAAATAATGCCACTTACCAGATAAATACCGCCACACCATGCCGAAAGCACATAATACCACCACATAGTAATCAAATACTACCACATACAAGGTATAAATACTGCCACACCATGAGACCTCATATTACCACCACATAGTGACCAAATAATACCATATACAGGGGACAAATACCGTCATGTCATGGCCAAAGCACATAATGCCACCACATATAATACTAAATTAATATAAATTAAAAAAACTCTGTATATTGGGTCAGTGTACAGGTAATACAGTGATCACCAGTGACATTATACACAGGAGTTCAGTATATAGTGTCAAAGTACAGGTAATGCAATGATCATCATTGACATTATACGCATGAACTCTGTATATAGTGTCAGTGTGTGTGTATAGGTAATACATGTAGCTTCTCCCCCAACGTTCAATGTAGCTTCTCCTCTCTATCCATCCATGTTCCTTCTCCCTCTATTCCACATCCATCCATGTAACTTTTCCCCCATCCACCAAAACATCCATGCACCTTCTCTCCATCCATCCTGTTCTCCCCCCTTTTCCATGCCGCCCCCCCATCCATCCCATTCTGCCCCCTCTTTCAGGTCGCCCCATCCATCCACCATTCATCCATTCCACTCTGTCCCCCCGGCTGCTATCTTCGGCTTTAACAGAGCCTTACCTGACTCCACACTCCTGATCCTGGCAGCTTCTTCCTCTGTGGCTCCAGGTCTCCCGCTTGCCGGCACCAGGCAGCTTCTTCCTCTGTGGCTCCCAGTCTCCGGCACCAGGCACCCGGCAGCTTCTTCCTCTGCGGCTGCCAGTCTCTGGAACCAGGTACCCAGCAGCTTAGTCCTCTGAAGCTCCCAGTCTCCGGCACCCGTCAGAACCAGGCACCCGGCAGCACCAGGCACCACCAGGGACCTGGCAGCACCAGGCACAACCAGGGGCCTGGCACCATCAGGCACCACAGAGCCCGGCAGCACCAGGCACCCTGGGGGCCCGGCAGCACCAGGCACCCTGGGGGCCCGGCAGCACAAGGTACCCTGGGGGCCCGGCAGCACAAGGTACCCTGGGGGCCCGGCAGCACAAGGCACCACCATGGGCCCTGGGAGCCCGCCCCACTATGATCCTGGCAGCACCAGGCACCCAGGGGGTCCGGCAGCACCAAGCACCCAGGGGGCCCGGCAGCACCAGGCACCAGGGGGCCCGGCACCACCAGGCACCCAGTGGCCCTGGCACCACCAGGGGCCTGGCAGCACAAGGCACCACTAGGGCCCTGGAGGCCCAGCAGCAGAAGGGGGCCCAGCACCACTAGGGGAGCCCAGCACCACCAGGGGGGCCCAGCACCAGCAGAGGGGCCCAGCACCAGCAGAGGGGCCCAGCACGGGGGCCCAGCACCAGCAGGGGAGCCCAGCACCAGCAGGGAGGCCCAGCACCAGCAGGGAGGCCCAGCAACACCAGGGGGGCCCAGCAACACCAGGGGAGCCCAGCAACACCAAGGGGAGCCCTGCACCAGCAGGGGGACCCAGCACGGGGGCCCAGCACCACCAGGGGGGCCCAACACAGGGGCCCAGCACCACCAGGGGGGCCCAGCACAAGCAGGGAGGCCCAGCACGGGGGCCCAGCACCAGCAGGGAGGCCCAGCACGGGGGCCCAGCACCAGCAGGGGAGCCCAGCAACACCAGGGTGGCCCAGCACCACCAGGGGAGCCCAGCACCACCAGGGCAGCCCAGCACCACCAGGGCGGCCCAGCACCACCAGGGGAGCCCAGCACCACCAGGGGAGCCCAGCACCAGCAGGGGAGCCCCAGCACGGGGGCCCAGCACCACCAGGGGGGCCCAGCACCACCAGGGGGGCCCAGCACCAGCAGGGAGGCCCAGTAGGGGGGCCCAGCACCAGCACGGGGCCCAGTAGGGGGGCCCAGCACCACCAGGGGGACCCAGCACGGGGGCCCAGCACCACCAGGGGAGCCCAGCACCACCAGGGGGGCCCAGCACCACCAGAGAGGCCCAGCACCAGCACGGGGCCCAGTAGGGGGGCCCAGCACCACCAGGGGGACCCAGCACAGGGGCCCAGCACCAGCAGAGGGGCCCAGCACCAGCAGAGGGGCCCAGCACGGGGGCCCAGCACCAGCAGGGGAGCCCAGCACCAGCAGGGAGGCCCAGCACCAGCAGGGAGGCCCAGCAACACCAGGGGGGCCCAGCAACACCAGGGGAGCCCAGCAACACCAAGGGGAGCCCTGCACCAGCGGGGGGACCCAGCACGGGGGCCCAGCACCACCAGGGGGCCCAACACAGGGGCCCAGCACCACCAGGGGGGCCCAGCACCAGCAGGGAGGCCCAGCACGGGGGCCCAGCACCAGCAGGGAGGCCCAGCACGGGGGCCCAGCACCAGCAGGGGAGCCCAGCAACACCAGGGTGGCCCAGCACCACCAGGGGAGCCCAGCACCACCAGGGCAGCCCAGCACCACCAGGGCGGCCCAGCACCACCAGGGGAGCCCAGCACCACCAGGGGAGCCCAGCACCAGCAGGGGAGCCCCAGCACGGGGGCCCAGCACCACCAGGGGGGCCCAGCACCACCAGGGGGGCCCAGCACCAGCAGGGAGGCCCAGTAGGGGGGCCCAGCACCAGCACGGGGCCCAGTAGGGGGGCCCAGCACCACCAGGGGGACCCAGCACGGGGGCCCAGCACCACCAGGGGAGCCCAGCACCACCAGGGGGCCCAGCACCACCAGAGAGGCCCAGCACCAGCAGGGAGGCCCAGTAGGGGGGCCCAGCACCAGCACGGGGACCCAGTAGGGGGGCCCAGCACCACCAGGGGGGCCCAGCACGGGGGCCCAGCACCACCAGGGGAGCCCAGCACCACCAGGGCGGCCCAGCACCACCAGGGGAGCCCAGCACCACCAGGGGAGTGCAGCATCACCAGGGGAGCCCAGCACCAGCAGGGAGGCCCAGCACGGGGGCCCAGCAACACCAGGGGGGCCCAGCAACACCAGGGGAGCCCAGAAACACCAGGGGGGCCCAGAAACACCAGGGGGCCCAGAAACACCAGGGGGCCCAGCAACCCCAGGGGGACCCACCAGGGGGGCCCAGCACCAGCAGAGGGGCCCAGCACCACCAGGGGGACCCAGCACCAGCAGGGGGGCCCAGCACCACCAGGGGGGCCCAGCATGGGGGCCCACCACGGAGGCCCCCCACCACCAGGGGGCCCTTGTGGGCCCCTGAGAGCTGCCCCCTCACATCAGCCTCAACACTCTTTGGCCCCTGAGTGCCCCCCCACATGTCATACAAGGGGGCCCCTGACGGCTGCCCCCACACGCTATCCTCGGGGCCCCCTTACCGCTACCTCCCTTAGTTCTGCCTCCCCCCGCTCTCCATTACCGGCAGGCTGATCGCACGCAGCCTGTCATGTAGTGTTATGCTGCAGCCGGCGATACAGGAAATAGAGCGGCGCCGGCTACAGCATAACACCACGTGACAGGCAGAGGCGGAGATCAGCTCCACTGCCCGCCGGTAATGGAGAGAGGGGGGAGGCAGCAGTAAGGGGGCCCCGAGGATAGCGTGTGGGGGCAGCGGTCAGGGGCCCCCTAGTATGACATATGGGGGCGCTCAGGGGACCAATGGGCCCCTCCTTTGTGTCCGGGCTCCTACTACAGCGCACAGGGGGTATGGGGGCGGGGCTTTGTGGGCGTGGCCCAAATGTGTCGAGGCCCCCCGGGGGATCTCTCGATCTCCCACCGGGCCAGTCCGCCCCTGGTTATGTATACTATAGCAACAAAGTTAAACAATACAGTTAAAAATACAATAGTACTACAGTTAAAAGCAGAAATTCTGTATAATATTACCTTGACTATATTATCAGGTACATGCAGCTGGAGTATTTTGTCACATTCAGGTTGTATGCCCACGCTAAGGTTTTGGTGAATTTTTGACACCTTATATTTTCACTGCATCAAACACACCGCGTCTTACAGTTTCAGCGAAGTAGATGTGATTTATAGAAATTTCATGCCCACTGTGCTTCTTTTCTACTCAGCATATCTTGACCTTCGACGCATATTTCAACACCGATCCATGTCAATTTCTCTTTTGGGTATGTTGAGTTTTATGTGCAAAATTTCCTCAGAGACTTACAATAGGTGCGGAAAATCTGCAGGTAAAAATTGCACATGTATTTTTAATGAATTTCCATGGTGGAAAAGCATCAAAAATAGGTAATCGGCACATAAGTATATCAATAAAGTTTTGTCAATTCAAATACCATAGCATATGAAAAACAGAGCAATTATTTTTAAAACATGACACACCAAGAAGAGAAAAAACTGTAATGTCAAAACACGATAAAAATGCATGTAAACAACACACACACAAAAAGACAATGAAAAAACACAAGTAACCTCATTTACATAGTAGATGTAGAAATTCTGCAATATCAAAAACTCACCAAAAGCTCATCATGGGAACAGCATTAAAGTCATCATCTCCACTAAAAATGAATAGGACCTGTTTAGCGCTAATAGTATGGGGGACTCATGGGGTCGTGGCACCCTACTCCTCATCCATTTCCCTTTGCTTTGGTGATTTTATGATTAAGGGATACATGTGTTTAATCTGGTTTATTTTATTCTGCCCCAATTTTACCTCAATCTTTTATATGATACACTTAGCTTTTTTCCCCCTTTCAGGGGATGTTATTGACAGTCTCTTTCAGACCAGGCAAATTTGGTAACAGTCTTTTGCTTGGCAGGACAGCTGTTGGAAGGAATCAGAAAAAGGATACAAACCAAACTTTCCTCAAATCATTGTCAGTGCCAGCCGGCGAAACAGACGGATCCGGCTCCCTGCCCACCTGATTTTCTTACCTTATATTTATAGCATTTTTTAGTTGGTGGTCGCCCAGCTTTGGCTAGCTCGTCATCGTTTCAGCTCTTAAGTCATTGGTATTTTTAATGAGTAACTAGCTGTACTACCCGGCTACACCCGTGTTAATAAATAACTGATGTTAGCTATAACAAAATAGAATTTGAATATGTCATATTAATGACCTGTAGGAAAATAAAAGCTGAGCTGTGATTGGTTGCTATAGGCAACCTGATAAATCTCCAGCCAACAGTAAACCCTCCCCCTGGCCGGGCAGTATATGTTACCTCACACATACACATAATAGACAGCTCATGTGACTGACATCTGCCTTAATTCCCTATATGGCACATGTGTTGCACATTGGCTGCTTTTAATCAGATGTTTATGTTTGGAAATTAAAGATAGCACACGTATGAGACAAATTGTGTGAGGCAATTTGTGCACATCTGTGTCTGTCTGTGTGGTGTGTGTGTCCCTGGGGTGTGTGTGTGTCCCTGTGGGGTGAGTGCATGTGTCCCTATATGGTGTGTATGTGTGTGTGTCCCTGTGGGGGGGTCTGTGTGGTGTGTGTGTGTGTATCTGTGTTGTGTGTGTCTCTTTGTGGTGTGTGTGTGTCCCTGTGGGGTGAGTGCATGTGTCCCTATAGAGTGTGTATGTGTGTCCCTGTGGGGGGGGGGTCTGTGTGGTGTGTGTGTCTCTGTGTTGTGTCTGTCTCTTTATGGTGTGTGTGTGTCCCTGTGGGGTGAGTGCATGTGTCCCTATAGGATGTGTATGTCTGTGTGTCCCTGTGGGGGGGGGTCTATGTGGTGTGTGTGTGTGTCTCTGTGTTGTGTGTGTCTCCTTGTGGTCTGTGTGTGTGTGTCCCTGTGGGGTGAGTGCATGTGTCACTATAGGGTGTGTGTGTGTCCATGGGGTGTGTGTGCGTCTCTGTGTTGTTTGTGTCTCTTTGTGGTGTGTGTGTGTTCGGGTGCGTGGTGAGTATCCAATGTTGGGGCTGCATCTTAGCAACTACACACTTGCTGTTACTCTTTGTGTGCATGTGGTGTGTATACATGTCCCCATGCATGGTGAATATCCCATGTTTGGGCCCCACCTTAGTGACTATATGCTGGTATGTGCTGTTAGTCTTTGGTGCTGTCATTAAGCCCCTCTCATTCACAACTGTCAACTGGTAACTGTCACTTTTTCCCCATTATGTAGATAGGGGAAAAATTGTTTGGTGAATTGGAACGCGCGGGGTTAAAATTTCGCCTCACAATATAGCCTATGATGCTCTCGGGGTCCAGATGTGTGACTGCAAAATTTTGTGGCTGTAGTTGCGACGGTGTAGATGCCAATCCAAGATATACATACATACACACATACATACACACATTCAGCTTTATATATTAGATTTAATTTGTAATTTTAGTAGTAAGTGCCCACAATCAGGACATGCTGCGTTCTGGATGTAGCATATTTTCTCTAGCAGAGACACAAGTGTTCTCTGTTGGAGAGCCCAGAGCGTATGTGCCCACAATCAGGCTTCTGGGGGCACAAGATTTTTACTTTTTTCCCATGCTGAGAACACTCACAGCTTCACAAGAATAAATTAACATGCTGCAGCTCGGAAAGCCGCGCCACATGTCAGTTTACACTGCTTAACAAAGCAGCACAGTTGGCATAGGTTTTTAATGTAAATACTTTAAGTCCCCATAAAATTTGAGAAAAGTATTCTAGGAGTGCTACCAGAAAAATTATATTTGTAAGCTTTCAGAGCTCACATGGCCCCTTCATCAGACAATACTTCAAATGAATTACTGAGACATTTAAAGAGGTATTACTGCAGGACATGAAGTGATGCTAAGTAGAGATGGGCTAAGAAAATTAAATTAAGGTCTTTGTTACTGATGCAGATGAGGTGGAAGTGGTCTTTTAGAGATCTGTAGACCTTCTTGTGGAGGTGTTAACACTGTCCATGTAATGAGTCATTAATCCACGTGTCAAATTGTGTCCCATTGTTAGAGATTGGAACACTCTTATGAATGTGAATTCCCAGATTTTTCTTTCTTTATCATTTTTAAAGTGCCCTTTCAATATCAGAACTTTTAAGTCTGCTATGCTGTGTCCAGGTTTAGAGAAGTGCATTCCTACAGGTGTGTCCAGCTCGTTTTTTATCGTATGTTTATATGAATTCAGTCTGGTTTGTAGCTTTTGTTTTGTTTCCCCAATATATGTCCCTGTAGTGCACCTTGTACAATGTATCATGTACACCACATTGGAGGATGTACATGAACAAATTCTATGATCTTATATTCCTGGTTTGTATTGGGTATGGGACTGTATCTGTTGGTGATATGTGTGTACAGGTCTTGCATTTCTTGCTGTTACATGGGAATGCGCCCATCTGTGATGGTGATGTGAAGACACCTCTGACAAGGACATTCTTCAAGTTGGGGGGGTTGTTTGTAGGAGAGCAGTGGCAGTTCTGGGAATAGTCCTTTCAGTCTGTGGTCTTTGTAGAATATGGACTGAAGATGAGCGCCAATTTTCCTTAGGTTATTCATGTGAGGATTATAGGTGACCACAAAAGGCACCCTACTGTTGTCCTCCTTCTGTTTGTAATCCAGGAGGCTGCTTCTTGGGATACTTGTGGCTCTGTGGATTTATTATCAATGGATGATACCCTTATTGGAGGATTGCTTTCCTCAGTGATAGCAGGTGTAGTTTTCTGTCCTCATTGTCTGAACAGATCCAAATGTACCTCAGAGTTTGCCTGTAGATTATTGATTTTTTTGTGTGTCTTGGATAATATCTGTTCCATCCCAGGTATGCTGGATGTCCTGTGCATTTATGGTAAAAATAAATTTGTACAGTATTGTCTATGATGTATATGGTTGTGTCCAGAAACTGTGACTTTGAAAAGTTGAGGGTGAGCTTGATTGTTGGTAGAAACTTGTTGAAGTTGTTCTGGAAGGTAAGCAGATCAGCCTTTGAGCCTGACCATGGGATTTCTAAAAATCCATCCACTGTGCTTGTACAGTACAACGCAGCGATGTGGATGTAGTGAAAATACTGCCTACTTAAGTTCCCGCAATCAGGACACGCTGCACTCTGGATGTAGTGTGTTTTCTCTAGCAGAGATGCTAGTGTTCTCTGTGGGAGAACACAGCGTCTATGCCCACTCTGCCCACAATCAGCCTTCTGGGTGCACAGGATTTTTGCTTTGCTCTCCTGCTGAGAACATTCCCGTCTCCGAAAGATTAAGTTGACATACTGTGACTTGGGAATGTCACTTTACTCTGCGTAAAAAATAAGCACAGTGGGCATTGGTTTCTAAAAATCCATCCACTATGCTTGTACTGTACAACAGAAAGAAAATACCCTGCATTCAAAGCTCTAATAATACTGATAGTGGGCACTCACCCTGATTGTTTTCATTGGTTTTATAATAAAATGTTTGAATTGTTAATCATTATATCACCCACTAATAAATACAGCAGCTTTAAAAGTACCGTCACACGCAGCAATATTGCTTGCAATTTCACTGGCAATTTGCTGGTTGCAGTGAATTCATGGACACATTGTTCTATTTTGTTGCTGTGTACAAATGGAACAATGTGTCCATGATTTCACTGCAACCAGCAAATTGCTGGTTTTGTCGTCATTAGGTATTACTTGGGATTACTTTGGGTGAGATGTTTCTGTGGTGCCTATGATCACATGCTCCGTTTGGAGAAATAGACATGAATTGTTATTTTAGGCGCTGGTTAGTGTAATATAAGTTTCTGATCAGCACTTATACCATCAGTAGCTAGGAAGGTTATTGCCACCTTAGATTAAAGTATTTGTAGAGACATGCAAATAGACACCAGTGGTGAAGGCTGAAATCTACCTTTCTGTATTACCAATAGAGTAAAGACACCTGGGAATAGCAAGTAGCAGTCAAATCCATCATTATTATGCAAAAGTATATATTTTCCTACTTGATAAAAGCATATTGTCTAAACCCATCTCCCTTACTATTTGATATTTGGTTAATACACAATTAGCAATGATGATGTGAGATATCTTACATGTTGGTTTATGATATATTATTGCTAAAAAATACATGTTGTCTAAAATTAAAACATTTTAAATTATATTTAAAATTAAAAAATACATTTTAAAGCTCTTCTTTTAGAAGGAAATATACATTATCATTATTTTTTTCTCTACCAGGAGACAGATATGAGAACAGAGTATAAATAAATTGTTTTATATTCACATGTTCAACAGAGTCACAGGTAGTATATTGAAAACTTGCTTTTCCTGCTTTTAGCAAATTAATGTCAAGGACAATAAATTAATGAAATGCTTTCACTAAAGCCACTGATGTGTTTTGGGTCATTATGCAATTTTACATTGCTAAAATGAGTTCTTGATCCTTAGTGAAGCCAGTAAACAGATTTTCAGTCTTTTCAGTATGTGGATTGTATATTGTTTGTATCCTATAAAATGATGAGCAAGCACTAAAGTGCTCGAGGGCTTCAAGCAGTTCTGATGCTGATCATTCTAGGAGGGCAGGGAGGGGCAGCAAAATCAATGAAATGGACAGAAACAAAGCTGAAATGGAATGAAAACGGCATGAGGAGGATGCCTAGATGCATATCTGACTCCCAGGTTGTTGCCGGGATGTAAATCAATAATTAACAAGGGGCTGACCCCATTTTTCATGACCAGCCAGGGTAAAGCAGACAGCTGCAGGATGGTATTACCATACTGAGAAGGACCATGGTTATTTGGCCAGGCTAGTGCTAACCACTGAGCCACCGTATACAGTGCTAACCACTGAGTCACCATGTACAGTGCTAACTACTGAGCCACCGTATACAGTGCTAACCACTGAGCCACCCACCGTATACAGTGCTAACCACTATACGGTCGCTCAGTGGTTAGCACTGTACATGGTGACTCAGTGGTTAGCACTGTATGGTGGCTCACACAAAGCCGCACACATTGCACACACACATTGCACACAAAGTCACACACATTGCACATACATTACACACACATTGCACACACACACACATTGCACACACACATTGCACACACACACTGCACACAAAGCCGCACACATTGCACACACACATTGCACACACACATTGCACACAAAGTCACACACATTGCACATACATTACACACACATTGCACACACACTGCACACAAAGCCACACACATTGCACATACACATTGCACACAGTCACACACATTGCACATACATTACACACACACACATTGCACCCACACACATTGCACATACATTACACACACATTGCACACACACTGCACACAAAGCCACACACATTGCACACACACATTGCACACAGTCACACACATTGCACATACATTACACACACACACATTGCACCCACACACATTGCACACACACACACATTGCACACACAGCCTGGCTGCACAGCATACTGCACTTTCCTTCCTCTGGGCCACTCACCACCTGTTTCTTTCTACTGTGCCCGCCGGCTCCCGCCCGCTCCTCCGGAGTCCGCTCTCAGCACTCTCGGCCGGCAGACAGTGCTGGTCCTGGCCGGCAGACACCGTACCCTGTTGCTGAATGTTGCCCACCTGTACCTGGATAGCGGTCCGCTCTGCAAGACCGGAAACACCCGCCCCCACAGTGTGCTTAGTGCGGCGCCGCCACCGCAATTGAATTGCGGCCGTGCCGCACCCCATTCATTCCAATGGGATGCGGCAGTGCGGCGTCCGCACTGAAAATGGACATGCTGCGGACAGAATTCCGCACCGCAGCATGTCGCAATGCCGGCCGCAATGGCACACTGTGCCATTGGGCCAGCATTGCCTGGTCTCATTGCGGAGTCCGCATGTGGCAGCCGCATGCGGACTCCGCAATGCCGCACCGCCAGTGTGGAGCCGGCCTAAGTGTAAAGTAAAAACGCAATCACAGTAAAAAATTATTTGAATAAAGATTAAACAACACTATTCATCATTCACCAAATTATTATTTAAAAATATCCATGAAGCTCAGACGTAAGTTATGGTGTACTAGCCCCAAGATGTCGCTCGTATCGGTACTCAAACCTATGGACTCTTGTTCAAAGAACAAGGCTCCATAGGTCACTCTGTCAGCTCCAGACCCATCATTTCTCATACTCAGTGACATTAGTATCTCAGTGACATCACTGCATGTGAGAAATTTCAGGTCCAATGATAACCGTTGAGAGAACGAGGCTCCATATATCACTCCCGATCTGCACCAGACATGAAATATTTCATGTGTGGGGATGTGAGCAACTCAGTAGTGTCACCATGCTGAGAAATCCTGGGTCTGGCACTGACTGGGTTAGACCTAATGAGCCTCATTATCTGAACAATACTTCATAGGTTAGAGTAACAATTCTGGGGATGTCGTGGGACAAGTACAACAAAGATTATGTATGAGCTTTGCAGATTTTTTACATTTTTTAATAAATTGGCGAATGAAGGATAGTGTGGGGGAGTCTTTATTCAAATTAACTATTTTTTCCTGTGTGTATGTGTTTTTTCACTTTACACTTCCTGGGATAGTAATAGGGAGTTTAATAGATGCCTCTCTATTTCTATACCCATGACTTGATGCCAGCTGACATAACAGTTGACATATACCCCCGAAAATATTAATAACCTAAATTTAGCCTATTGATATGACAACACTATTACAGACAATACCTATAAGACATAGAGTATAAAGCCATAAATAGTACAAAGATATCTCTTTATTAAATACTTTATTTAAAAAAACAGAGTCTATTGGTTACACAATGAGTAAAGAACATACATGCGATTCATTTGTATAAATCACTGGCAGCAATTCTTAAATCATACTCAAAGGTGCTAGGACTGCACTGCTGCGTTATATTACAGATTCACCTTATCATAAACACACATATAGTGCTAGTCGAAGAACCACTGACAGAGATGTTATTCACTTAAAAACCCGTACCAATAAGAAACTGCACACTATCATGATACCTGTTCCTTATAATGTAAATCACATAGCCCTCTGAGGGATTATAAGGATTCCATGTAAAACCATGTTAATTCCCAGACCCTGAAAAGACCACAGCTATTGCACCGTTAGGGTACCGTCACACGAGGTGACATCGGCGGTGAGTTCTCAGGTGATGCAGGGGCGTGGCCTATCGCCGACATCAACGCCACCCAGTCGACCTGTGTAAAGGGGGGATTTGGTGCCGAAAAATCGTCTGAGAGTGGTCGCCTGGTTTCACAGCACTGCTCTGAAACCAGACGAGCACACTGGGGTGATGTGTACACATCGCCCCATGTAACACGGCGATCGTCGATGTTACAGGCGTTGGGAGCCATAGCCTCCCATGTTACAGGATCGCCGCTGGGGTTTGTGGACACCTGTAACATCGCCGGTGCATCGTCGGATGTATTGCCACGAGTAAACACGTGACAGCGACGCTGGCAGGGTGCCAAAAACATGCGCGCATCGCCGCCGATATCTCCAGCAATGTCACCTCATGTGACGGTATCCTTAGTGTTTCGATAAATGGCACAGAGGATAAAGATAAGGTGCACAAAAACAGCCAAAAACTAAACCAGCTAAGGATGGCAAGTCTGGTGACAAGGCAGCCTGGGCACTTGCCATCCCTAGCTGGTGATACTTGTCTGAGTAATGAGCATGAACGAGAATCCCCATGCTTGATCGAGTATTGATCTCTGTCAAGCATGCTCGCTCATCACTAAGGCTGCCTTCACACTGCGGCAGCGTCCGGTCCGGGGCTGTCAGAAGTGACAGCCTGGACCGGAGTTTTCCTCCATAGAATCCTGTCGGGCTGCACGGAGCTGGATCCCGGCGGGTGGTAATTAGCTGCTATCCGGCTGCTGTGTCGCCGGATGAATCCTGCAGAAGTGGGGATTTGTCTGCCGATTCCAAAAACGTTGCATGCACCGGTTTTGGAATCGGCAGAAAATCCCCACTTCTGCACGATTCATCCGGCGACACAGCAGCCGGATAGCAGCTAATTACCACCCGCCGGGATCCAGCTCCGTGCAGCCCGACAGGATTCTATGGAGGAAAACTCCAGTCCAGGCTGTCACTTCTGACAGCCCCGGACCGGACGCTGCCGCAGTCTGAAGGCAGCCTAATCCAACATAAAGTGGAAAAAAAAATAACTCACCATTTGCGGCCAAAAACAAATCCAAAAATGCACTAGCAGAGAGCAGCCAGACCCCACTAGATGGAGCAGACACAGGTGTAGAAGATAAAGCCACCCCAACCTGTCAAAACATGGGGGAGGTGGCTTGCCAAGCACTCAAGATCTGCAACCATAGGACGCCATTCACATTGATACTAATAGTGCAAAATATCTGCAGGCTCCCACTGGTCCCAGCCACCAGACCAAATGAGCAGCCCAGATCAATTTCTCTGCACCACTGAATGAATGACGCCCCATGGGGCCCAGCCGCCCCCTGCAAAAAGATAAAAAGTGCAAAAAGTTTTTTTATATAATAACAAAAAAAATATTTTGTGAGGTACTGGTTAGATGTTTTGGCCAAGACACTGTAAGCTCGTAACCCCCGTCACGGGTCTTCACGCTTATGAGTCTTATCAAAATACACAAACTACTCATAGAACGGGCAGCAATAGAGGAAAAAAAACAACTCACCATTTGCGGCCAAAAACAAATCCAAATATGCACTAGCAGAGAGCAGCCAGACCCCACTAGATGGAGTAGACACAGGTGTGGATGATAAAGCCACCCCAACCTGTCAAAGCATGGGGGAGGTGGCTACAAAAGTGGTACATAAAGTGGTACAAATATCTTGATTGCAGCAGTTTCCACCACTTTAATATTGATGACCTATATTTCTGATAAGTCATCAATATCAGGTGGGCAGATGCATGGCCGTATTTGGAGTTCCTGCTGCCCTAGGCACTGTCAGCAGCCACCGCCCCCCCCGGCTCCTCCGCCCATTGCGGCCCCTCCCCATCACGGCTCCTCCCCCCTGTTGCAGACCCTCCCCCGTCACGGACAATCTTCCCCCCCAAGCTTCATGTAGCTTCTCCCCCCACACTTCATTATGTAGTACATATAAAAGGTTCGTACAACCACACTACAGAGACCTACTGACAGGATGTTTACATTGTGAGCCCCAATGGGGACAGTGTTGATGATGTATGTAAAGTGCTGTGGAGTTCATAGTGTAATATAAGTGCAAAAAATATTATTCTTAATATGATGTCACAATACCGGGATCTGAGGATCTTCTATTTGGAGGTCAGGGGCTCTCTGATGCCATGTTGCTGCCTGTCTCGTTGTCTTCCTCTTTTGACACTGAAGTGCGGTGGACAAGAGAGCATTAACTGGTTAATAACAAGAAGTATGGTGTGTACTAACTGAGCCATAACCCCCCCCCATACCATGAAGTATGGAGTGTACTAACTGAGCCATAAACCCTCCCCATACCATGTCCAGCAGACATTGTAGGATTACTACATGGATTTTATTATTAGGGTATGGACACACTGGCATGAAACTTGGATGAGTGCAATGTGTGATTTCATCACATTGCACTCGGACCAATGTTAATCAATCTCTGAGAGCAGATTGGCGAGTGTCGGACGCTTTTTTCTCATCCAGATTCAGGATGAGAAAAAAGTCGCAACATTCTGCGACAGTCTGTGATTCATGCGCGAGACTCAGCAATGCAAGTCTATGGGTCCGACAAAATCACATACCGCACACTGACAGCACATGGACCATCTGAGAGGCATCAGTTTTTTTCACGGATACATTCTCATTCTGTAACCGAGAACACTGTAAAATGTTCCTGTAAATGATTCTACAGTAATAGCTGCTGAGGAAATTTTAAGGCAGGGGAGACAGTGTAGCACCATGTCCTCAGCTCCGTGCAGTGTACCACCATGTCCTCAGCTCCGTGCTGTGCACAGACAGCGTACCACCATGTCCTCAGCTCCGTGCTGTGCACAGTGTACCACCATGTCCTCAGCTCCGTGCTGTGCACAGTGTACCACCATGTCCTCAGCTCCGTGCTGTGCACAGTGTACCACCATGTCCCCAGCTCCGTGCTGTGCACAGTGTACCACCATGTCCCCAGCTCCGTGCTGTGCACAGTGTACCACCATGTCCTCAGCTCCGTGCTGTACACAGTGTACCACCATGTCCTCAGCTCCGTGCTGTGCACAGTGTACCACCACGTCCCCAGCTCCGTGCTGTGCACAGTGTACCACCAGGTCCCCAGCTCCGTGCTGTACACAGTGTAGCACCATGTCCTCAGCTCCGTGCTGTACACAGTGTACCACCATGTCCTCAGCTCCGTGCTGTGCACAGTGTACCACCATGTCCTTAGCTCCCTGCTGTGCACAGACAGTGTACCACCATGTCCTGAGCTCTATGCTGGTGCTGTGCAGTGTACCACCATGTCCTCAGCTCTGTGCATAGACAGTGTACCATCATATCATAGTTTTTTAAGGTTGAAGGGAGACTTTAAGTCCATCTAGTTCAACCCATAGCCTAACATGTTGATCCAGAGGAAGGCAAAAAAAAACCATGTGGCAACACTAGCTCCACATTGGGGGAAAAAATTCCTTCCTGACTCCAGATATGGCAATCAGACTAATTCCCTGGATCAACACCCTATCAAAGGATCTAGTATGTATAACTGGTAATATTATAGTTTTTAAGAAAGGCATCCAGGCCCTTCTTAAATGTTAGTAGTGAGTCACTCATTACAACATCATGTGGCAGAGAGTTCCATAGTCTCACTGCTCTTACAGTAAAGAATCCTCGTCTGTGATTATGATTAAACCTTCTTTCCTCCAGACGTAGAGGATGCCCCCTTGTCCCCGTCTCAGGCCTAAGAGTAAAGAGATCATTAGAAAGTTCTCTGTACTGTCCCCTCATATATTTATACATTATTATAAAATCATCCCTAAGCCTTCGTTTTTCCAAGCTAAATAACCCCAAGTTTAATAACCTGTCTTGGTATTGCAGACCCCTTAGTCCTCTAATGACTTTTGTCGCTCTTCTCTGGACCCGCTCTTTCTTATACACCGGAGACCAGAATTGTACACAGTATTCTAAGTGTGGTCGCACTAGTGACTTGTATAGAGGTAAAATTATGTTCTCCTCATGAGCGTCTATGCCTCTTTTAATGCATCCCATTATTTTATTTGCCTATGCAGCAGCTGCCTGACACTGGCCACTAAATGTGAGTTTGTCATCTACCCATACACCCAGGTCTTTTTCAGTGACCGTTTTGCCCAGTGTTTTACAATTAAGCACATAATTATACCTTTTGTTTCCTCTGCCCAAGTGCATGACCTTACATTTATCCCCATTAAAGCTCATATGCCATTTATCAGCCCAAGCTTCTAGTTTACATAAATCCTCCTGTAATATAAAATTGTCCTCCTCTGTATTGATTACCCTGCAAAGTTTAGTGTCATCTGCAAATATTGAGATTCTACTCTGTATGCCCCCTACAAGGTCATTAATAAATATATTAAAAAGAAGAGGTCCCAACACTGACCCCTGTGGTACCCCACTGTTAACTTTGACCCATTCTGAGTGTGTTCCATTAATGACCACTCTTTTTTTCCTATCGCTTAGCCAGTTTTTAACCCACTTACACATATTTTCCCCTATCCCCATTGCTCTCATTTTATGTATCAACCTTTTGTGTGGCACCGTATCAAAAGCTTTTGAAAAGTCCATATACACCACATCCACTGCATTTCTTTGGTCCAGTCCAGAACTTACTTCTTCATAGAAGCTTATCAGATTCTGGTTTAGCTTCTATCCTGAGTCATATGGCAAGGGTCGTTAAAGAGTTGTTACAGACCCTCTGGATCCCTACTTCCAATAGATTGTACTAGAGTTCAAGTCCCCTTCCCTTCCAGAGACAATTTGCATATGTCGGTGTGTCATGGTCCGCGCTGCTGCATACAAACAAAGGGCCACTAAGGGATCTGCAGCGGTGTTTATTATCTCACTTGATGCATTTCGGAGCTGTCCCTGCTTCTTTCTCAGGGATACACCATGGTGTGCAGACCTTCCTTTCTGAGTCCTTATCTCCACCAATGCACACGTGAAAGTGTGAGTCCAGCAGCAGCTGTACAGGCGTATATACCGGGTGTGGGTAACACAACCCAACAAGGTGAGCAGTGAATATCACCATTAGGCTATGGTCAGATTAGCGTTTTGCACCCAGGCTGAGACGTCCGTCAAAAACTTAGTGCCTGGCAGGCCCAGCGCACAGCGCCACCGGCACGCAACGCAATGCGCCGCCCGTCCCGCCCACCACCACGGCAACACGACGCCCACCGCAGCCGCCGGCTGCCCAAGAACGCACAGGAAAATGCCACAAACTCTTCGATAGCGCATATCCGGGAGGTCTGTGTGGAGCCGGTGGCCGCGGCAAGCCCCAAGCCACCACAGCGATGCACAGAGCAGGCGGCGCACAGCACCACACGCTGCCAACGCCACGCGCCGAGCCCGCCAGGCTCCAAGCCTCAAATGGATCTGGCAGGCGAGAGCAGACACAGGTCTGACCCTAGCTTTACTTGCCATTTTAATTGGAGATAAAACCCTATTGTGCCTTTGTTTGTCCCATTTAGGTAATTTGTATAGGTGACACATTCACTTTAAACTAGACTAGATTGAAACCCATTGAAATTAAACACTTGTAACTTAACTGCTTCCGATGATTTCAGAGTAGATTCATTAGTTTTTAAGGTTGAAGGAAGACTTTAAGTCCATCTAGTTCAACCCATAGCCTCAGCTTCCGTGCTGTGCACACAGTGTACCACCATATTCTCAGCTCCGTGCTGTGCACAGACAATGTACCGCCATGTCCTCAGCTCCGTGCTGTGCACAGACAGTGTACCACCATCTCCCCAGCTCTGTGCTGTGCACAGACAGTGTACGGTACACTGTCTGTGCACAGCACGGAGCTGGGGACAGGGTGGTACACTGTACACAGCACGGAGCTGGGGACAGGGTGGTACACTGTACACAGCACGGAGCTGGGGACAGGGTGGTACACTGTACACAGCACGGAGCTGGGGACATGGTGGTACACTGTACACAGCACGGAGCTGGGGAGATGGTGGTACACTGTGCACAGCACGGAGCTGGGGAGAGGGTGGTACACTGTGCACAGCACGGAGCTGGGGAGAGGGTGGTACACTGTCTGTGCACAGCACAGAGCTGAGGACATCCCAGAAGAGACAGACAGGCCACAGACGGGCGGCGGGACAACACTGAGCCCATCTGGAAAAACAACTCCCAGCACCCAACACACTGCCCAGAAATCATATAGGACAGGCAGGAGAACTACAACTCCCAGCATGCCACACCCTGCCAACACAGGAAGGTGGTGCAGCTGCATGGAGGCAGACACACGGTACAGCCGCCATTATCACCACACACAGCGCCAGCCACAGCCCCAGTCCTCCTGGATCCCCGTCCTTCTCTCCTCTGTCCCTCCTGCACCTCCGTCCTCATCTCCTCTGTCCCTCCTGCTGCTCCTCTTGCACCCCCTTCCTCCTCTTCCCTGTCCCTCCTGCTGCTCGGCTGTCCTCCTGCACCCCGTCCTCCTCTCCTCTGTCCTCCTGCACCCCCGTCCTCCTCTCCTCTGTCCTCCTGCACCCCCGTCCTCCTCTCCTCTGTCCTTCTGCACCCCCGTCCTGCTCTCTCTGTCCCTCCTGCTGCTCGGCTGTCCTCCTGCACCCCGTCCTCCTCTCCTGTCCCTCCTGCTGCTCGGCTGTCCTCCTGCACCCCGTCCTCCTCTCCTGTCCCTCCTGCTGCTCCTCTTGCACCCCCGTCCTCATATCCTTTGTCCCTCTGTCCTCCTGCACCCCGTCCTGCTCTCCTCTGTCCCTCCTGCTGCTCCTCTGTCCTCCTGCACCCCCTTCCTGTTGCTCCTCTGTCCTCCTGCACCCCCATCCTGTTGCTCCTCTGTCCTCCTGCACCCCCATCCTCCTCTCCTCCTGCACCCCCGTTCTCCTCTCCTCTGTCCTCAGGCACCCCCATTCTCTCCTCTCTGCTCAGGCACCCCCGTCCTCCTCTCCTCTGTCCTCCTGCACCCCCGTCCTCCTCTCCTCTGTCCTTCTGCACCCCCGTCCTGCTCTCTCTGTCCCTCCTGCTGCTCGGCTGTCCTCCTGCACCCCGTACTCCTCTCCTGTCCCTCCTGCTGCTCCTCTTGCACCCCCGTCCTCCTCTCCTCTGTCCTCCTGCACCCCGTCCTGCTCTCCTCTGTCCCTCCTGCTGCTTCTCTTGCACCCCCGTCCTCCTATCCTTTGTCCCTCTGTCCTCCTGCACAGCTGTCCTCCTCTCCGCTGTCCCTCCTGCTGCTCCTCTGTCCTCCTGCACCCCCGTCCTGTTGCTCCTCTGTCCTCCTGCACCCCCATCCTGTTGCTCCTCTGTCCTCCTGCACCCCCGTCCTCCTCTCCTCCTGCACCCTCGTTCTCCTCTCCTCCTGCACCCCCGTTCTCCTCTCCTCTGTCCTCAGGCACCCCCGTTCTCTCCTCTCTGCTCAGGCACCCCCGTCCTCCTCTCCTCTGTCCTCCTGCACCCCCTCCTCCTCTCCTCTGTCCTTCTGCACCTCCGTCCTGCTCTCTGTCCCTCCTCTCTCTTTTTTTGTCTTGCCCCTCCACCCGTCCTCCCTCGCACCCCGTCCTCCTCTCCGTCCTCCTCCTCCTCTGCTCCTCTGCACCCCCGTCTCCTCCTCTGTCCTCCTGCACCCCCCCTCTGTCCTCCTGCCCCCTCTTGACCCCTTCCTCCTCTCCCTGTCCTCCTGCTGCTCCTCTGTCCTCCTGCACCCCCGTCCTCCTCTCCTCTGTCCTTCTGCACCCCGTCCTGCTCTTCCTGCTCCCTCCTCTGCTCCTGCTCCTCCTGCACCCCCGTCCTTCTCTTCCCTCGTTCCCTCCTGCCCTGCGTCCTCCTGCACCTCGTCCTCCTCCTCTGTCCTCTTCCTCTGCACCCCCGTCCTCCTCTCCTCTTCCTCCTCTCTGTCCTCTGCTCTCCTCTTCCCCTGCACCCCCGTCCTCCTCTCTCTCCCTGTCCTTCTGCCCCCTCCTGCTCTCCTTCCCTCTGCCCCCCGCCCTCTTGCCCCCGTCCCTCTGTCACCTCCTGTCCCCTCTCCTCTGTCCCTGCACCCTGTCCTCTCCTGCTGCTCCTCTGTCCTCCTGCCCCTACCCTCCTCTCCTCTGTCCTTCTGCACCCCCGTCCTGCTCTCCTCTGTCCCTCCTGCTGCCCCTCTTGCATCCCCCATCCTCCTCTTCCCTGTCCCTCCTGCTGCTCTGCTGTCCTCCTCTCCTCTGTCCCACCTGCTGCTCCTCTTGCACCCCCGTCCTCCTCTCCTCTGTCCTTCTGCACCCCCGTCCTGCTCTCCTCTGTCCCTCCTGCTGCCCCTCTTGCACCCACGTCCTCTTCCCTGTCCCTCCTGCTGCTCTGCTGTCCTCCTGCACCCCATCCTCCTCTCCTCTGTCCCTCCTGCTGCTCCTCTGTTCTTCTGCACCCCAGTCCTCCTCTTTGCTCTTCTGTCCCCTTGTTTCTGTCCCCCTGTCCTCTTCTTCTCGGTCCCCCTGCGCCTCTGTCCCCTGCACAGTTTCCCCACACTTTTAGGGTCCTCACCTGGTGCTGGCTGCTGACATTGGCTCCCTCTGAGCACAGTGATGAGCTCCGTGATGAGCTCTGAGCACAGCAGGAGCTCCGTTGCCAGCCGCACCATCCTCAAATGCCTCCGGCTGCTTTCCCGCTGTCTGGGTCAGGAGGAGGCGGCTGGGTGCAGGGGCGGCTGGGTGCAAGGGCGGCTGGGTGCAAGGGCGGCTGGGTGCAAGGGCGGCTGGGTGCAGGGGCGGCAGGGTGCAGGAGCCGCCAGTACCGCCGCCGGCGCCACCACCACAGCACGGGAGCACAGGAGACAGGAGGGAACAGAGCGGGAACTTCAAACTTCCCCTCCTTGGCGGGCCCCTCCTTCTCCTCTTCTCTTCCGGCTCTTCTGCCTGTGAGGCGGGCGGGGCGGCGGCGCGGCCCAGATGATGAAGGAAGGGGGGGTATGGGGGCGGGGCTTGCGACCCGGCCGGCCCGGAGCCAAAAAAAAAAAAAAAAAAGATAAAAAAAGAAAACACGCCTAGACACCGCCCCCTATGAATGGCGCCGCCCTAGGCACGTGCCTAGGAGTGCCTAATGGAAAATACGGCCCTGGGCAGATGTTCGATACTGCAGACTCATGGATCAGCTGTTAGCACCTCTGGCAGCAACTGCATATAAATGACATCCAAAAAAGAACACCACAGCTCTGTTTCACTGTTTAGTGGCTGATGCTGGATACAGCAGATGTTTAACTTTCAATTTTTTGTAGGTCAGCAAGAAGCACGGTGTTCTCAACATTACATATGCTGAATATATTGGAACAAGCAGATTATTAATTTTATGGGCTTGATTCATCAAGATGGTTGGGATGCCAGTCTTCATGAGCGTCCGTGATGGAGTAAGACTCTCCTGATTCACGAAGAGCATGTCTGACAAGTGGCTTCCCTCTCAGTTCACCATGCTAAGAATTTTACAGCTGTCCATGATTGGTGTAGGACTTCTGGCATAGGTAATGTTATAGGTCATTATAAATCAAACAAGCCATGGAGTTCAAACCTTGCTGTGCCTCTTCACATACCAGCTGCAGCTAGTTTGCGCACAGCTGAGAGGAACTGTCATGAAAATGCTAAAAGGTGTTAAACTTTTGGGTAATTTGGAGTTGCACTCAAACTTTCGGAAAAATTTGACATAATTGCTTTGATGAATCAGAGACATATTTTCTAAAAATTAGATACAGTAGCTTTAATTATTTTGCCCAAAAGTTCTATGTAGCTCTAGGCCACTACCATTAATTTACCCAAACAAAAAATATATGCCTTAATTATCAAGCTAAAATAGCATTGTCATGGTCTGCAAATAGAGCAACATTGTGAGCCTATTCATTTTAAATGTACTAACAATATATGCGAAAACTCACCAGCGACACCAGCAAATGTGAACAGGTGTCAGCTGAAAAAACATATCTATAGAGAAGTATACAGCCGCACTCTGGGACAAAAGAAAAAGGGAAAAAACATGGTCTAGCAAAACTGCTGTGAAAATACTAGAGGGCAAGTACGTGAAGCTAATGTAAATGTAACAAAAGAAATAAGGAGTAGCACAACTGCTTAGGAATATTTGAAAGAGGAGAAACTTGTCTGATATATGGGCCAATCCATGTGAGCCTGATAACCATCAATAAAGTCACCTGTATCTGGTACCTAACCTAAAATGTCTATATGTGCATGTGTGGGCAGATGAGAACCTGACTAATATAAGGCCCCTTTCACATCAGCGGTTTTCGCTGATCGCATACCACGTCTTTTTTTCGCGGCCACACCTGCCGCAAGTGCCGAAACCGCACCTGCCGCACACTTACCGCAAGCCCCATAGACATTGTATGGGGCTTGCCGCAAGGGAACCGCAAGTGCGGCCGTTATGCGGTAATCGCGGCAGTTGCGTTTTTTTCACCGCAACTGCCGTGATCAGCGAAAAACGCTGATGTGATAGCACCCTTAGATGGTGAACACACCATGGCTATGGGGTAGGGGTGAGATGAGGGTTCTCAGTCAAAATAAAATATACTAACATTATATGAGAAAACTGACCGATGACACCAGCAAATGTGAACAGGTGCCAGTTGAAAAAAACATATTTTTAGAGAGGTATATAACTCCACTTTCAAATATTCCAAAGCAGTTATGTTATGCCTTATTTCCTCTATTATATTATTAGCTTCATGTACTTGCCCTCTCTAGTATTTTCACAGCAGTTTTGCTAGACTATGTTTTTCTCTTTTTCTTGTGTCCCAGAGTGCGGCTGTATACCTCTCTATGGATATGTTTCTTCAGCTGGCAGCTGTTCACATTTGCTAGGATCACTGGTCAGTTTTCTCATATATTGTTAATACATCTTTTTCTGATCTAGCCTCTCCTCTATACATAATAAGACATACTGATAGGATATTTAGATTGTGAGCCCCAATGAGGACACTGTTGCAAATGTATGGAAAGTGCTATGGAATTAATAGCGCTATATAAAGAAAATAAATATTATATTATTATTATTATATTTTTCAGTTACCTGTCCGGTCAATGTACTCAATAGCTATAACTGTTACTTTGGTCCTATATTTTCTGTAATGGACCATCTCTTCATATTTAGTTGTAAATACAATATATTAGTGTATTTTCATGCCTGCATTTCTATTTATCTGCCAATGGATGCAAATGCGAATTCATATTTTCTATATCATAATATAAATTTTAACTCTTAATCTGTGAAACTAATTTCAATCAAAGTAAGAAAAATCATTTTTAAAAGTCCTTCATTTACAATGTAATGCTGCCTCTGAGCTTACAGCATGTAACGTTATTGTCTCCAATTATCTTCCAGTAATCTCTCCTGAAACAGAAGATGCTATTTTAATGAAAAGATAATATTTTCAGGTTTGGAAATGGAACATAATGTGCCTTTATTTCCATGTAAACTGCTAATAGGCACATGTATTTTTGTAATGTCTGTGAGCAATTTCAATTTCTGTGAAAATGATAAATTTAGTTGTGGTTGATCCACTTTACTAACATATTCAGTGAGATATCAAAAGCCTGTATTGCAAAAATGGAGGAAGAGGGAAAAATATTTTTTGTGCTGAATTTATGCGAAGAAACATCAAAGACTAAGAAATCCTGTGTACTCCTGGGTGTAATTTGCTCAACATGCTCTGTTTGAACCAACAAGAATTTGTAGGCAGATCATGCTAATGTATTAGGAAAACGCATTTATGATATGATATTCATTTAAAAGTTTCAGGTCAGTGCACTGTGGACCCTTCAGAATCAAAAAAGAAGAACACTTTTATGTAGCAGATTCTGCATAATGTTTATTCATATAAGAGGTAATGTGAATACTAATAATGTGGATAAAAAGCTTGTTTAAGAAATGGTGCAAAGACTGGAATAACTAAAAAAAGTATAGGTCATACAGTTGCCCCCAGAAACCCCAGCCTCACCCCCCATTAAACCTACAGCAGATAAAGACAAAATTGTTTTGTAGCAAAGATACATCAGAAACCAATAGAGATCTTACATTTTTTTTTAGAAAATAAGATTGTTCCAGGGACTGAAACTTTAACGAATGCACTGCAACCCCCTCATCCAACTCAGCATTGGATCACTTATCGTAATATTAGTGTGTAAAGGTGTACTGACGCCAAACACATTCCAAAGATGGGTCATATAATATCTCTGCCTAGAAAATGGAGCCTTAAGAACTTTGATGATCAAATCTCTTTAAATTCAAATTCATCAACTTAGGCAAATTTTTCCTCCGCACTAGTGGCTGTGCGCCTGCACTCTGGCAGGTCACCCATTGCCCTTCACTGGTCATGAGGGGCAGGACGTCACCTTCAGAGGCCGGAGCTTGCGTAGATTCTCGATGTGACCGGGTATTAGATTCCAGGTATCGCTAGGAGATGGGATGCAGCTTCTCCCAGAGATTGTGCTGTTCAGGGGCCAAGGGACGCTGGGTCCCCTTCTGTTAGCTGTTGCCAGCAGATACGGCATGCTATTCTCACATCTACACTAGAGTCTGCCACATCAACATCTGCTTCTATCACCAGGCACCACCGTATTCACCTTGTAGATGGTGCTGGTGATAGAGAAGTCATAGCTAGAAACTCTGGTCCGTGCAGACTTCACCCATCCATTAAGGTTAGATTGGCTAGGACCTGCTGTAATTCTGACAGAGCTGAGGTGTGTGTGCAGTCCAGCTGAATTCATTAACTACTAGCTTTAGCCTCTTGGAAAGCACCACACCCTACTAGTACCTTCTGCTTTCTGCTGGAAGCTGCCAGAAATAGCTTTTGGTTTCCCTTATTAGTATTCTGTCTTGTATTGTTTTTTTCCCTGTTCAGTCTGTTTTTTGGATGCTCCTTCTGCCTTACGACTTTTTACCTTGCTGCCATCTTGGTTTTAACCCAGCTCCCAGACTATTGACGGATTCTGATTTTGTCCTTTTCCTGATCTCCTGTCTTTGACCCTGATTGGCGACTTTCCTGTCTCTGGACTGCAGCTCTTGCATAGACAGCAATCTCCTGCACTCTGTTGTAAATTCAGAACCCAGTATAATGGTTAAAGGGTGTCAGGGTTTCTGCCTATCAGAGTGGCGTGTGCCTAGTCTGTTCAAGAAACCTCTTTTGTGCATGTAGCCTCGGACAGGCGTAATATTATTTCTGGCCCCAAAATTATTTTTTTCTCTTTTGAAATATATTTGGGAAAATAAGCATTTGATGCCTTGTTGATTCTGTAAGTTTTCCCACTAACAATGGTATGAACAGTCTATAATTTTATGGGTAGGTTAATTTTAACAGTCGGAGATAGAATATCAAAAATAAAATCCAGGCAACCGATCCCGAGGACAAGAGATCAGACTTAAGAGTGGGAGTGAAGGGAGCCATAGAGCCCTAAGGAGCAGGACCAGGAAAGTGACAAGAAAAGTACCTCTGTCAGACTCTGTAGTGAACCCCCGAAACCTGTGGTAACAAATCTCCAGTAAACTAAACTGTACCATGTACCCATATTGACCCAGCTGGTACCAGTGAAAGATCTGTTTGAGCTAATCTGGACTCTGACTCTATGTAATCCGTCACTTGGGAAATATCTACAGCACCTGAGAAATAAGGACTACGACTCTCTTCATCCACCCCGCTGCCCTGAGGTAAAGCTCTGCCTGTGGGGAGCTGTACTACCCAAAGCTGCATCACTATCACCTCAGCGGCCGGCTGCAGCGCTGGTAACTACATTACCAGGTACCATAGGTAGTGTCACGTATAATAATCCCCCATCCCAAATAATTTTCCCCTCAGCCATTTAGTGTCCAAGGCACGGGATCGGGACCCGACCAGCCGTGATCCCCACTGAAGTAGCAACCTGTCCCGGTATCCGAGTAGCACCTACCCTGTCGACCGACATCCCTCTTTCATCCTTTTTTTTAATTAAAATCCATTTGTTTAAAGCCTCCCATGCCACCCAACCTCCCCAAAATAAGGGTGTAAAAAAATAATTAGGAACCCCCACAAAAATAATGAAGCCCAAATAAATGCTGAAGTAGTCCCGGAATATGGCTGAAGTAGTCCCAGCATATGGGGGGAAAGATTAGTGACTGAATTCCCCATATGGTGGGATATGAGGCACTGCACGCCTCCCGCAGTGAGACAAGCCATGACAGCCCTGAATTTATCTCAGGTTAAACAGCGAGTATCACGCATCAGGGAATGCCACTGTCTGACCTGCGATAACGTCACTGGTGTCAGCGCATATAACCAATGCTGTCTTGCGAGAGGCGCAACATCTCAGGAGATGTATCGGGTATATCTCACCGGTATCATGAGACAGTGTGTATGAGGAGCAGTGACATCAAGGAGTGCAGTTGTTATGCCGCAGACATGGGTGCGTCCGGACACGGCACTATACTGTCTCCACACTCTCTCTTCTCTCACTCCTCATACTGTGTCCACAGCCATGCCCTCTCAGTCATCATATTGTTTCTGCACCCATCCCTCCTCCCACTCCTCATACTGTTTCTGCAGACTTCCCCCTTTCTCCTCATGCAGTGTCTACACCCATCCCCCCTCACTCCACCTATTTCATCTGCATACACCCCCTCACTCCCCATACTGTATCCACAGCCATCCCCCCTCACTCCTCATACTGGATTGTCAAATTCACCCCCTGGCTTCCCATACTGTCCTCCCCGTACTGTGTCCATACCCAGGCCCCCTCTTTCCACATACTGTGTCCGCAGCTATCCCCCTCTCAATCCTCATATGGGATTCTCAGATTTATCCCTTACTTTCCATACTATCCTCCTCATAATATAAATCCGCAGACATTCCCCCCTCCCACCACATAATGTCTGCAGTCATACCCCTCAATCCTCATACTGTCCTCCCCATAATGTGTCCGCAGCAATCCCACCCTATCTCCTCATACTGGATCATAAAATGTACTCCCTGGCTTCCCATACTGTTCTCCCCATACTAAATCCATACCCAACACCCCCTCGCTCGGTATTCTGTATCCTCAAATCCCCTAAATTCTGTTTGCCCTCCATGGTATGTCCACATACACTTCCCCACCCTCTCCCCCCCTAATTACAGTAAATCGTTGGTGTTTTCCGCTCCACTGGAGTGCTTATTACCATTCTTCTGCCCGCCTCTGTGTTGCCACAGAGTGATGTCAGCAGTGTAATTAGC
>JARQOC010000003.1:615115366-615284022 GCA_033576535.1 Allobates femoralis
GGTTCCGTGATTGGAGCGTAGAGTCTCCTTGCTACTTTCAGGGCCGGTCCCCTGGTTCTAAACCTGCCCTTCCACTTCACTCAGATTCAGGCGCACGGGTGGATTTCTCACTGCCCGCGCCCCTAGGGCTCTCTTTGTCCCTCTTGCAGTCTGCTGTTCTGGGTCCCAGGATGAGCTCCTCGCTGCTCAAGTCCTCCTGTCCTCCTCTTTTCACTACTTCCTCTTGACTCTCTCACTACTCCTTTCTGACTGCCTCCAACTAACTTCCCACTCTCCACCTTTATTCCCACCGTTCCACTGACTAATTGAGCCCTCCCTCTATCGGGTCCGCCCGCCATCCCTGGGACTGGGTGTGTTGAGTGCTTTTGTGGGTGTCTGGACTTACCATCACATTTGCTGAGAACAGGAATATCATATCCGTGGAATGGGTGCAGTACCCCTCTGTGGCGACCAGACCACAGGGGCGCCACATTCCCCCATAACAAAGATTAGCATGTCCTTGTGCAGCTACATTGGTTAAATAGATGTTTCAAATAGAACTCTCATTTTTATAACATGCATGTATAACAACAATAAAACAACAAAAGTGCTTCCTCCCGAATGGGAGGTTGTATGCTTAAACGTTACTTTAATAAAAACACACTATGATTACACTGGGGAACAATTTGAAAAGAATTTTCTGTAGAGTTAGGTTTTTGAGCTGATTTATACTAAAATTGGCATGCTGATTCCAAAAATGTAGTCAGTTTTTTTCTAGCACGTCAAGTTTTTCCTCCACAACTTACCTGCCAGAGAAGCACAATTGCACTGATATCTGTAATAAGACTTGTTATCTGATTACAATTCGACTCATATAGAGCTACGTGGCAACTTGTAAGAGTAGTCACAACTGAGACAGTGTGGTGAGAGGTGTGTGCAGCTCCCAATACGTCATAATTATCAATATCTTGAAAAAAAAACACTTTTTAGGTACAGTAGTTTACATATTTTTGAGAAGACAAAAATCCTATAGTTCAAAAACTTGACGTGATAGAGAAAAACTGAGATCATTTCTGGATTCAGCATCCAAAAATTAATTAAGAACGGTTGTCTGACCTAACTCCTAAAAAATTGTGTTCCCCAGTGTTATATAAAAAGGAATAGTTATAAAAGCAGAAAAAGGGAAGTGCAAAAAGTTAGTTTGGCGAGCGTCTCTAACCAGGTGTCTCTATGATTGTCTGTTTCTGTTCTGTTCTTCATGGGGACCCACTACCAAAAAAACCCCAATGTAGGTCCTGGGTGGGTGACAGAATGATTTACCATCATTTTTTGGCCTCACCAAGTGGGTTTTGCTTCGTAATCAGCAGGTTACAAAAACACTAATTAGTTCACTTTAAAAAAATTAGGTCTAAAATCAACAGGGTGCACACCATAATGTATGTGTTCCCTGCTCTTGTACTTTAGGCTGAGAGCGCCTCTCCATGGCAGGCTTTGTCGCCATGGCAACCTCGGAGCACACCCCATTTACTCGGAAGATGTAAGGTCCTCGCTCCCCGTCCTGCCAGGTAAATGTGATCTCGTCCCCGGGGTGCAGATCATTGTCTGGGTGGCCCTTAGGCAAGTGCTTGTCGACATCCTGATGGGATATGAACAGTTCCGCAGCTTCTGATGAAGCCCCAGCCCCTCCGGAGGTTGATGGTTTTGATAGTACCCCGTCTCCGCTGACCTCTTGACGTGGACCAGGCCTTGCGGGCCTCCGCCTTTGCCCGCATGTTTCACTCCTCCAAGGCCCTCTGTTGAGCTCTCCGGTTTTCCTCCTCTGCCTCCCACTGGGCGATTTGCTCCTCCAAACTTAGGACCTCAACCACGGTTTTTCCTGCCTGCGCCTTCCCCGGGAACCCCATCAACTCCCCACTCAGGTTCTCCCACTGTAACACTACTGGTCCCCCATGGACTTCTTGGGCTGGGGGCTCTGGGGTCAGTGGTTTGGCTAGTCCTTCCCTGTCAACCGGGGTCTGTTTCCAGGCCAGGCTTGATGGCCCCAGGCCAGGGTTCGGGGTGCAAGGGGGTTTAACAGGCCATATAAGGGTCTCACTTTCTACTCAGGCGTCGCCCGTACCTCCTTTGTCCTTCCCGACACTGGGTTCCTCCACTGCGATGCTTTCAGGCTCCGGGGAGGCTGGGTGTAAAACTGCCCATAGATTAGCAGCCTTCTGCAGCAGGGTCTGCCTTCACCTCCCCACCGTGGCCATCTGGGTCCATAGGAGTTGTCGATCCAGCTCCCACACCTTGTTCTTAAGAAAGTCCGGGTCCATAGCAGGCAGCCAGTTCTGACCATTCTCCGGTCGGCTTGGGGAATCTTCCACTGCTACCCCACGCTCTCTGGACCTCCTTTCTCCATGGCGCCAACCGGGTCCTCTCCTGCGTCCCTCACGTGACACCCTGCTGCTCTGCCAGCACCAGAACTTCTGTCTCCCCCACCTTCTGTGGGTGGTTCTTTTCGCTTTTGCTGTCAGTCACACCTCCTGGTGGAGCAATCCAGTCTCCTGGGCAGTCCTTCCGCCTCTTGAGAGGATGAAGGGGGTGTAGGCCATTTTTCTCATTCTGTGCTGGCACGGCCCACGATGGGGGACTGCGGCACACCCCCAGCCAGCACATGATTTCGGTCTATTGCAGCCTCCATTTTCCTGGCCTCAAAAGTACAGTCTTTCAATACAGTCTTGAAGGCGCATGGGACCCGGTGACATCGGGCCTCTTCATCCTGTTTGTGATGCCAAGTTGACACACCCTCCCCAGTGCTGTGGGGTACTAGGAACTGGGCTAACAGTTCTGCTGGGGGAGTCATGGGGTTGGGGACCAGCTCCGTGGCCCTGGTGGTGTCAATAACATTTCGGGGAGTATAGGGATTTAGGGATGATTGTCGTGACACCACCCATGGTATTCAGCTATTAGTGGCCAACGCAGTGGTACAAGACCTCTGAGAATGTAGGTATAACAGCTATGGTGGTGTCGCTCCCCACAGGTGGAGCGGTTCCCCAGGGCAACCGGTGAGATGTTCGGGGATGGAGGGTAAGCAGGGTTGTTTCCATCGGAAAAGAAGGATTGGACCGTTTCTCTGGCAGGACTTCTGCAGCCTGCACGTCTTTTCAGTCTACCGCTCCGCAGGCAGGAAATGAACAGTTCTGAGTTGGTTTAAACCAGGTTTACTTAACTTCTCACTTCGTGGTGTTACAGTGTACTGTCCTTGCACAATCTCAGTCCAGATAGTTCTCAGCAACCGGGTAACTTGTCCCAGACACCCCTTTATGTTCCTTCCTTCTCGGGATACGTTCCTGTACATTCCCCCTCACCCTCTCACCTCATACTGTGCCATCTACATGACCATCACCCTCTCTCATTACTGTGTCCATATATATTCCCTCCTCACCCTCTCTTCCATTACTGTGTCCATAGAACTTTGCCTCTTCACCCTCTCTCCCCATACTGTGCCATATACATCCCCCTCACCCTCTCTCCCATTACTGTGTCTGTATCATGCATACCCTCACCCTCTCTCCCATACTGTACCATACTTACATTCCCCCCTCACCCTGTCTACCAACACTGTGTAAAAACTGTGTAAAAATGTACATCCCCCTGTGCCGTATACTTCCCCCTCACCCTCTCTCCCATTTCTGTGTCTATATATACTTCCCCTCACCCAATAATGTCTCCATATATACACACACTTCTACCCCATACATGTTCCTCTTTAGTGTCTTCCGCTTCACTGCATTAATTACCAGCGCTGTTTGCCTCTGCGGCGCTGATGAGTGATGTTCGCAGTGTCATCAGCTAACTTGATGACACAGATGACCTGGCTGACGTCGACCTGACTCAGAAGTGTCGGTGATCAGGGCTTCAATTGCACTTGAGTCTGAAAGACCTGAGTACAATTGATCACATGGAGTCGGTGCACAGCACGATCTCTGAGTCACTGTCAGCTTGACAGCCAGATCAGAGAACAGCTGACTCTTACTATGGTGGGTGGAAAAACGCAGCCACCAGGGAGAGACTCGGACTTCCGCAGCAAGCGGTCTCACAGTGCCACCCTGATGGCTGCGCCTGCAGCACATGCCCCGCCAGCCCCCTACCTAAACACACCTCTACTCCTGGGACTCCTGCCTTAATACTTTATTTCAGTCAAATGTTGACGGATAGTTTACACTCACACTGATGCACCCTGACACAACAGGACAGCTTGAATTTCTTTGGAACTTGATTGGGGCTGATTATCTACCAATAGAACCATCCTACCTTACGGCCTTTCATCAACTTTTTTCTGATGTCTGCATCCAAGAAGATTATCTGCAGTGACATGGGTTGTAAACGTCTTGATTATGTTGCGCACCATGGATAAAGAAACATCACATCAAGATTTCTGAAGATGGACTTGTAACCTTGAGATTGTTGATATTTTTTCTACAATTTTGGTTCTCAAGTCCTCAGACAGTTCTTTTCTCCTATTTATGTTTTCCATGATTAGTGTGGCACACAGACACAATGCAAGTATTGAGTCCTACAGCTCCCCTTTTTATTTTGTTTCAGGTGTGATTTTCATATTGCCCAAACCTGTGTCTTGCCATAGGTGAACAAACAAAGTTGAATGTTGTTTATCTACAATTTTGGAAAGGTGCCAATTTTGTCCTGTCCATTTTGGGGGTTTTGTGTGAAATTATGCCAAATTTTCCTTTTTTTTCTCTGTATTTTTGTGTGTGTGTTGTTCCAGTACACATAAAGTAAATAAACGAGTATAACAAAATATGTGGGAATGCAATCATTTTCTGGACGAAAAAACATCATTTTCTGGAACAATATCAGGTGTGCCAACACTTTTGGCCATGACTGTAGATCCATGGTCCGAAATTTCCAGTATTTGGAGTAATGAACTAAACCAGAAAATGGCAATTCTAAAACTTCAGCTTTGCACATCAAATACATTGCTTCTGTTTACAGTCACATCCTCTTGGGATATGATTCAAGTTTTGTGTATTCTGTCAGATGATTTTTACCTGTAGGCTATTCTGGCTGCTTCTGGTGTTTTCCCTTTGCTCAATATCTCCATTTCCTGTTAACAAGCGATGGTTTTTGTAAGCAGTACCCCTATGGTTTGATCCTGATGTATTCACTGGACAGTCACTCAATCAGCAGAACCGCTAAAATGCATAGTAAATGATGATATGACATTTTTTAAATGACGGTCCACACTCAGCCCTAGTTATTGTTACCTTAAAGTGTTTGTCTGGTCACAAGAAACTGATGACCTATTAATGTCATATTGGTAGAGGTCTGACACCTGGGACCCCCTCTATCACCTGTCCAATCTGATTACCTGTGATGGTACCTTTACACGCCGCTACAGAAGGTTAAAACAACCGGGTGTCGGAGACAATTGTATCTTGCACCGTCAAAACACTGCGAGGTAGCGGCATGTAAATCAGGTTGTTGCCACCGGTCACTGTCGACACCTGTTTTTCAGCAGTGCTCAAAAACAGGTTGGTTTCAACCCGATGGTAGCGACGTGTAAATGAGGAACAGGAAGGTTTTTGCGACACCTAGTGAACTCCCTGGGGCGTGACACAGCCTCCGGGATACCGCCCCCTTCAGCGATCATTGGTGCAAGCTCCTGCGTTACGATTGGTTGTCCCTGCATAGGGCGGCATACTTAAGGAGCTGACCAGTCACACTACACAATTGCAATAGCATCATGTATTAGCCAGCCTTCCTGCGCTGGCCAATCATGATGTTATTGCATTGTCCAATCACCGTATGAGCGTCTCGTAATCCACAACTCTGGCACGCCTATGTGTTGTCCCTGCTGCCCCAGGTCCTCCCATATTCCCTTGTGGTAGCGGCGTGTAAATGAGGGAAGGTGCTCTACAGAAGGTAACTTGTGGCACCCGTCGGTGCCTCCAGGGATAGAAAAAACCTTCTGTAGAGCACCTTGTAGCGGCGTGTAAAGGAGGTATCAGGTACCGTTAGAAACCGTTGAAACATGCTCATGCACGTGAGACACCCGGTTGTTTCTAACCTTCTGTAGTGGCGTGTAAAGGTACCATAAGAAGATCCTGTTGTAACACATGAAAAGTGATGTGCAGATCTATTCAACCTGTCATGGCATCTAAGTGCTGAAGTCCTACAGATTGAGAGAAGCTGTGTATGCTGTTCTGTTCAATGTATTTACATTTGACTGCTGACTGTAGTAGCTAATCTATGGGGATGCCAGGTGATGGACCCAGCAATCTGATATTAATGACCTATCTGTTGGAAAGGTCTTTGGACTGGTTAACTCTTTTACCTTTATTTTTTCTTACAAAAGTAGTTTCAAAACTATAGTGAAATCATGGCTTTCTGTCCTCCTTTTGGCTCTGTATTTAGTAACTTATCAAGGTCTTGTAAAACTTGTACCCCTGAGATTTACTTTAAGGTGATCATAATCACCTTATTCCAAGCAATGGCAAGACGTGGCAATTCAGGTAGGTGAGCCAATCTTTTTCCATTCTTATTTGATGTTTCTAATTATTTTTTGACCTTTGATCATTATAGAATCATTATTAGACAATCAAAATGAGACTGTTGCTAGGTTTTCAAAATACCTTTTTCAGACCTCTATTTCTTGCATATATCTTAGGCAGTAAATTAGGGACGTTAAGCTTCTCTACAGTTTGCTTTATGGTTTTTAACATTCAAATTTGCATTTTACAGGTTATTTGCTCTAGCATTCATTCCAAAGTCCCCGTTACACATAGCAAGATTGCTAGCGAGATCGCTGTTGCATTACAGGTTTTGTGACGTAACAGTGACCTCGCCATGTTTGACACGTACCAGCGACCAGGCCCCCGCTTTGAGATCGTGGATCATGTCAAAATGGCCTGGACCATTTTTTGATCATGGGGCTCCCGCTGACCAGCATGCATCGGTGTGTTTGATGCCTTAACAACGACCTCGTTGGCGACTCAGAACTCAGCCATGTAGGCCTGAGTCGTCAGACTAGGTGCCGTGTGACAGGATCCCAACGACCGCCGAGGTCATTATATGGGATGCCGTATCGTTGCTGTGTCATTGAGTAGATCTGACTGTTTGACATCGCACCAGCAACAACGTAGCGACGCTCCAGCGATTCTTACCAGGTCGTATCGTTGCTGCATCATTGAGTAGATCTGACTGTTTGACATCTCACCAGCAACAACGTAGCGACGCTCCAGCGATTCTTACCAGGTCGTATCGTTGTCGAGATCGCTGTAACTTCGCCAAGTGTGACGGGACCCTAAGAATTGACACAGACTGGAGAGGGCCCTCATGTGAGAACAATACATTGGCTCTTTGCAGGGGTGTAACTACAATAGGTGCAAGAGTTGCAACCGCATCGGGGCCCTGGAGCCTAGGGGGGCTCCAAAAGTCCCTTTATCCTATAGAAAAAGACTATTGCTATTAAAGATTTGCAAATATTGGGGGCCCCGTTGAAGCTTTTGCATCTGGGCCCATGAGCTTCAAGTTACACCACTGTTACAATAGCTCATTATAATGCGATCCCTCACAGCTATTGTTTACTCTTTAGTTCCATAGATCGCCATACACATAGATCTAGTCTGAAACCACAATTTTGGCAGGTTTGGACAAAATATGCATCCAGTCGGATGAAAACAAGTTAAGTGGGCTGCACTGCTGGAGTAAATTGATTCTTCAACAATGATGATAAGATTTTTTTTATTCCCACCCCATTTCAACACTATACTGCCGCCTTTATCAAGTGAAAACACCAAATGTCATGGCATATCCTAAAACAACTGCTTTAATCCAAGGGCAAATAACAATATATTACAATATTTGGATTGTCGAAATTCTGGGGAATTATTTAAGAACAGAATACGACAAAATGCTCAGGCTCATTAATAATCATATGCTCATTTTTTTTTAATTTCTCATTTTTTTTCCAAGAGTTATGTGAGCTGGTGTCGAGAAATAGTTAAAAGTAAATACATTTTATACAGCAACAGAAGGGGAATGTAACATAAGTCATTGTAAAAAGCAGCTTCCAGAACAAAAGGATCTAATATATTTCACAAGCTCTTATATAGGAGATGGGTTTCCCATCTTGGAGAAAAGCCATCTGCTTGTGACTATAATGTATGGCACCGCCGCTCTTGAAACCACTAATGTAACTTAATCCAAGTTGCAAGATTTCCACAGCTGAAGGGCAAGTGTATCCTCTCTCCACCTTGTCAGAAAGGTAAGCAGCTTTGCTGAACTCAACAGGGATAATAATCCTCAAGGGTTTTAAGTGGAACTAGGCACCTCTTCTACATGTGGACTGTAAATCTAGCCTGGTCGGAACCCAAGTAAAGTAGGACAAGGAGTATATTGTGTTATGTAGTGTCAGCAATATCTAGGACATGCTAGTATATATCTCACTACTAGTTTCCCCAAGCTAAGACACTATAGCTCCTTATGGGAGAAGACTGTAAAGTGCATTCAACAGGAGAAAGATGAAATTACATTAAGAAAATGGAAAGTGCTTAGAATCATTACTCATAAAAATCCACTATCTCTTTTTGTTTTCTTTCTCCTCATTGGCTGATTTATGGGACAGATTTTGTTAAAATAAGCATTTTCCAGATGGTGTCCAATCTTATTTCTTAATGAATACAGTTAGTGAATTATCTTAGTAATATTTAACCCTGTATTTCTATATTTCAATCCTTGGTTGCTTTGCTCTAAGGCTTCCTAACAAGATTAAGAAGATATGAAATGGGAGGATATCATTAGCAGAGAGGATTTTAATTTTCACATCCCCAAATAAAATAGCAACATGTTACTTTTCTTCTGCGGTGGAAATAACTTGGCAAATGCATTGAGTTTTTAGCTGGAGGGAGATCAATTATCAGTTCTACAATCGTGCTGTTAAAACACATAAAAGAAGGAAAATTATTTTGAAATAGAAATAAAGCTAGATAAAATCTCAGCTAAAATGAGTTCTGGTTTAACATATTGGTTTACCCTGGGGAAAGAGTTACGCGGTAACATCAACATATTTTTGGGACTTGTATTTGTTACAGATTAATACCAAAAATTAATACAAAGAGTTATCTGCGCGACTCATCTTCATAAGAAATGAGGCTTGCTCTGGGTGTTCACCTTTGTTAATATTTGTTTTTTAGTCTTTTTCAAGTGTATTTTTCTATAGCAAAAGGGGCCTTTTTTGCAAAGGTGTTGAAGTATCCTAAAGTTTTCGGAAGGTCTCAGTGTTTAACCTTCCTAGCGGTATTCCCGAGCCTGACTCGGGGTTAACATTCACTGCCAGAAGCGGTAACCCCGAGTCAAGCTCGGGTTTACCCGCGGGTCGCGGCAGATGCGGTGAAAAAAACGCATCTGCCGCACTTGCCGCACTTGCCGCATAGCTGCCGCACTTGCGGCGCGGTTGCGGTAATCGCCATAGTAAGTATAGGGGGACTTGCGGCAGGTGCGGCAAGTGCGGTTTTGCACTTGCAGCAGGTGCGCCCGCGAAAAAAAACGCACTTGCCGCACCTGCCGCATCTGCCACAAGTGCAAAACCGCACTTGCCGCACCTGCCGCAAGTCCCCCTATACTTACTATGGCGATTACCGCAACCGCGCCGCAAGTGCGGTGGCTATGCGGCAAGTGCGGCAAGTGCGGCAGATGCGTTTTTTCACCGCATCTGCCGCGATTGCGGGTAAGCCCGAGCTTGACTCGGGGTTACCGCTTCTGGCAGTGAATGTTAACCCCGAGTCAGGCTCGGGAATACCGCTAGGAAGGCTAGAGTCTTCTTTGATCAGGTAATTACTAAGAATTGCAGGCCTACTGTACATAACACCAAATTTCCATGCCAAAAAATGGTACCGCTTTTAGCACAAAATTCCTGACATACTCATACCGCCAGGGAGGTTAAACTGGTTCATAAAAAATTAGTATTAGTGTCATCAATGTTTTGGACAGTGTGTCATTAGCGTATGGTAAGTCTGTCCATTTTTACAATCAGTATGTTGTGTTTTCTGAAGACAGGATGCTATAGGGGTTAACACAGAGATTTCAGCGATGCCTCTCTTATCAAGGTCTATGGCATTGTCTGCCTCCAATGTTTGTTTTAGCTTCAGGAGATTATCATTGTCGGACTAGGTCACTGTATATTTAGAGCTTGGTGTGGGTAGGATCAGCTTTCTCAGCTCTGCTGCATTGTTAAATGCACCCTGTAAAATAAGTGATACATCATTGGATTCAACGTCTCTTTATCTACATCATGATACTCTTGGATGAAGTAACGAAATGCAGCTGACAGATTCCTTTTAAATATGTATGTGCACATAGATTGCACACTGATGCCATACATGTTCTGCTCGTGATTTTCACAGACCCACAGACTTGTATTGGCCCTTTTCAATCATGCTGACGGAAAAACAATCTCCATTTGTTTTGTATGGACACATAATGGGTAGATGTTGTATTAATTTTTTCAAGGATACAAATAAAAGAGATTATGAAAAAGGGGTATCACTTTGTTTGCTCCCGATGAAGAACGAATCCCAGGATTGTCTGATTAAAATGATTCATTTGCCAATGCATTTCATAGCAACATGTTACTTCATCAGAGCAGAAACAGTACAGTACAGACAGACCAAAAGTTTGGACACACCTTCTCATTCAAAGAGTTTTCTTTATTTTCATGACTATGAAAATTGTAGATTCTTATTCTAGGTTCTTCAAAGTAGCCACCTTTTGCTTTGATTACTGCTTTGCACACTCTTGGCTTTCTCTTGATGAGCTTCAAGAGGTAGTCACCGGAAATGGTGCACACATTGAATACATTTTATAAGTGGTCATAAACTTGTAAATAACTCATGAAAGAATAAAGTTACGTTAAAACCAAGCACACCATTGTTTTTCTTACGAAATTCTCAATATGTTTGATGTGTCACATGACCCTCTTCCCATTGAAAAAAATAAAGTTGGATCCAAAATGGCCGACTTCAAAATGTCCACCATGGTCACCACCTATCTGGAAAAATTTTCCCCTTTCCATATACTAATGTGCATCAAACAGGAAGTTGATATCACCAACCATTCCCATTTTATTTAGGTGCATCCATATTAACGGACCACCCTGTATATTAGTTCAACTAATATTAATGTTTTAGGTTAGTAGGCGCTTGAATTTTCTAAAATGCAAACAACAAAGTAGGTATATGTATGGAAAATATGATGAATGCTGGTATTGATTAGAAAAGGTATCCCAAGGTATCCCAATGATACTGGTCATGTGTGTGAAAAATATGTATGTTGTAATGGGCAATGGTATCCAATGGTACTGGTTATGTGTGTAACCTCAAATCTGACAAGCGATATTTGGAATGTTTTGCTATACTACTATGGCGGCCGTTACGCCCTAAGTGCTACTGTGCATCAGTTGGTGTAGTTATATGTTGGCGAGTTAATTATGATCTGATGGTAGATGCTAGACTGTATGTGCTCCTTCCAGGTCTGACATAACTTGCGTCACTTGATAGGATCGTGGTTGAGGTGTGTTTGAAAGCCGCCCTTGCATGATTCTAGAAGATGGGAAGAAATGTCATCAAGCCCACCAAAGAAGTCATTCACGCCCACCAATTATTATTTATTATTATTTATATAGCGCCATTAGGTTCCATGGCGCTTTACATGAGGATAAGGGAGACAAGAACAAGTACACTAAATCTAGGCGATCGGGACGTACAGGTACAGGAGGGGCAGGGACCCTATCCACGAGGGCTCACAGTCTAAGAGGAGCGGGTTAGGATACAGTAGGATGGGGGAATGTCAGGTATGGGGCGGTCGCCTGGGTCTCATGGCAGGTTGTAGGCTTGATGGAATAGGTGAGTCTTCAGGTGACACTTGTAGCTTCTCAGGGTAGGAGAGTACCTGACGTGTTGGGGCAGGGAGTTCCAGAGTAAGGCAGATGCCCAGGAGAAGTCCTTGACGCGGTTGTGCGAAGAGGTGATGAGGGGGGAGCAGAGGAGGAGTTCTTGGGAGGAGCGGAGGTTGCGTGAGAGTAGGTATCGGGAGACCAGCTCGGAGATGTATGGTGGGGCCAGGTTGTGTATGGCTTTGTACGCCATGGTTAGTGTTTTGAATTTGGATCTCTTGGAGGCGGGGAGCCAGTGAAGGGCTTGGCAGAGGGGTGAGACAGGGGAGTAGCGGGAGGACAGGTAGATTAGTCCGGCAGCGGAATTGAGGATAGACTGGAGAGGTGTGAGGGAGTTAGCCGGGAGGCCATTGAGAAGGAGGTTGCAGTAGTCAAGGTGGGAGATGATAAGAGCATGAATGAGTGTTTTAGCTGTGTCGTGGGTGAGGAAGGAGCAGATCCGTGAGATGTTCTGGAGCTGGTGCCGGAGGGATGTGGTGAGGGCCTCAATTTGGGGCTAGAAGGATAGGGAGGAGTCAAGGATTACCCCGAGGCACTTGGCTTGGGGGACTGGGGAGAGGGCGCAGTCGTTGACACAGATGGATAGGTTGGGAAGTGGGGGGGGAATTTCTTGGGGGGAAGACTATGAATTCAGTTTTGTCCATGTTGAGTTTAAGGAAGCGAGCAGAGAAGAAGGATGAGATGGCGGAAAGGCATTGTGGGATTTTGTAGAGTAGGGAGGTGATGTCAGGGCCGGAAAGGTAGATTTGGGTGTCGTCGGCGTAGAGGTGGTACTGGAGGCCGTGGGACTCAATAGGTTGCCCTAGGCCGAGAGTGTATATGGAGAAAAATAGGGGTCCCAGGACCGAACCTTGGGGGACTCTGACAGAAAGGGGGTAGGGTGAGGAGGAGGTGTGGGAGTGGGAGACGCTGAAGGTCCGGTTTGCTAGGTATGAGGAGATCCAAGAGAGGTGGGTGATGCCGAGGGATTTCAGGATTCGGAGAAGAAGGGAGTGGTCAACCGTGTCGAAGGCGGCAGACAGGTCAAGGAGGAGGAGAGGATGGAGTAGTGGTGTTTGTTCTTGGCGGTCAGTAGGTCGTTGGTGACTTTGGTCAGGGCTGTTTCAGTGGAATGGAGGGGTCGGAAGCCGGACTGTAGGCGGTCGAAGTGGGAGCACAAGGAGAGGTGAGAGGACAGTTCGGAGTGGACGTGCTATTCAAGTAGCTTAGAGGCGAATGGGAGAAGAGATATGGGGCGATAGTTAGGGAAAGAGGTAGGGTCAAGTGAGTTTTTTTTTAGGATGGGCGTGATTATGGCGTGTTTGAAGCCTTAGGGAAAGGCGCCAGTGCTAAGTGATAGGTTGAAGAGGTGGGTGAGGGCTGGGATGAAAATGGAGGTGTGGGTGGGAATGAGATGGGATGGGAGTGGGTCGTGGGCGCTGGTGGTGAGGTGTGATTTTGACAGGAGGGAGGACAGTTAGTCTTTAGTTATGGGGGGGAAGTGGCTGATGGAAGAGGAGGGCAGTTTAGGTGGGAGGGGGAGTTTTGGGGACAGTGGGCCGAAGCTGTTTCTGATCTTGTCGATCTTCTCCTTGAAGAAGGTCGCAAAGTCTTCAGCAGAGATGAGGGGAGAAGGGGGAGGAGCGGGCAGGCGAAGTAAGGAGTTGAAAGTTCTGAAGAGCTGTTTGGGGTTGTGGGACAGAGAGGTTATTAGGGATGAGAAGAATGCTTGCTTGGCAGTAGCAAGTGCCATCTTGAAGTAAGTGAGGGATTGCTTGAACAGAGCGAAGTGCTCGGAGGTGCGGGACTTTTTCCATCTCCTCTCGGCAACCCTGGACGCCCATCTCAGGTTTTTAGTGAGGGTTTTTAGTGAGGGTTGCCTGTTAATGCCTGGAACATGGAGAGGGAGAGGGGCGGCTAGGTAGAGGGCGTTCGTTATTGTGGTGTTGTATAGGGTGGTGGCAATGTCAATGTCGTCAGCGGAGGGTATGTCGGTGAGAGGGAGGAGGAATTCAGAGAATAAAGGAAGATCAAGATCTTTTAGGTTTCGGCAAGGGTGATCAAGTTTGTGGAGAGGGGGTAGTGTGGCAGGGGAGGAGAGGGCGGAGAAGGTCAAGAGATGGTGGTCAGACAGAGGGAGTTCCGAGGTTGTGAGGTTAGAGAGGGAGCAGAGGCGGGTAAAGATGAGGTCAAGCGTGTGGCCTTGTTCGTTGAGGGGAGAGGAAGGCCATTGGGAGAGCCCTAGGGAAGTGGCCAGGGAAAGAAGGTTGGAGGCGGCTGTTCGGGGAGTGTCGATGGGGATATTGAAGTCACCCATGATGATGGTGGGGATGTCAGCGGAGAGGAAGTGAAGTAGCCAGGTGGTGTAGTGGTCGAGGAAGGAGGCGATGGGTCCAGGGGGGCGGTAGATGATGGCTAGCTGGAGGTTGCAGGGGGAGAAGATTCAGACCGAGTGGGCTTCGAAGGAGGGGACAGTGACGGAGGGGGGCTGGGGGATAGGGCTGAAGGCGCAGGAGTTGGACAGGAGTATACCGAATCCACCGCCGTGTTTGCCAGAGGGATGGGGGGTGTGGGACAGGCTGAGGCCACCGTAGGATATTGCAGCAGGGAAAGCCGTGTCGGAGGGGGTGAGCCAGGTCTCGGTGAGGCCAAGGAATGACAGTTTCCTGGAGATAAAGAGTTCATGGATGTCTGGGACTTTGTTGCACACTGAGCGGGCATTCCAGAGTGCACCGGGTAGAGCGGTAGGTGGGGAATGGGTTGGGGGAATGGGTCTGATGTTGGTGGGGTTGCGAGGGCTGTTGGTGATGAGATTGCGAGGGTTGGCAGTGGGTGGTGGGTGTGGGATGAAGGTGGTTGTGGGGATGTGGTGGGGGCGGCCAGGATTGGGGGAAATGTCACCGGGAAGGAGGAGGAGTAGGCAGAGGGTTAGCAGGTGGGAGCATGAGAGCTTACGAGGCGGGCGTGCTTGTTTGGTGATCAATGAAGGTGGTCACGCCTACTGAATGTATGGTGTGCTTCGAAGTGGGCATGACTGTGGGTGTAGCCTATGAAAGGGCAGATCTTGCCCCCTCTGCATCACCCCCACTTGTGGGTCTTACTTCCGGACCCCCACTACAAAAAGTTCCTTTAGGTATTTCAGTCCCTTCAATATGTATATTGTATCCTAAAGAAAAATAGAGATGTGCATTAACTGAAGGCATGTAAATAGTATCCTCCTCTGCCTATAGTCATTGAACTTTCCTGGGTAGTTTTGCAGTCAGGTATAACTATTTTGCCAGTGGTGTACCGTGAAGCTCATGGGCCCTGATGTAAAAGATTCAACGGGCCCCCAATTATTGCAAATCTTAAATAGCATTAGTGTTTTTCTATAGGCCAAAGGGACTTTTGGGGCCCCCTAAGCTCCAAGGCCCGGGTGCGATTGCAACCCTTGCACGTGTTGTAGTTGCGACCCTGTATTCTACAGTCTTTGGGGTATAAGTCAGTTGAATGGCCACATTGCCGCCAGATACCTCTTTGGAGCCATATAGCCCAATATAAACAATATGAAGTTTGAGCAAGAAAAAAAGGCCCAGTTCACATCTAAGGCTGGGCTGTGTTTGGCTGTGTTTGCGTTTTTATTCATTTTTGCTGCTAAAAATGCATCCATAAAAGCACCCATAGGGTTCAATGCAAAATGCATCGCAAATGCAATGCAAAACGCATGTCATTTTGCAAAATCACATGCATTTTTGCAAATGCAGCCCAAAAAATGGGCTGCAACGTTTTGGGCTGCGTTTCCAAAAACGCATGCATTTTGTGTTTCTGCAAAATGACATGCGTTTTGCATTGCATTTGCGATGCATTTTGCAGTGAACCCTATGGGTGCATTTTTGGATGTGTCTGGATGCGTTTTTAGCGGTAAAAACACATAGAATTGCAAAGCAGCCAAACGCAACCCAGCCTTAGATGTGAAATGGTCCAAATGCTGTGCTGTTCTCTGAAATACAATAGGTATTAAATAGTGTTTCAGGGTTTATATTGAGTATTCCTTAAAGTTTATTCCTTAAGTAACCTTAAAAATATTTTTTTTATTTTACATTATGTTCCTGATCTGTTCCCTTAAAGGGAATCTGTCAGCAAGTTTTTGCTACCTCCTCTGACAGCAAAATAATGTAGGCAAAGAAACTCTGAATCCAACAAGGTATCACATTGATTACAGGCTCCAGCTATTCTGTCACAATCAAAAATGTAGTTTTAGGTATCTAGCAGAGCTGGGAGAGCTGCCCCTGCCTACACCAAGCTCTCAATAGAGATTGTCCTTTGACCGTGATGTTTGAATCACAGTAGGGGGCATCGATGTGACATTGTAGTGCTTTAATGGTAATCACATGGTAGTAAAGATTTTAGTTTTAGTAAACAATAGAACACACACTGATAAGAGAGGCACAGTTAACCTTAGTTTTATAACTCTTACAGCATGCTATTTTCAGCTTACATAGCAAAAACCTGCTGACAGATTCCCTTTAACATAACATCCTGTGTCTGGTGATCTCTGGAGACAGTTCTAACAACATTCCCTTTTGAGAATTATTATCAATATTCTCACCATAGAATTAAAGTCTTAATTATCAATTGCACAACTATAGAACTGGCTACGCCATATGTAAATTCTGCCTAATAATGATTCTTGTGTAATGAACAATGAATATTGAAGCTACATCTACGATTAGTTTGTATTCACTTAGATCTTTTAAAAGCAGACTTCCACGTTTATTGCAGCTGCTGCTCAGAAGATTATGTAGAACAATCCTAGAGTGAATCTTTCTATCTAAATGTTAATTTTAATAATCCCCTAGTCAGTTGGTGTTTTTTTTCAGATCTTACCCCAAAAAAGGAATTTATTTTTCAATTCTCACCAGGGATTATACTTGAGAATGATGCCAGGAAAATAGAGATCCTTAGTTGTTCCGACGGTCTTCACAGATGGTGAATGCGAAGGTCCACTTAATCTTTGTGCCCTGGTTCTTGACTGCTTATTGACCATAACATATCAGAGTTTAAGGTTAAGGGAAGTTAAGAGGGTTCTTTCCTTGCTTAATTGGTTACCCAGTATAAGTGATGTTTTTTTTACAAAAATGCTATGGGGAGGATAAATGATTATGGGGTAGTTATAGAAAGAAAAAATAACTGCAAAATAGAGAATAAACAGTTTTTTTATCTTAAATATTTTAAATAAATATTTTTCCATACTTTATTAAATAAGTTATAAACCAGGATCAATATGTTGTGGGGCTCAGGATCTGGCACAAATCCTGGGTCATATTAAAAGGCTTGTTAAAGAGTCAACTATGACTTTGAGGATTGCTACCTAAAGGTGGCGCTACAGTTCATTCACTTCTTCATTAAAGTGACAATTTGCATATTTCCCAGAGGACCATTGAGGTTTTAAGTCTCCTTATCAACTTATCTGTCTCCTTGTGGCTGCAGGCAAACTACTCTCCATAAGGAACATAGCTAGTTCCCCAGACCTATATATTTTACAGCATTCACGAAATTCTGGCGTGTTTTACTTAGGACTAGAACAGTGGTCTCGGACTTGGTTGGGTACATAGGCCACACATAGAAAAAAAATGGAATTTAGGTGCCTATATTCTTTGCAGAACAAAGTGATATTTTTTTTTGTGATGCCATAATTTTTTCTACACATCTTTCATCACTATTTTTAACATTCTCTGCTTGTATATTTTATTTTTAAATGGTATTCATAATATGGGTTCCAGCACAGTTGTATATCTTGGGTTGTTACGGTTGTGGCAAATATACACCTTATTGTTTAGTGGTAAAAAATAATGTCATGCCTAGTTTTGTTTTATATTTTCACATTTTGTTTACATTTTATCCCCTTGTAAGTATTATTGTCTGACAATTAGAATCATATAGTAATTTTAGCCAACATTTTGTAGCAATGTGCTTGTAATGTCCCCCATCCTGGTCCCTATATTGTAGTAATGTGCCTCATTCTGGTTCTCATCTTGTAGTAATGCGCCATGCTAGTCCTCATCTTGTAGTAATGCTCCATCCTTGTTCTCTTCTTGTAGTAATGTCCCCATCCTGGTACCCTTTGAGTAGTAATGTCCTCACTGTAGCGCATGCCACAGCACCGGCATATCCACAGCGGGAAAACCGGTGCTCGGAGTCAGGTGTACTAGCACCTCTGGCGGTCTCGCAGCACTTGCCCAAGCTCGGTCTCCTGCTTCCTGCTCCCAAGGCCTTCATATGCCACACAGGTCTCCTGGAAGCGCACTTAGATCACATGCATGACACACCCACTAGTCTTAAAGGGCCAGCATGCCCCACACGGAAGTGCTTCTCAGCCTATCGCTGAAAAGCACAGTATTTAAGGCACATTCTTCTCATGTGAAGTGCTTGAGCAATGTGGTTTATGCCTACAGACATGCTGCTAGTTGTCAGGTCCCTGTTACCCTTGCTGAATCCTGAGTCCCGTGCTTTAGCTTACCCATGTTTGTTCTTTAGTACCACTATACCTACAAGCACCTAACAGAACCAGTCCTTCTGCTGTACCCTTTCTGACTGAATCAATCAGCTTTTGTTCCCACTGCATCAGATTGCAGCGGCCCTGCTCCTGTACCCACTGCACCAACATGAACCAGCCCTGCTGTGGTACTTATTGCACCAGCTTGAACCTGACCTGCTGCCGTACCCTCTGCACCTGCTTTACCAGCCATCTGGCTGCATCTGCTCACACCAGCAACTGTGCCTGCCTGAATCCAACGGCTCCTACTCCCCCAGGGGTGGCACCTCGGCTACCCACTAGCACAAGCCTAACTTCACCATCAGAGGCTTTAGTAAAGACAGGGTAGTTGCTTAATCAAGCCACTCTAGTCCATGATAGGTGCCTCAGCCCAGTGGATATACTCCCCCACGACGGCACCTTCAAGCATTACAGTTTACTCAGGCCATGGATCCCGCTGGGTCCAATACCACTCAGCTTGCAGGTCTGCAACAAGAACTCATCTGTCAATGAGAACTACAAACTCAAACGATGGCCTTCATGCGGTCAGGGGACTCCCGTTTGAATGCTCTGCAATCAGCCGCTCCACTTGTTCCTACCCAGGCTACAGCACCAGCACCAGTTGTTCTCCCAACTCCTCACTACGGTCCTCATCTGGCTGCTACTCCTTAGTTTGATGGCATCAACCCCAAGCAGTGTAGAAGTTTCCTTAATCAGTGCTCATTGCACTTTGAACTTTTACCCCATCCCTTTGCATCTGATCAGTTGAAGGTGGCCTTCCTATGCCCCATTTGTCTGGTGAAGCCTTGGTCTGGATTAATCTGCTGTGGGAAAGAAGCAATTCAGTGGTCTAGAATTTGCCAACTTTCCCTAGAGGTTTTCCGCAAGGTGTTTGACGAGCCAAGTTGAGTCATGTCTACAGCATTATCTCTCCAGAGGGTTCACCAGGAAAGTCTCACCGTGGGCCACTATGTTGTATGTTTCCGCACCATGTAATCTGAACTAGGCTGGAATAATGAGGCGGCTAGTGGCTGCGCTGTGGAAAAGTCTGTCTTGAGGAATCAAGGATAAACTTGCAAACTGAGATGTTCCATCCTCCCTAGATGAGCTGGTATCCCTGGCTATCCGCATTGATCTCTGGCTCCAAGAATGCTCCAAAGAATTGAACCGAGATAGGAGGTAAATGTGCCTTGCTCCCTCCTTTCAGGGACCAATCATGCCACGGTGTGCTACACCTGCTGCTACCCTTGAACGAATGGACGTGGACCTTGTGGATATGGCTAAATGTCACTTGGAATATCGGTACAAAAGAAGATGTTTCTGAAACACCAGATCTGAGTCTGCCCTGTGAAGCTGGAAAACGTCCAAGCCTAGGAGATGCCACCCTAGGCGAGACCAAGTTCTTTCCATTTCTAGGTCTCTCTGTATCTGTATCATATGGTTCTGGCTAATTTACTAAATTGCCCATTCTGGTCTCTGGTTACACCACGAACTTCATGCAACAGGCCATAGTGGATTGGTATTGAATTCCTATCCAGCAACTTCAAATGCTAATCACCATCTCCTTTGTGCATGGAAAACCCCTTTCTGATCCCATCCTGTTCATCAATGAGAAAGTGGAAATTTGGATAGGAATTGACTTCCATAACCTTCCTGGTCTGACTCATCCAGTGCTGCTACGTCTACCACGGTTTCAGATGCATGAGACTGTCTTGCATTGGAGATCAGGAGACGTGCTCCATGGGGACAGTCCTGTCACAAGAAGTGACTCATTCAAGTCTGTCCAAGCCGCCCGTCTGTAATGCCATCCAATCTTCTGAGTCTGTCATCTGCCTACTGGTACTACACGGACGTCTTTGACAAGAGGTAGGTTGAAACACTTCCACCACATAGGCCATATGATTGTCTTACCGACTTACTACCTGACTCCTCACCTTTCTTTGGTCGAATCTACTTTTTGTTGTTGGTGGAGACCCAAGCCATGTTCGAACACATCATGAAGAATCTGACAAGGGCTTTTATCCAGAAATCATCCTCTCCAGCCAGAATCAGGTTCTTCTATGTAAAGATAAATGATGATTCCCTTAGGCCAGATATAGATTATAGAGACCTCAATTAAATCACGGTGAAGAAAAAATATTCGCTGCTGCTTGGAACATCTGCGAGGTTCCAAAATCTTCTCCAAGCCCGACCTCTGTGGTGCCTACAATCTGCTCCACATTCGTTCGGATGACAAATGGATAACCACTAGGGATGGGCGAATCTACTCGCTAGGACTCGTTACTCGGCGAGTAGTAAGGGACTCGCAGGACTCGGTACTCTGCGAGTTTCCCAGCGTTTACACGCATGAGTCCATTGCAAATCAATGGCAAACGCTGACAAAACTAGGATTGCCATTGTTTGCATTAGACTCGGCTACTGTGCCAGTGATAGCAGGGAAACTCGCAAAGTAACTGCTGTTACTTTGCGAGCCGAGTCCAGCTGTCTTCTCTGTGCAGCTCCAGGGTCCTAGAGCCCACCTGCTCACAGACATGATGTAGCAGAGCTGAGATTGTTCTCAGTCTGCTCATTCCCTGTGCATAGACATCTATATCTATGCACAGGGGATGTAGCAGAGAGGACATCGCGTTTTGGACTACGTCGGACGGAAGAGGATTTTTTTAATTAAAGATGGAGTCCCTAACATGCTTCTCTTCTCCTAAAGAGATTTCTTTTGAACCTGGAAAAGACTACACGTATAGGGATGGCACTGTAGCACCCACTGAGGCACTGTCATCTCCGTAGCAGGGAGACCAGCACTCATGGTGTATTCACCTCTCCAGCCGTCTCACTGCATCTGCACTGGCTCCATCTCCTGCATCTTGCTCCAGGGGCCAAGCACACCGCACAGGTCTCCTGGGAGTTCGCTTAGGTTATGCATGTGACATGCCGCCTAGTTTTAAAGGGCTAGCGTGCCCTACCCAGAAGTGCTTCTCAGCCTATGGCACAGAGCATTTAAGGCATCTTTCCTCTATGGGAAGTGCCTGAGTAACTTGGTCTATACCTATAGATACGCTACTAGTTGTCAGTTCCCTGCTTTCTCTGCTGTTTCCTGAGTTTCGTGCTTTACCTAACCCATGTGTGTTCCCTAGTACCGCAATGCATGCAAGCACCTGCTAGAACCAGTCCTGCTGCTGTACTCTATGTGTCAGTCTGAATCAGTCAGCTGCTATACCCACTGCACTAGCCCTGCTGCCATACCCACTGCACCTAATTGAACCAGCCCTTTGTGGTACCTACTGCACCAGCGTGATCCTGTCCTGCTGCTGTCCCCATTCCACCTACTCTACCAGCCTTCTGTCTGCACCAACTCCCACTAGAGACTTTGCCTGACTGTATTCCCTACTCGTGTGGAGTCAGCTTACAAGGTACTGTGATCCCTTGGAGTGGCATCTAGTGGCTACCACCAGTAGAAGCCTATCTTCACCATCAGAGGCTCTAGTGAAGACAGAGTAGCCACTTAGTTAAGCCCCTCAAGTCTGTGTCGGGTGTCTATACTCCTGCAAGTTTTACATCCATCCTGGTTCTCATCTTGTAGTAATTACCCTCATTCTGTAGTTGTGGCTCCATTCTGGTCCCCTTGTTGTAGAATTTCCCCATCCTGGTCTTCAAATTGTTATAATGCCCCATTTGATCCCCTTCGTGTAGTAATGCCCAATCCTGACCCCCATTTTGTAGTAGTGGTCCATCCTGGTTCTCATCTCGTAGTAATGTGTCCCATCCTGGTCCTCATCTTGAAGTAATGGCCTTATCCTGGTAACTTTCTTGCAGTAACACTCCAATCTAGTCCTCAACTTGCAGTACTGACCCTCATTAGGGAGGGCCACCAATGTCAGCTCTTTATTTCACTTGAATGTGCATCCTTGGTGTGGCTGCAGTGTTGTAAACTTTATTTTTCCCTTTACCCGTGTTTGAGTAGGTACGTACACAACTTATGTATTGATTGCAGGGCTCACATGTGTTTGGTTCAAGCAGGAAATACAGACCTATACCTCGATTCATCAAAGCTTTTTTGCCAGATATGGATATCTTTGAGAACTGGCTTTCTTCTTGCCACTCTTCCATGAAGGCCAGATTTGTGCAGTGTACGACTGATTGTTGTCCTATGGACCCACTCTCCCATCTCAGCTGTAGATATCTGCAGTTCATCCAGAGTGATCATGGGCCTTTTGACTGCATCTCTGATCAGTCTTCTCCTTATTCGAGATGAAAGTTTAGAGGGACGGCCGGGTCTTGGTAGATTTGCAGTGGTCTGATACTCCTTCCATTTCAATATGATTGCTTGCACAGTGCTCTTTGAGATGTTTAAAACTTAGGAAGTCTTTTTGTATCCAAATTCATCTTTAAACTTCTCCACAACAGTATCTTGGACCTGCCTGATGTGTTCCTTGGTCTTCATGATGCTCTCGGCACTTGAAACAGAACCCTGAGACTATCACAGAGCAGGTGCATTTATACAGAGACTTGATTACCCACTCGTGGTGGGACGGTGGCGCCGCCTGCAACCAACAGCAACCCAACCTCCCCCCCAGTCTTCACTTATGGCTGCGGGGCGGTGGGTTTGCCAGCAATCAACAGTACTTCCCCCCCGCCCCACACTATGAGGCTCAGGCGGCAGAGGGGGCTTTATCATTACCAGTCATTTAGGATTCAGGACAACATTGGTTTGCTGCACTGAAAGTAAAGGGGCCGAATAATATTGCACATCCCACTTTTCAGTTTTTTATTTGTTAAAAAAGAAAAAAGTTAAAAATACCCAATAAATTTCGTTCTACGTCACGATTGTGTGCCACTTGTTGACTTTTCACAAAAATATTAGAATTTATAGCTTTATGTTTGAAGGCTGAAATATGCCAAAAGGTTGAAAAGTTCAAAGGGGCCAAATACTTTCACAGGATACTGTAACATTTGGTAGTTTCACAAAATGAGTAGAGCTGGGGCACAATACCCATCTTATTTAGTATGTAACAATTTGTGTCAGAAACACAGCCGCTGACAGAGTGAGCCGTGGCTGTGTCCTCAGATGAATTCTAACGTGACCGCTCACATAGTCGTGGCTCAGTCAGTCTGAGAGCGCTACTTATTGTGAGTGGACACTAAATGTCTCCGCTCACCACATGTAACAGAGGCGAGTGAGCGTGGCTTGACATCACCATGGATTATTGTCGGAGGGTATGTTTGGGGTTAATAAATGGAAAAACTAGGGTTGCCTCTGTGTCTTATTTCAAATAAATGCTTTTTCTGTGTGTATTTTTTAACTATTTACTAATACGATTGATAATGGGCGGGTGTCATAGAAACCTGAACATTATCAATCAAGGGCTTAATGACAGCTATCAATACTCAGCTGTTATTAACCCCTTCTATCACCCTGATGCCACTGCACCAGGGCATTGGGAAGAGACGGGTAAAGAGCCAGGAATAAGTGCTTCTCATGAATACACCAATTTCTGGGGCGGCAGTGGGCTGCTATTCTGTAGCCTAAGTGACCCAATAACTATGGGCCTCACCATGCTGAGAATACCAGCCCAGAGCTGCCTAGTTTTTATCTTGGCTGGCAATCAAAAATAGGGCGGCAGCCGTGCATTTGTTAAAAAGTATTTATTCACATTTTTTTTTTTTTTTTTTTTTTTTTAAATAATGGGCTCTACTGCATTTTGATTGCCAACCAAGGTAAAATCCAGGCAGCTGCACTGACAATCAAAAATACTGTGGTCCCATATGCAATTTTATTAAAATTATTTATTTTTTATGCTCCTATGATGGCAGGTTTGTTGCCAATGACAACCTATCACAAATGCCGACACAATGGGTGGGGACACACCAGACAATCAAAGACGCTGTCACAGAGAGTGGATGTCTGTGATTGGCTGTTGGAGTCAGAGTGCAGTGAATAATCAGAAAGTTACGGTGTGGGACTCAGAAGTGGTGCTGCAAGTGCATTCTTTGGTAAGTATAATGTTGCTGATTTAATCACTGTTTTACTTTCTTTTACAACTCCCACCCAGCCCTTGAGCCACCATTTTATAACTGTAAAGTATGGGTTCAGGGTTTGAGCTCAAGTTCAGGTCAAGTTCAGTCCTGAACTCAGACTTTAACCCCTTCATGACCTAGGAAATTTTTCATTTTTCATTTTCATTTTTTGCTCCCCTGCTTCCAAAAACGATAACATTTTTATTTTTCCGTCAATATAGACATATGACGACTTGTTTTTTGCGGGACGAGTTGTACTTTCTTATGCAATCATTTATTTTACCATATAGTGTACAGGGAAATTGCAAAAAAAGTGTAACTACACGTTTGTTTTTTGGGTATTTTAGTCATTATATGCACTATATGATAAAACCGACATGACGGGATGATGCCTCGGGTCAGTACAAGTTCGTAGACACCCAACATGTATACCTTTATTGGTATCTAGGTGGTGAAAAAAAATTCTGAAGTTTGAGAAAAAAAAAACGGACTTCTTGCGCTATGTTCTGGGACTTGTAGCGTACTCATTTTTCGGGATCTGGGGCTGCGTGATGGCTTATTTTTTGAGTCTTGAGCTGATGTTTCTAATGATATTTTTGGGTGGATCCGCTGCTTTGATCGCCCGTTATTGCATTTTATAACAATGTTGCGGCGACCAAAAAAAACGTAATTTTGACGTTTGGATTTTTTTTCCGTTACGGAGTTTACGGCTCTCATTAACGGATTTAATATGTTGATAGAGCTGGTGATTCTGAACGCGCCGATACCAAACGTGTATTTTTTAAATTTTTTTAATACTTTTATTGTGATTGGGGAAAAAGAGGGGTGCTTTGAACTTTTATGTGTTTTTTTTTGTACAGGTTTTTAAAAACTTTATTTTCTAATTGATTCTTGTTTTTACAGTGCCCCATAGAGAGGCACCCTGCTGCACAGTCCGATCGCTTCTGGGAGATACAAATGAGCTGCAGCTTATCTGTATCTCTCAGAATCGCGGACTAGTTGTGGTTGGCAGCGCCTGCCAACCACAACCCGGAAGTGATCCGTGACAGCATTCAGGGTCTAGCCAGAAACCCGGCCTGTCACGTGAGCGCCGGAGATCCCGCGATACTATCGCGGGATCTCCGTACAGGTGGAGAGCAGCGCCTTCCCTGCCGCGGTGCCTTTGCATCCCGCTGTCAGAGAATGACGGCGGGATCCAGAGGGTTAACACCTGATCCGATCCCGGATCTGATCGGTGCTGTTAGCCCGACATCTCAGCTGATCACATCAGCTGAGATGTCAGCTGTTTGATGTGAGCTCCGCGACGGTGCTCACATCAAACCCCCCTTACCGGCCCATGACGTTGTTAAAAAAAAGTCTGGTCAGATCCGCCGAACCTGAATATCTGCAGGTTTGCCCATCTCTGATTAAGAACTATTTTCAAGATAAAGAAGAACAAGGAAACCTGTAAGTGATATCATGGTGCATACAGAGCGCTGATCTCAATGACACGCCCACTACAGGGTCGAGGAACACTCAGGAATCGGGTGGTTACTCATTGTCCTCTCCACCTCTTTCGATTCTTTTCAAGGGGACAGACGGGGGCCGAGACCTGGTTCTGTGACCCTGATGGTGTCATTGTTAATAAACGGGGGAAGATGACAGGGAAAGTCTGAGGGGACAAAGGGGGTATTGTGACGCCACCTGCGGTATGTGGCCAGGGCGGCCGCCGCTGCTTCAGGACCTCTGGGGACGGTGACCGGCAACATGGATGGTTCCACTCCCCGCAGGTGGGGTGCGGTCCCCAGGGCAGCGGTGTGAAGGAGTCAATTCGTAGCTTGGCAGATGTTCACTGGGACCTCAGTACCCCGATGTCTCATATGGCCTCTGCGGCTGGCGGTCACCGCTAATGAAAGTCTCACACACCACAGCTGGAGTTCTGTTACTTTTACTCAGTTCTTTTAGCATGGCCACGGGGTACGTCCCTTGCCAACCTCCGGTTCAGCATTGTCTCCAGAACCGGGTTAGTGCAGTCAAGCCACGGTCGGTGCCCTTTCTTCCCTCTCTAGGTGGCCCTGGTGGTCTCTCTCTCCCAGCACTATAAGGGGCTATAAGGGGTAGTTCTCTTCTGGGGTGAGCACAACACCACTCTACCCCTCAGGCTCTCAGCACCTCCGCAGCACAGAGCTCAAGTACCGGCGGCCACGGTGCTGTTGTGTCCCTTCCCGGGCACTGCTCCCTAGTTCAGCCACCTTCCCCAAGTTGTGTCGGGTGTTCGGCAACAGCTCCCGTTAGAAGCTTGGGGCCTCCAGTTCAACGGAACATATAGCGATGATATATACACCAGGATGGGGGACATATATACCTGGAAGGGACCCAGGACAGAAGACATTAGTACAAAATTGGGGGACCTTAACAGTGTCAGCAGCACATGTCCCCATAACAGTGCATCATTATCTCATTTTTTGCTTCATATGTTTGTCTATTTTCCTCCTCTAAGACGTAGGTGCGTCCTACGATCTGGTGTGTCTTATAGTCCGAAAAATACAATATAAGCTTCTTTTGTTGGTATATCACATAAAATCTCAATAAAATACTTACAGGCACTGTGGTATATCACAGTTGACAGGTTAAAGTTTATGATTAATAACTGCTATGGTAGACTTGTAGTCAATAGGTACAAAGACTGCCTACAATAAAATAGAAAATTACACTGCTAAATGTATTAGGCTATGCAAGGTAACACTTATAGTTAACATGAATAGTCAAAGTAATATCTGACCAGGGCAGTGCATTCCACAGTAGGGACCTATGGGAGAGGTCTTAGAAAGGATGAGGAAATTGGCAAACTGCATAAATCAGTGCTCTAGTAGATTGGTAAACGTATACAAGAGGTGTGGAAGGGTTCGTTCTATGAAGAGTTCAATGAAAATTAACAAGTTTGAAATATAATCAGCATACATAAGGTACCAGGAAAATTGGATCAAAATAGATCCTTCTGCTGTTTTGCAATCATAGTCCATTATTAAGTGCAAACACTAGATTTACAGTATGTAGACTACCTGTTCATTCCTTCACACATACTACCCTGTTTCCCCAAAAGTAGGGGGGATGCTTTGCATGGGTATATTTGGTGCTGCAAGGGGATGGTGGAGATATTGGGGGCGGCATGGGAATTTTAAATTTTTGGGGTTAGATAATGGCAAAATTAGACATTCCCTGAAAATAAAACACAGTGCATTTTTGGAGCAAAAAAGTTAAAGAAAAGGGTGTCTTACTTTCGGGGAAACAGGGTATATATATATATAGCCCAGATAAAGTTTTCATATAGATAATTTCATACATTGCCCAGAAAATAATGTTGCACAGATTACTGAAAAAAGGGTCATGTGCTATTTTGCACCCGGATATTACATATGATAACCAGACAAATAGTGTTAAATCGTGTCCAAATGCCAAATAAGTAAATAAACATGCCACATGATATACTCCATTTACTGCAATACCTTTCATTGCCATATTGTGTCCCTTAATCCAACACAAATCCCCAGCTATTATAATGGAAAAGTGATCTGATTGACTACTTTTAGACTGCACTGAAAATTCAGGTGAATGATTACAGCGGAAATTAAAGAAGCTTCCAAGTTCAGGCGAGTTAACACCATGGAACTTAACATGTTCTTTCCAGCTTTTACTATTTTGTATAATGTGTGGTTTTATAGCTATTTATTAATAACAATAGATGCCCGCAAAAGCAAAAATGCCCCAAATAAATTATTTAGAATCTGGTACAGAAAGTGGAGATGAATTCTGAACTCTAAATGCTCTGCTCAGTGGGAACTAACTGTGCTCATTGTCATCAGAACCGTTTTTTAGTAGACAGATCTCCATTTTTATGTGGTATATCCAGGGGCGCACCTACCATGAGGCGACCTGAGTTGTGTGCCTCAGGCAGCACACCACCTGCTGATAAATAGAGGACGGCATCTGCGGAGGGCCTGGTGGTAGCACAGGCCACCCCGCAAATGCTGGTCCCACTACTAAAGTCCTGGCCGCCGCTGCTGGCTGCATTTTCCCGGGTCCCAGCAGACGAAATGTGCCTTCTATAGGCTTCATCCTGAACATAAGAGTCACTTGTCACAAGAACATCTTTGGACATGCAAAGCACTGCCACTGATCAATAATCATCAATACACCAAGAAAAGATAGACCATCCCAGTGTTTTTTAGTTAGGTTTTCAATATATAAAATGTAGTGAGTTTCTGAAATGACTAGAACAGAGATAAATGTATTGAGAAGTCGCTACAAGGCGAGAGTCCAACATGTACAAGTGAAGGATCAGCAGTTCTTATCTGTGGATCTGAAGTGTTTGTGATGGTGAAAGAGCATGTCTGACATTCCTCTAATTCCAGACACAACTACGCCTGATATGTCTACAGCACTGACATGTTTAGTACTGTTATAGTGCAGGAGAGCTGGGATCTTTTATGGTATTGTTGTGTTTTTCTATATAAAAAATGCCAACAATATAATCCTCTTATCTACAGTATATACCGTAATCTTGCATTTTGCCTTTTTAGCTGTACTAATAGAGCATCAACATATTTGACAATACAGGTGTCCATATATATGTGTCTTTACCCTCATATATCCAAGGCAGGAGGTCACGGCCTTTTCTGGTCAGATATCCAAGTTGTCAAACTGTAATACAAATTTTCATGTGGGATCTTTATGGCACATCAAGGTATAAACAATAAATGTCGGGTAGGTCTGGGTTCTTGTGCTAACTCGCTTCCTCCTCTCTGGATATTTATGTTGTATCCTGTGAATAAACCATAAACATAAATGTCTTAGATGTAAATGATGCTTTAAAGTAGCACTCTGAATAAATCTTAAGTATGTGGAGTCAAATGTAGGTCGTTAGGAGACGAGCCATGACACAGGATATAGAGACAAGAAAATGAAGTTGCTATCAAATGATGATGTTTTATACAATCAAAGAACGAAATGTCGCGGGTCAGTAGGAGACTTGGGACAGGTCAGGATATGTTGGCTTTAAACATAATTGAATTATTTTGTACCAGCAAGGGTTAACGTTAGTTTTCCTTGCTGGTAGCTCTAGTCCAGTTTCAGCTCAGCTTGCAGCAGTTTGTGACCACACTCTTTCCCCTGTAAGTAGTCACTTGACCTATCACCTGATGCCAGTGATAGAGGTCTCTTTCTATGCTGATCATCCTCGTGTGTGATGGTCTCCTGAAGTCCTGGGGAATCTGCTGCTGGAGACCTGCTGTCCTGGTGCCAATCTATCTGCTGCCTGTGCTGCAGATATCAAGTTTGGTTTATCCTTTCTGTCTATGTCCCCCTGTTTACCTGTCCACATGTCTGATTACATCAGAGGTGAGGTCTAGTGCGCTCACCGGTCTTGACACTATCCAGTAGTGAGTAGAAATAACAGCCTGGGAATAGGCACTTGACTGCGGTGGATGGAAGGACCCGCATAGGACAGTAGGGCAGCTCAGGGACAGACATAGGTTAATGTCAGGAGGTGTCACATCCCCTGCTCATGTTAGGGCCTTCCTCTCCCAATAACATCCCATTGTTCTCCCTTTGTGTTTCGCCGTGTGCTGGGAAACGTATATCCTGGCGTGACATGAGACTAGTTTTTGATCGTGGAGTCTTTCTTAATCATCAGTTCACAGTCAAGTATAGTTGTCATCAAGGGCTGCATGTCATCTAATGGATGTCAAGGTTCCTATGGACTTCTAGTGCAAAACTCTAGGCCCTCAGCAATAGTGCCCTTTGGTGTTTAAATACTCTCAGGAATTCTACAACCCATTTGGAATATTTTCTAATGAATACATGATCTCATATGTTTATGTGTGAAATGGGGATCTTGGAGATCATACTTTGGGCATAAGGTCTATTGCTGAGTTCCCTTATGCGATGTTATAAAGATACCACGTGCAGCCTGATCAGGATGGTTCCAAAGCACCTCCAAAGAACATCCATGCCTCCAAAGTGTCTTTCATATAGCATAATAGTCCCCACTATGACTCTGATCCCCATCTATCTTAAGAAAGATCCCTTTGTTTGACCTCACAAGTAGATCTACATTAATAAATGTACTATATTGCTATGTCTGGGTTCCAACCGATTTATTCTATTGAAGAAAAGCATAGCCCTTATGTCAAGGTATGATTATGACCATTAGGTTATAAAGGGCGCAGAGTTAATTAGCTGTTCAAATGACAGGTTGCTGCAACAAGTAGTAAATATAATGTAAATACTCACTTATAGGAACACAATAAATAAAATGTTATTCTATGAAGATGCCATGTTTTCAGTATTCTGTAAACGGGATAGTATTAATAGCTCATGCTGTCCTTGGGCCATAAACTGAAAATACTTATGTTTAGATAATGCGCTGTGAACTTAGTGATGTTATATACCAATTTTTTTTACTGTACTATACCAGCATAATAATGTCACATGTCCCACATTTTTATACAACAGTAATATCACAGTTTACAGTTAGCAAATTAAATCTCATCTACTAAGCCCAGTCCTGCTCTTGGTGTTGGACTGTTGGACTAGTAGTAGGCAATGACCAGCAGTGGCCAATGATATAATATAGCAAATTGCATTAGTAAAGTGCTGCTCCTTAACTCCTGCTAAATACTGGTTTAACCTGGCCCAGCCCACACAGCTATAAAATACAGTTTTTAAAAGACCACAGAAAAATGTGAGAAAATAAGTCACATGGCACAAAAAAGCATTATCTTAGCTGCTATGTGACCCATCATTAACAACCAGTGCAATAATATGTTTTTGTTTTAATAAAATGACACTTACACTCTAAATGTAATTTTTAACAAAGATATATTTGTCATACGTAAAACTATTTTTATACAAAAAAAGTGAAATTTGAATTCCAAAGCAGCATCCTGGTGTTCCAGAATCCCTATGACAACACATCTTGGTAGTTCTGCTTGTCACTAATGTGGTCACTAGTGTAAATGTATGACCTTAATGCATTGGAAGATCCACCTGATTACTGTCAACAAATTCAGGAATCAAGGAGATACTATAAAGATAATTACATTTTATAGATATACGGTAATTATTTTTTAGTTTGTTAGTAATTAGTGATGAGCGAGTACTAAAATGCTCGGGTGCTCGAAGCTCGGGCCGAGCATCCCGAGATACTCGTGTACTCGGCCCGAGTACCGAGCCCAATGTTATCCTATGGGAGACCCGAGTATTTTTATGAAATGACTGCCGGCAGCATGTAGAAACCCTAAAAATGTCACAAAAGTCTCAGAAGAGTGCTCAAATGACATGGCAACAGCATAGGGAAGGCCCCTGGAAGCATTTCTCACTCAAAAGTCACAGCTGTGAACAATGTTGTCCGAGTTTCACGCCAATTTTACTGAGTCATCAGAAAACCTTCCAAAATGATACCAAAATGAATATTTAGGGTGGAAATATTAAGGGCACATACCCAATAGTGAGATACAGCTGGTGTATGTTACTTTTTGTGATTACATGAAAGATTTTACGTGAAAACATTGTGCGGCACTCTGATGTCCCTGAGAAGAGACGTACATGAAGGCCTCTTGACATAATGTGCCCATTTTGAGGAACTGGGTCTATTGTAGTATTTTCCTTTGCCAGGGAAGTCCAAAATTTGGAGGTTCACCAATGCCCCTGGATAGAGACGTGCATGAGGGCCTGTAAACCTGAAGTGGGTGTATAGTAGTATAGCCCTGTGGCCAGGGCAGCCAAAAATTGGGAGGCTCCACATTGTCCCAGGATAGAGACATGCAGGAGGGCCTGTAAACCTCAAGTGGGTGTATTGTAGTATAGCCCTTTGGCCAGGGCAGCCAAAAATTGGGAGATTCAACAATGACCCATGCATACAGACATGCAGTAGGGCCTGTAAACCTCAAGTGGGTGTATTGTGGTATAGTCCTTTGGCCAGGGCAGCCAAAAATTGGGAGGTTCAACAATGACCCATGCATACAGACATACAGTAGGGCCTGTAAACCTCAAGTGGGTGTATTGTAGTATAACCCTTTGGCCAGGGCAGCCAAAAATTGGGAGGTTCAACAATGACCCATGCATACAGACATGCAGTAGGGCCTGTAAATCTCAAGTGGGTGTATTGTAGTATAGCCCTTTGGCAGGGCAGCCAAAAATTGGGAGGCTCCACATTGTCCCAGGATAGAGACGTGCAGGAGGGCCTGTAAACCTCAAGTGGGTGTATTGTAGTATAGCCCTTTGGCCAGGGCAGCCCAAAATTGGGAGGTTCAACAATGACCCATGCATACAGACATGCAGTAGGGCCTGTAAACCTCAAGTGGGTATATTGTAGTATAGCCCTTTGGCAGGGCAGCCAGAAATTGGGAGGCTCCACATTGTCCCTGGATAGAGACGTGCATAAGGGCCTTAAAACATTTTTCCCATTGAAAAGGAGCGGGTATCCTGTCGTTGTAATGCCCATTCAAAAAGAATGGGCGTAAAAATTTACCACTGGGAGTATACCTGAAACAACAGCCTAACTATTGTAACGGTCATCATGGTGGCACATGAGGAGAAGGAGGAGCAGTCCAGCGATTAGCCAAGGAAGAGGAAGACGACATGGTGGATGATCCAGTAGCTGACCCAACCTGGCAGGAGGATATGCAGAGCGAGGACAGCAGTGCACAGGGGGAGGGAGGCATAGCATCCCAACAGGCAGTACGAAGCAGGGTCGGGTCCACAGGTAGAAGGCAGGCAACCGTTCCCCGGAACAACAACACGACACAAGGTGCCTGTGCAAATGTTCGGTCTTCCCGAGTCTGGCAGTTTTTTAAGTTGGCTCCAGATGACGCTAAAAAGGCCATTTGCAACACCTGCCATGCCAGCAGCAGCAGGGGTACGAAAACTAGCAGCCTGACCACCACCAGCATGATCAGGCACATGTCAGCCAAGCACCCGACTTTGTGGGAAGTACAACAGAGTCGAGGAGCGGTGCTTGCTGATGTCACTGCTACGTCTTCGCGTGTTGTGCGTGCGAGCCAATCCCCTGTCCATGCTGGCCGCGAACAAGTCTCCGGCCCTGCACCTGAAGTTGCCCACTCACAAATAACCCCACCATCAGGCACGTCCTTGTCCCAGCGCAGCGTTCAGTTATCCATTCAGCAAACCTTTGAATGCAGGCGCAAATACGCTGCCAACGCGCCACATGCCACAGTCCTGAATTATCACATTTCGCGACTCATAGCGCTAGAAATGTTGCCTTTCCGGCTGGTGGAGACGGAAGCATTCCGCGACCTGATGGCGGCTGCTGTCCCACGTTACTCGGTCCCCAGCCGCCACTATTTCTCCAGATGTGCCGTCTCCGCATTGCATAACCACGTGTCCAACAGCATCACACGTGCCCTGAACAACGCTGTTTCAGCCAAAGTCCACCTAACCACAGACACGTGGACAAGTGCTTGTGGGCAAGGCCGCTACATCTCCTTGACAAAACACTGGGTTAATATTGTGGAGACTGGGACACAGTCTGAGCGAGGGACGGAACACGTCCTTCCCACAGCAAGGATAGCAGGCCCTACCTCTGTCAGGGTTTCACCGACACTCTACAGCTCCGGAATGTCATGCTCTTCAGCCTCCTCCTCCTGCGCATCCTCATCCACTGTACCCTCCACACCAGTCCCAAGCTGGAAGCACTGCAGTACTGCCTCTGCGAAGCGGCAACAGGCTGTGCTGAAGCTAGTCTGCATAGGTGACAAACCCCACAATGCAGAAGAGGTGTGGACAGCTCTGAAACAGCAGGCAGATCACTGGCTCACACCTCTCAACCTAAAGCCAGGAAAGGTCGGGTGTGACAATGTCCGGAACCTGGTGGCAGCTTTGAGGCGAGGCCAGCTGACGCATGTTCCATGCGTGGGCCATGTGCTCAACCTGGTGGTTCAGAGGTTTCTAAAGTCATACCCAGAGCTGTCTGAACAGCTGGTAAAAGTTCGCCGTCTGTCTGCACATTTTCGCAAGTCACCTGCTGCTTCAGCCGGCCTTGCCGGCTTTCAGCGCCGTTTGCGTCTTCCGGCCCACAGACTGGTGTGTGATGTCCCCACGCGTTGGAATTCAACTCTGCACATGTTGGTCAGGATATGTGAGCAGAAGAGGGCAGTTGTGGACTACCTGCATCACCTAAGCCGTCGGGAAATGGGTCAAACTCCACACATAACACCTGAGGAGTGGAGATGGATGTCCGACCTATGTACCCTCCTCCAAAACTTTGAGGACTCCACCAAGATGGTGAGCGGCGATGACGCCATTATTAGCGTCACCATACCACTACTCTGCCTTCTAAAACGGTCTCTGCTGAAAAACAAAGAGGATGCATTGCAGGCCGAGCGCGATGACTTGGAGCAAGAAACAGTAGTGGGTGTGGGTGAAAATACACAGCCTAGCCTCATATCATCAAAACGTGCAGTGGAGGACTATGACGAGGAGGAGGAGGATGAAGACATGGAGCAACTCTCTGGCCAAATTGAGGATATGACATGCACACCAGTCATACCCTCGATTCTGCGTGGCTGGCCAGAGGACAGTGGAGATGAGGAGGAGGAGGAGGAGGACAGCATGTTCAGTCATCGTGTTGGTCTGGATACTGAAGTGATGGCTGTTAAGAGTCTGGTGCACATGGCTGACTTTATGGTAAGCTGCCTCGCTCGTGACCCTCGCGTTCACAACATCTTGGCCGACAATCAGTACTGGTTGGCAGCACTGTTAGACCCACGCTACAAGGAGAACTTTATGTCTCTCATTCCTGAGGCGGAGAGGTCAGCCAAAATGCAGCATTTCCAGAAGGCCATAGTCACGGAAGTAGGCAAATCATTCCCCTCACAAAACGCTAGCGGCATAGGTCAGGAATCGGTGGACAACGAAGGCGTACGGCCGAGAGGGGCACAAGTCCAATCCGCCAGAGGTAGGGGAACAGTCTTTACGATGTGGGACAGTTTTCTCAGCCCCTCACGTACCACAGCCCCTGAGGTGCGGGGTAGTGCCACAAGAAATGCTAAGTTTGGCCAGATGCTGAAGGAGTACCTTGCAGATCAAACAACTGTACTGCTAGATTCCTCTGTGCCTTACAATTATTGTGTCTCCAAGCTGGACACGTGGCATGAATTGGCTCTCTATGCCTTGGAAGTCCTGGCCTGCCCTGCTGCTAGCGTTTTGTCAGAGCGTGTTTTCAGAACCGCAGTTGGAATCATTACTGATAAACACACCCTCCTGTCAACTGAAAATGCTGACAGGCTGACTCTGATGAAGATGAACAAGGGTTGGATTGGGCCAGACTTCACCACACCACCAACAAATGACAACTGAATTTAAATTTTGTTATGGGAATTTGCCATGTACCTCCACTCACCCATGGGTACACACTTCTGGACTTCCGAGTGTCCAAGTGTGGGATCAGTAATGTCTGTGGACGTGTACTCGGCCTGGTGGTAGGAAGGAGGATCAGGTTGGGAAATGTGCGGTGCAGTATCACGGCTACTGACACTTGACCGTGTGGAAGACAGGGTGTTTGTGGAGGTGCCAATCTGACTTGAAGCATTATCCGCTATCCAAGTAACAACCTGTTGACACTGGTGTTGGTTCAAGAGCGGTGTACTGCAGCGGGCCCCAAGAATTTGGGACAGGACGTGTGAGCGAGTAGATGTGCCCCTTTCTTGTTACGAAATTAGTGCTTGCACACGACCTCGGCCTCTGCCTGCACCACCATCACGTTCACTTCCTTGTTCCTTGCCAACGCCCTTGCGCATTTTGCTTGTATACAGCGACACCAGTCTGGTGACTGTAATGGTCACAGGAGAGTAGGATTTTAGTCCCTAACCTGTATTAAGGTAGTAAGTACAACAGTCTGGTGACAGTTCAGGTCACAGGAGATTAGGATTTTAGTCCCTAACCTGTATCAAGGTAGTAATTACACCAGTCTGGTGACTGTAATGGTCACAGGAGATTAGGATTTTTTGTCCCTAACCTGTATCAAGGTAGTAATTACACCAGTCTGGTGACTGTAATGGTCACAGGAGATGAGGATTTTAGTCCCTAACCTGTATCAAGGTAGTACGTACACCAGTCTGATGACTGTAATGGTCACAGGAGATGAGGATTTTAGTCCCTAACCTGTATCAAGGTAGTACGTACACCAGTCTGGTGACTGTAATGGTCACAGGAGATGAGGATTTTAGTCCCTAACCTGTATCAAGGTAGTATGTACACCAGTCTGGTGACTGTAATGGTCACAGGAGATTAGGATTTTAGTCCCTAACCTGTTTCAAGGTAGTAATTACACCAGTATGGTGACTGTAATGGTCACAGGAGATTAGGATTTTTTGTCCCTAACCTGTATCAAGGTAGTAATTACACCAGTCTGGTGACTGTAATGGTCACAGGAGATGAGGATTTTAGTCCCTAACCTGTATCAAGGTAGTACGTACACCAGTCTGGTGACTGTAATGGTCACAGGAGATGAGGATTTTAGTCCCTAACCTGTATCAAGGTAGTACGTACACCAGTCTGGTGACTGTAATGGTCACAGGAGATGAGGATTTTAGTCCCTAAGTCCTAACCTGGATCAAGCTAGTAAGTACAACAGTCTGGTGACTGTAATGGTCACAGAAAAGCTTGGACTCCGATCTGGATCACCCTGCCTATATCCTCCTAGATTAGTCCTGAGAAGGACTGTTGTGGTCAGCTCAGCAGCAGTTTGCAGCCCTGCTCCGGATCTACCTATGAGGGCCGCAAATCTGTCCCTAAGCAGCAGCAGACACTCTCCCTACACTCACTGTCTGGATGCCTGTGTGCAGAGCACAGCGCGGCCGGGTCTTATAAAGGCTCGGTCACGCTGTGCAGGCCGGCCAATCACTGCAATGCCACAACTAACAGGGCTGTGGCATTGCAGTGGTCTGCCAGCCAATCCCTGCACGTGGGCTGGCTCTCAAAAGAGCGCCAACATGCAGAGATGACGACCACGAGCACAGCACGTTTATCGCGAGATTACTTGGTGCTCGCCGAGTAGCCCGAGTACAGTGATACTCGTGCGAGTACCGAGTAGTGGCGAGCATGCTCGCTCATCACAATTAGTAATCCCATCATGAACATCTGAAGAATTCAGCCTGCAGTGAGCTCTCATGCTGCTATTATATGATGGGGCTATTACAAGGATTTTTAACCCTTTAACCCTGGGCGAATGTCTGTTTATTTATTACATTTTTTTGTTTGTTTTTTCCTTCCCTACTTTCTAGGGCCATAACTTTTTTATTTTTTTGCAATGTAGCCTTTTGAGGGCTTGTTTTTTGCAGGAAGAGTTGTATTTTTGAATGACATCATTTATTCTCCCACATAGAGTACTGGGAAATGGGAAAACAATTCCAAATGCTTTGATATTGCAAAAAAAAGTGCAATTTTGCAATGGCTTTTTGAGTTTTCTATGTATCATGTTAACTATATGGTAAAACTGACCTTGCAAGATGATTATTGAGCTCCGTACTAGTACACTAATACAAAAAAAATGAATATTTTTTTGTATTTAAATGGTGAAAAAAATGTGAAATTTGTATAAAAATTTGCTTTTGTCGCCATTTTTCAAGACCGATAACGCCTTTATTTGTCGGAAAATGCGGCTATGTGAGGCCTTTTTTTTGTACCCTGAACTGATGTTTTTACTGATACTATTTTGGAGGCAGATATAATGTTTTTATCACCTCTTATTGCATTTTATTACAATGCTGCGGTGGCAAAAATAACTATTTCTGGTGTTTTGATTTTTTTTCTCATTTTGCCATTTACTGGTTGGATTAATTTACTTTATATTTTGATGGATTGGACTGGAATGTAGCGATACCAAATATGTGTGTTTTGTTTCTCAGTGTAGCAGTGTACCTCCTGCTGTAGACCCTGGTGGCCCCTGAGGGAGTGCCCAACTTGCCCTCCCCTACTCTTTCCTTGGCTACATGTACTCATTTTTCATATTAAAATGATTTAATTCCTAAAATCACAGGTGAGTTTATTTTGTGCTGATGCAGCACATCAGATAAGCCTTATCTTTCTATTTAGAGTTGGAAATAATTAAATACATATTCCATTTAGAAAAAAAATTATACTTAGAGGTAGAATTTAGAAGAACTGAATTAGAAATATTATTATTATTATAACAATACAAGTAACAATAAATGTGGACAATTCGGTCATACAGATACAAGAGGAGAGAAATCCTGTCTGCGAGGGCTCACAGTCTACGAGGGGCGGGTGGGGATACAGTGGAGGGGGAAGTTCCAGTCGTGAGGCGGTGTGGTGGACCGGGTCTTAATGCAGGTGGTAAGCTTGTCGGAAGAGGTGGGTCTTCAGGCTTCTTTTGAAGGTTCCCAGGGTAGGAGAATGTCTGATGTGTTGGGGCAGTGAGTTCCAGAGTATGGGTGAAGCACGGGAGAAATCCTGTATGTGGTTGTGCGAAGAGGAGATGAGGGGGGAGTAGAGGAGAAGCTCTTGGGAGGATCGCAGGTTGCGTGAGGGTAGGTATCGGGAGACCATGTCAGAGATGTATGGAGGAGACAGGTTGTGAATGGCTTTGTATGTCATGGTTAATGTTTTAAACCGGGATCTCTGGGAAGTAGGGAGCCAGTGAAGGGCTTGGCAGAGGGGGAAAACAGGGGAGTAGCGGGGAGACAGATGGATTAGGCGGGCAGCGGAGTTCAGGATAGATTGGAGAGGTGCAAGGGAGGTATTTGGGAGGCCGGTGAGCAGGAGGTTGCAGTAGTCGAGGCGGGAGATGATGAGAGCGTGAATAAGGGTTTTAGCAGTGTCGTGGTCAAGGAAAGTGCGGATCATATAGATGTTTTTGAGCTGGAGTCGGAAATATGACAGGAACTTTTAAAGGTAGAACACTTCTGTTGGTGGAATGATGAATTTTGGGCTTATTAATGACATATTACACTGATGTGGTATATACCTTGTGATACCACCAACACCATAAATAATGGATTTTGCTTGCCATAATCTAGTAAAGGAAAGTTAAACTCAGGATTGAAAAAAAAGGAATGATTTGTAAATGTGTTCATGTAAATAAGCAATGACATAACATAAAAATCTAGGAACAAAAATTAACTCTCATGAAATAAGCACAATTTTATTAAATATGAACTGTGATTATTTATATTTTCAGTCAAAAAGGGGCTAAAACTGCAACTAGACCTTTTTTTTATTTCATAAAGTGGGTGAAATAACTATTGAACACGACACCAATATTCTTAAGGCCCCTTACACACAACGATATCGCTAACTATATCATTGCAACGTTACTGGTTTTGTGACGTTGCAGTGACCTCGCAACAACACTGTTGCGTGTGACATTTACCAACGACCAATATTAAGGGCGTTCATCATTGATCGTTGGTAAATGACCTGGACCATTTTTTGATCATTGATTGGCTAGCATCGGCGTGTGTGACAGTGGGAGACCAACGATCAACAACCTTCCAGCAACGCACAGTACGCGCTGGGAGCTTGTAACCAGGGTAAACATCGGGTAACTAAGCGCAGCGCTATGCTTAGTTACCCAATGTTCACCCTGGTTACCAGCGTTCTCGCTGGTCGCTGATCGCTGGTCAGTCTGCCTGTGTGACAGCTCACCAACGATCAGATAGCGATGTCCCAGTGATCCTGATCGTTGGTCAGATCGCTGGGACATCGTTATGTGTAACGGGGCCTTAAGTAAATGTATTTCTAAAGGTGTAGGGGCATGTATAGAAATCATGGGGCCCCATACCAGAGTTTCTAATTGCCACTCCTCCAAAAAAAATAATTAAGTAGTTGATTAATATTTTGCAGGTCACATAAGAGCACATCACAACATTGCAGCCTTTACAAAATCGTTTTCCCCCAATTGAAGCCCCTGGATTCCCCTTTCATTGTACCCATGAGGTATAATGCCAACAGAAAAGTGCCTCACAAGCACCGCATGAAAGCCCAAAGTGAATTTCTCCTCATTACCCTCCACATGCACAGTATGATGACCCTACTGTTCCTACCCATAACTACTCCAGCAAATTATGGTAACCAAAACAATGTATGATCCACAACTGTGACCTCCACACAGTCATCCATGCAGTACAATGGTCCTGCATATAGTATTATGGCCGCCACACCTTTTCAATCTGTATAATGGCCCCCACTAGCCCTCAAAACAGTATACTGGCCCACACACAGCTCTCTGCACAGTGTAATAGACCTCAAAATACTCGTCATACTGTACACTTGCTTGCATAGAGTATAATGGCGCTCAAATAGCCCTCCATAAAGTACCCAGGGTCCCTAATAGCCCTTCAAAATATTTTGATGGCCCCACATAGCCCTTTAAATAGAATAATAGGGCTAATAGGGCAGTGAGGGTGATACACAGGGGAGAGCAGAAGGTGTCCCATCTCCTGCTACCTATCATCAGGGTCTTCCTTCCCATTAACATCCTCCATTGTAGCTTTGTGTTTCACTGTGTACTGAACATCCCTTGTCCAGCGTGACAATATTATAATGCAGCATAGTTATCCATAAAGAATTATGGCCATTGGAAACCAGTGTACTGACTGGTTTAAAAATTAAAAATAAATAAATACTCACCTCTCATCTTCCCTTCGCTGCTCCGGTCTCTGCAGTGGCATGTGTCTCAGCACAGCGGGCACGCAATAGTAATGCCAATAAGACTTCCTGCGCTGAGATGTCAGAGTGCAGACACAGCAGAAGGATGATGGAGGGAGCGATTGCTCCCTCTGTCATCATTGATTTCAATAGTACCAGCATGTGCAATGCCAATATAATGGTAAGTGTGATGCTGGGTGGGAGGGGGCCTGATGTTGGCTCTGGCACCAGGCCCCCCCCCCAACTCATGGGCATAGCTGTTGCATAGTCATTTCATTTCTCTTTCCTGAAATCTTGTGAGGAGCACCTGGTCGTGACCAGTTTATGATGAAATGATCCTCTTTCCTCTTCTGGATTATGGCTCCAAAAGAAGAACCTTCATTAGTTTAGAAATTCTTCTGTAATTAATGCTATCAGTATGTTTTGCAACAATAAAGTTGCTAAGGTCTTGAGACAGCTCACTGGTTTTACCCATCATGAGATGTTTCTTAAGTGGGAATTTGGTAATGAGGCAGGTGCCTCATTACCAAATTCCCACTTAAGAAACATCTCATGATGGGTAAAACCAGTGAGCTGTCTCAAGACCTTAGCAACTTTATTGTTGCAAAACATACTGATAGCATTAATTACAGAAGAATTTCTAAACTAATGAAGGTTCTTCTTTTGGAGGCCATCAGTTTAACCAGCTAATATTATTTTTCACTAAGTGGCAGCACTGCTTTCTAATTACTGATAGATTTTAGCTGGTGTCATGACTCTCCTGGCATTTCACACCTTTCATATGTTCAATACTTTTCCCCGGTGTAATTTCTTATTATTACAAATCACTAAGTTAATGGACATCTATGGTTCGATTTCTTTGCCTGTGTGGATTGTCTGGGTTGCTACCAACATCTATTGACATTCCTGTCATTAGCACCTTTAGAAATCGGTGACATGTTCTATTTTTATTTCTCCAGCTGTATGTAACAATGAATAGAGCCCATAATGTTAATGCTCATTATCCACTAGAAACAGGGGCGGACTGGGCTGGGTTCCTGGGGGGCAACTGCCCTCCGGGCCGCCGGTATAGTGACAGTTTAGGGCCGCCCGGTACTGCTGGCAGCCGCCCGGAATAGCAAAAGGATCTGACTGAGCGGCCGGCTGTCAGCACGGTGCGGCCGCAGTGGGACCGCCCGATCTTCAAATTGCAGCAAGGGCTGCGTCGTCCTGGCAACCGGCGGGACGCTGGGCGCGATTAAGTCACTGACTGAGTCAGTGCTAGCGGGCGGCTGTCTGTCAGCTCGGCCGCAACCGCCGCAGCCACACTCACCCCTGAGCAGAGCTCTCAGCTCTCTCAGCAGGCTGCGCCATCGCGGGGCCGGTCCGGGCTTCCGGCAGCAGCGGGTGCGTTGTCATGGCACCCGGCTGGCCTGCGGGATGAGAGGGCGTCTGCGCCAGCCAGGTGAGCCCAGCAAAGACAGGGAGGAGGGAGGGTTCAGAGCGGTGGGTATGTTTAGCCTGCGTGCTACGTCAGCACGCAGGCAGTGAAGAACCGTGTGAACCCACCCAGTCCCTCCAGAGCGGAGCGCAGACAGTGATGGCCGCCATACTGTTTCAAATTTGATTGTGCAGCTCTGGCTGCTCAGGTCATGATGAGCTGCAGCAGCAGCTGGTGGTGGTGGGTAGTGTGTGTGTGTGTCTTTCTGTCTATGTTTCTGTGTATGGCTGGGGCTGTGTCTGTGTGGCTGACTATTTGTCTGTATGTGGCTGGGGTTTTGTGGCTGGTTGTATGTGGCTGGGGCTTTGTGGCTGGCTGTGTGTGGCTGGGGCTTTGTGGCTGGTTGTGTGTGGCTGGGGCTGCGTGGCTGACTATGTGTCTGTGTTGCTGGGGCTGTCTGTGGCTGACTGTGTCTGTGTGGCTGAGGCTGCGTGGCTGGCTGTGTGTGGCAAAATGTGTCTGTGGCTGACTGTGTTTATGTGTGGCTAGGGCTGCGTGGCTGTCTGTGTGTCTGACTGTGTCTTTATGTGGCTGTGGCTGGCTGTGTGTGCCTAACTATGTCTGTGTGTGGCTGGGGCTGCGTGGTTGTGGCTGGCTGGGGTTGGCTGTGGCTGAGGCTGCGTGGCTGGCTGTGTGTGGCTGGGGCTGTTTGGCTGTGTGTGGCTGACTGTGAGTGTGTGGCTGGGGCTGCTTGGCTGTGTGTGGCTGGCTGTGTGGTTGGCTGTATGTGTGTGTGTGGCTGTCTATATTGCTCTCTGTGTGTGTGGCTGGCTGTGTCTGTGTGTGTGTGGGTAGCTGTGCCTGTGTGTGGCTGGCTTTGGCTGTGTGTGTGGCTGGCTGGCTTTGGCTGTGTGTGGCTGGCTGTGTTTGTGTGGCTAGCTATATGTGTGGCTGATTGTGTGTATGGCTGATATTGTGTGTGTAGCTGGCTGTGCTTGTATGTGGCTGGCTATGGCTGTCTATGTTGCTGGCTGTGGCTGTGTGTGTGGCAGGCTGTGGCTACGTGTGTTGTGTGGCTGTCTATGTCGCTGTGTCTCTCTGTGTGGCTCTCTGCGTCTGTGTAGCTGTCTATGTGGCTAACTGTTTTTGTGTGGCTGTGGCTCTGTGTGTGGCTGTAGCGGGCTGTCTGTGTGGCTGGCCACTAGGACATCCAAATGCTGTGCGAGTGTCCGACAGTTTTCTTAGATCACATCCATGTGCAATCTGTTTTGTTTCTCAGCAGCTATTACTGCTATTTACAGGAGCATTTTACAGTTGTCTCAGCTGAAGAATGATAATGTATCAGTGAAAAAAAAGATGCCTCTCGGATGGTCTGTGTGCTGTCAGTGTGCGGTCCATGATTTTGTCGGACTCATAGACTTGCATTGGCGAGTCTCGCACATGAATCGCAGACTGTCGCAGCATGTTGTGACTTTTTCCCATCCAGAATCTGGATGAGAAAAAAGCGTCCGACACTCGTCAATGTGTTTCAGACGTTGATTACCTGACTGCACTGCGATAAAAATCACACATTGCACTCATCCGAGTTTCACGCCAGTGTGTCCGTGCCCTAATAATAAAATCCATATAGTAATCCTACAATGTCTGCTGGACATGGTATGGGGGGTTTATGGCTCAGTTAGTACACACCATACTTCTTGTTATTAACCAGTTAATGCTCTCTTGTCCACCACACTGCAGTGTCAAAAGAGGAAGACAGCGAGACAGGCAGCGACAGCGCATCAGAGAGCCCCTGACCTCGAAATAGAAGATCCTCAGATCCCGGTATTGTGACGACATATGAAGAAATATTTTTTTACATTTACATTACACTATGAACTCCACAGTACTTTACACTATCAACACTGTCCCCATTGGGGCTCACAATGAAAACATCCTACCAGTATGTCTCATATTGTATATCGCCTTTCTTTGTTATCACCTTCACAAATATTGCATTTATTGAACTTGTCAGGTTTTGGATGTTTTAAGATTGCATTTGTTTGCAGGATGTCAGAATTGACTCCCAGAGCTGCTGGTTTGACGGTTAATGTCTTGCAGCATCATAGATTTTTTTTGCTTAATGGTACTTCCAAGTTTCTCAATAGGGCTGAGATCAGGGGAGACTGGTAGCCACACCATGGTTTTCTCTAATTTTATGTCCATAGCAGCCAATTACTCAGGGCTATGCTCTGTACCAAGAGATGGTGCATTGTCAAGCATGGGGATGATTTTGTACAAAGAAAAAAAGTGGTCAGTCTAAAAGTATATATACTTTGCCGTGGTCCTTTTCATGCCTTCATGGACCCTATAGGGGCAAACTAGCTCTCTCCACATGATTATGACCCAAAACATGACTGCCACCTCCTTGCTGATGTGACATGGTGGCGGTCAACTAGCAACCATCTACTCCAACCACAATGGGAACCTCTAGGCTCCCTTTAGCTACTCCTCTGTCTGCAGGGGAGGCGTGGCGCGATGGGGGGGGGGGGGGGCGCAGGAACTCCAAATATGGGCCTGGCAGGAGAGGGACTGAGATGGGCTGCCGAGAGCTTCTGACAGCCCCCCGCACCCCCCCGGTCCTCACCCATGGGCTGCCGGAAAAATTGTGCCACCCAGTAGTCTTTTTCCTTTTTTAAATTCTCCTAATTCATTTATTTTCAATAGAATTCCATGGTCCAGGCATAAAGCATATAAACATGGTGCATAATTACTTGTATTATTATCACATATTAAGACCTTGGATTGCGGCCAGGACATGGCACTAAGCCGTCACATTGGCCAGTCCAAGAATATTCTATAATCATTGTTATTGTGTTGTCAGTGAAGAGACATTGACTTATTGATACGAAGAATGGACAGATCCGCTATCCAGTTACCTATAGGCGATTTTACTACTAGTCTTCTGTGTTTGATTCATCAGACAATGAAAATGATGGGAAACATAATTTCCCTTCCTCAGGCCTGCTTTATTTACTGATCACTACTTTTCATAAATGCAGCAATAATAAGTACCGGTATACATTATGGGATTACAGACTATACAATTCCCTTATATAGGAGTATAAATGGTGTCTGAGTATAAGGTACTTTAAGCTTACATTGTAATTTTACAATAATACATTCCCTGACTTGCAGCAGACAGCTCACCGTGTATTATGACAAGGCATACTCAGCTCTTAGCTCATAATCTAAGAAGGGGAATATTATTCTTCACCCTTTAATGACTGACAATACCTATTTTAACTGACCACAGAGGGAGTTAGCAGCTTTGTCAATGACAGTGTGAGACTTCAGAAAGGTCATGTGCAGTTTAAGACCCGAAACTCCTTTAAAGATTTAGAGATTTCCATTATTGGGTAAAGGTTAAAGAATGAGTTAGTGCAGGGTAATCAATATAAACATACCATAAAATGTCTAAACTAAAGCATGCTGTGATTTTAACAAACATAAAAAAATAGTTTTTACTAATTGGAATATAACTGTACAAACGAATATGAGACCTGTGGCTACTGCAGTCACAATTTCTATTCACATAAAAGCATTATGTTTTTATATGAAAAAGGGAAAAATATAAAATAGTATAAAAGTATAAAATGTGGCATCGAGTGCTAAGTGACTTGTAGTTACTTCAATGGCTGTTGACTAATATTCATCCCCTCTTCTCTTCATACAGGTATTATTACAACACTGCTTGCTGTCAAGAAGGGTCAGGGAGCCCATAAGGCGTACAGACCACATGACTTTCTGGGAGGTAGGGAGTTAATAGGGAAAGGTATGGGATTGGGGGATTCGTATGAGGCAGTAGTGGGCTATTGGTAAAGGGGGGTGTACTTAGGACAGGAAGAGGGGGAGCATTAGGGGACATTACAGGAGTGAGGGAGGAAGTGACCCTCACTCCATTTCCGGGGACCAGAGCAGTTTCAGGGTATCGTTGGTAGTGCAGGATCTGACTTACCACTATGGCAGATCTTGCAGCTTTGAGAGCACTCATCCAGGGTGCTGCAGCGGTGCATGGGGCTCAGGCAGTGCAGGAGTACGTGAGGGCTGCCTGCGCTTCCCCATCGGCACCAGCCCCCTCCACCCCCTCTGCACGTGGTCGCCAATCTCGTCCACCAGAGCGATATTCCCCGGAGTCACGGGGGGGGAGGCGGGCTCGTTCAGGGAGCCCCGGTGGGGACCCTCGGCGGCAGCGTGGGTGCCCATCCAGCCAGGGGCCTGCGCTGGCCGACTCAAGGAATCCACGGCGGGGCCGCGATGCTCCGGAAGTGGGCGGGGCCAGCCAGCGGTTCACTTCCGGTCCGCGGTCCGGGAGAAATTACAAGGCTGCGGCTCCCGGGCAGGCACAGAGGGGGGAGAGCGTTGAGCAGCCACAGGATGCCTTACAAAACCCCCGCAATCGGCGGGGGCAGGAGCGGCCTCCGGTAACGGAGGGGCCAACGACGCCGGGGGGGCAGGAGACACCTGGGCACAGTGTGTGGTCACGGCCGGTGGCCATGGAGAGGAAGCAGAGCATGGAGGCCCTGGAGCAAGGGGGCAGGAGGACCCAGTCAACAGCAGCAGTGGTGGCTCCCAGGTATGGCGGGAGTGGCACCCAGCGGGGCACTGCAGCAGGTGCAGGGTCCAGGGTTTCTGTAACGGACCCTCCCGAAGGATTAGGGGGGGCTCCCAGCGCAGCCCGGCTATGGTGCAGCCCTCCTGCAGCCGGCAGGGTGGGTTTGAGACTGGGGTCCCTGTGGAGGGCTCTGGTCAGAAGAGGCCAAGGGGGCAGTCGATGAGCAGCAGGACACGGAGGACACAAGGACGGTCCTCCAAGAAACAGCGTCCAGCCAGGGGGTCCGTGGCCGACACGGAGGCTAGGGGCGGCAGCAGTGGTCGGCTTGGCTCGGGGTCGGCACCCCTGGGTGGCACGGACGACGAGAGCGAGGAAGAAGGAGTACTATCGGACGGATCATCATCATCGCCGAGTCGGACGCCAGAGGACTCCGTTGCGGCTGCACCGCGGCAGCCTGGTGAGAATGCTTCTATTGTTCGTAATTGTTTGTCAGGTGTAGCCGGGAATGTTGGTGGGCTGCCGGGGGCGATGTTGTCGGGGGTATCCGTCGGGGGGATGTAGTGGGTCAGTTGTTAGGTCTGTTGCAGCGTTTACTGTCCGGCGGAGGGGGGGATAGCCTGCCTGGTTCTCCAGTAGGAGCCTGGGTGGGTCCGAGCGCGGCCCCGGTGAGTAGTGGGGCGGTGGCTGCGGCGCAGCCGAGGGATGGTGATACTGTTACAGCAGCGACAGTGCCGGATGCGGCAGTCGATGCGTCTGGGGGGGAGAAGGAAAAGGAGGATGAAGTTGTGAGATTGGATGATAAGGCCAGAAGTGAGGTATACGTGTGTTTTGAGAGCCCGTTGGGGGCTCACCTTAAAAAAGAGGTGCGGGAAAAAATTTGGAAAGGGGAGTATGTCGAAATTTTTTCGCTGCTCCCTCTTGAAAAATTTAACTTGGATAAGGTTAAGCCTAGTGACTCCAAGAAGGAGAAGGAGGAGGAGGAGAAGCGGCGTTATCGGCTTATTCCGAGAATGTTTGCGAATTGGTTGCAGGCCTTTGCTATCTTAGCGAGTGTAGTGGGAGAAAAGGAGCCGGAACATTGTTCCGCCCTGTTTGGTTACTTGGACGCTATTGGGGAGGCTTACAGGGTGTACGGGGGCTTGTCTTGGTTACGTTATGACGAGCAATTCAGGCAGCGCAAGGCTTTGCGTCCGACTATGAGGTGGGACCATAAGGATATTTCCTTGTGGTTGCGGCTAATGACTGCTCCGGCTCAGCCCTTTCGTGGGGGGGCCGGGGCATCGGGATCTGGAGCGGGTGCCCCGGCCACATTCCGTAAAGGTTGCTGTTGGCAGTTCAATGAGGGGCAGTGTAAGTTTGGAGCGTCGGGCAGGTTTAAGCATGAGTGCTCGGGGTGCGGAGGCACCCATAGTTTTGCCAGATGTTTTAAAAAAGGCAGAGGAAAAGGCGGAGATGCGGCTGGAAAAAGGGAGGACTCCGGTGAGAGTCGAGGCGATGGCGCCGTTTCTAAGTAGATATCCTGATATCGAGGCCGCCAGGTTGTTGAGGTCTGGGTTTTTGTTAGGTTTTCGAATTCCGTCGGTTACGGTGGGGGTGGTGTTTTGTTCTAAGAATTTGAGGTCAGCCGCGGCCCATCCGGAGGTGGCTGTGGCTAAATTGAGGAAGGAGGTGGAGTTGGGACGTATGGCGGGTCCATTTCAGGATCCGCCATGCGAGAACCTGCGAGTGTCTCCATTGGGTGTGGTCCTGAAAAAGGAGCCAAACAAGTTTAGGTTGATCCACCACCTGTCTCTCCCGGAGGGTGCGTCAGTAAATGATGGTATCGCTCCGGAGCTTGCGGCGGTTTGTTATGTGTCGTTTGATAGGGCGGTTGCATTGGTAAGGTCTGCTGGTCCGGGGGCTTTGATGGCAAAGTCAGATGTAGAATCGGCTTTTCATTTGTTGCCGATTCACCCGGAGAGCCAGTATTTATTGGTTGCATGTGGGAGGGGAGTTTTTACGTTGATCGCTGTCTGCCGATGGGTTGTTCGATTTCTTGTTCTTACTTTGAGGCTTTTAGTTCGTTTGTGGAATGGGTGGTTAGGGACGTGTCAGGTATGGATTCCATTATCCATTACTTGGACGATTTTTTCTGCGTGGGACCGGCTGGTTCCTCAGTTTGTGCTGCTTTGTTGTTTACGTTACAGAAGGTTGCAGGATGGTTTGGGATTCCGTTGGCGGAGGAAAAAACGGAAGGACCGGTTACGGTGTTATGTTTCCTGGGAATTGAAATTGATTCGGTGGCCGGGGAATGCCAGCTCCCGAGGAACAAACTTGAGGATTTGAGGCGATCAGTGTCAGCGATGTGCGGGGCCAGGAAGGTGAGGCTTAAGGAGGTCCAGTCATTGTTGGGGAAGCTTAATTTTGCGTGCAGAATTTTGCCGATGGGCCGGGTTTTTGCTAGGCGGCTAGCAGTTGCTATGTCAGGTAAATCATGCCCGGCGCATTTTGTGCGCATTACCAGAGGAATTAGAGAGGATTTGCGTGTTTGGGACGTTTTTCTGCAGGAGTACAATGGTCGCACATTATGGCCTCAGAGAGTAGTGCCTAATAGTGTGTTACAGCTGTATACGGATGCGGCGGGTTCTCTTGGTTTTGGTGCCTTTTTTAAGGGACATTGGTGTGCGGGGGCGTGGCCCACGGTGTGGAAAGAGCAGGGCTTGGTACGTAATTTGGCGCTGTTGGAGCTGTTTCCTATTGTGGTCGCGGTGGAATTATGGGGGCAGGAATGTTCGGACAGGAAAGTGTGTTTCCATTGTGATAATGTGTCAGTTGTTTACGCGATTAATTCATTGTCAGCCAAGTCGCCGCCAGTGGTGGACTATCTGCGGCATTTGGTTTTGCGGTGCTTGCAATGGAATATTCAAGTGGTAGCTAAGCATGTTCGGGGTGTTTGCAATGAGGTGGCTGATTCGCTTTCACGGTTTCAGTTTTGCAGGTTTCGGAAGCTAGTGCCGTGGACGGACGAGGAAGGATTGCAGTGTCCGGACTGTTTATGGAGTCTGGCGACGTCGTGAGGGATTCTGGAGGGGTGTTCGTGAGAGGGATGCTCGGAGACCAATTTCGGTGGAAGTGTTGGAGAGGCTGGTGGATTGTTTGCTAAGGGTTTGTCGGTCAGAATATGAGGGAGCTCTATTCTCGGCGGCTTTTGTGTTAGCCTTTTTTGGGGCTTCAGAATTGGGGAGTTGGTGAGCCCGTCCAGGATTAGGGCAGGTGGTTTGGCTTTAAGTGATGTGGCGATTGTGGAGGAGCGGGTGGAGTGTTTGTTACGGTGTTCGAAGGTGGACAAGAAGGACGAAGTCGGTTAGTAGTGGTCTATGCCCTCAGTGGGAGTAATGTATGTCCGGTGACTGTGTTACGGCGTTTTTTGGCATTTAGGGGTGGTTGCCCGGGTCCATTTTTGCGACATCACGATGGTTCCTTTATGTCTAGATTTCAATTTGGGGCGCTGTTGAAGGAGTGTTTAAGGAAAATCGGTGAGCGGCCGGAAGAATACGGCACGCACTCTTTTCGTATTGGGGCGGCCACGGAGGCTTCACGATGGGGGTTGGGGAGGATGTTGTAAGAAAGATTGGGAGGTGGGAATCTTCCCGTTTTCGTTTGTATGGTCGGCCTCATTTGTTGGCCCGATGATACGGTGAGCGGCGTGTGTGTCCCCCCCCCCTCTGCACTGTTAGCTCTATATCAAAAAAAAAAAAATGAATGAGGGGGATGGCGGGGGGGGGGGGGGGGTCGACATTGTTAAGATTATAGTTGTTTTGTCTTTTGTTCTTGTTGGTGATTATGACATTAGGTTTGTTTGTTTATATTTTCTGCTTATTCAGGCCCCTGCTTAATATGGATCCTGGGACATTCCTACGTATTTTGGGGGGCTCGTCGAGCAGATGTTCGCCCGGATGGTCGCCAGTTGGGATTGGACAGATCTGCGGCGACCGTGAAGTGGCTGGGTATTCGGGGTATGACTTGGGGGAGGGTGTTGCCGGAATTCGAGTATTTTTGTACGGTTAATCGACCACCAGATGTGTTGGTTCTGCATGTTGGGGGGAATGATTTGGGGGTGAGGGCGTCTCGGGAGTTGATCAGAGACATAAAGTGCGACTTGTTACGATTGTGGTGTTCTCATCCTGGTTTGATTGTGGTGTGGTCTGACATGGTTCCTCGTGGGAGATGGAAGTTTGCGAGGTCGATAGACAAAATTAATAAGGCTCGAGTGAAGGTGAACAAGGTGGTGGCAGCGTTTGTAGCACGAAATGGTGGAATTGTAGTACGGCACAGGGAGTTGGAATCGTCATCGCGGGAATACTTGAAAGCAGATCGGGTGCACTTGTCTGAGATTGGGATGGATCTATGCACGTTAGATTTGAGAGAAGGTGTGGAGCAAGCGTTGGGTGTGTGGCGGGTCCAGGCCAGGTAAGGGGTCACCTGGCCTGTTCTGTGGCGGGGGTAGGTCTGGTCCAGAGGCATTGAATCTTCGATGTTAATTGGGAGGTGAGCCACTTTTAAGATATAGTGGCTCCGGTTATAAGTACCTGGCAGGTACGGGGTTCTGCCAGGATCGTGTATTGTTTATCGGTAGCAATACCTTTTCCCTGGGGCCGGTGTGTTGCGGCCAGGGACAAAAAGTTAAAGGGGAGGACTTCTGGACCGGATCTATCCAGGTGAGAGAGGTGGAGTGCTTATTGTTATGTTGGGACGCCTGTTGGACGGTGTACCCGTTAGTTTATTATTAGTATGTAAAACAATAGGCAATAAAGGCTGCTGTGGCCAAATTGTTAACCAAGTCACTAGCAGTTGTGTCGTTATTTAAGTTACGTTGGGGTTAATTTTGAAGTAAGAAGGTCTATTAACGACCGGAGAATCCTCCCTCGAATGTCAAGAAGGGTCAGGGAGCCCATAAGGCGTACAGACCCCATGACTTTCTGGGAGGTAGGGAGTTAATAGGGAAAGGTATGGGATTGGGGGATTCGTATGAGGCAGTAGTGGGCTATTGGTAAAGGGGGGGTGGACTTATGACAGGAAGAGGGGGAGCATTAGGGGACATTACAGGAGTGAGGGAGGAAGTGACCCTCACTCCATTTCCGGGGACCAGAGCAGTTTCCCGCCCACCCGCCCTGATTGTGTGGAGGTCGTAAGTGGTGTAAGTTGATATGTGGATCAGGATTGAAGGTTGGTTTGGGATGGTTGGTGATGTGTATTTGTCACGGCAGCTGGGGTAGGTCTGGTCCAGAGGCATTGAATCTTCGATGTTAATTGGGAGGTGAGCCACTTTTAAGATATAGTGGCTCCGTTTATAAGTACCTGGCAGGCACGGGGTTCTGCCAGGATGGTGTATTGTTTATCGGTAGCAATACCTTTTCCCTGGGGCCGGTGTGTTGCGGCCAGGGACAAAAAGTTAAAGGGGAGGACTTCTGGACCGGATCTATCCAGGTGTGAGAGGTGGAGTGCTTATTGTTATGTTGGGACGCCCGTTGGACGGTGTACCCGTTAGTTTATTATTAGTATGTAAAACAATAGGCAATAAAGGCTGCTGTGGCCAAATTGTTAACCAAGTCACTAGCAGTTGTGTCGTTATTTAAGTTACGTTGGGGTTAATTTTGAAGTAAGAAGGTCTATTAACGACCGGAGAATCCTCCCTCGAATGTCATGTGCATCTGCTAAGCTGGGTTTCCTCTCTCATTGCAACACTTTATGGTATTAATACTACACTGCTTGCTGTAATGACCTCCATTGCAATATCAGCCTGACTCACATATGGTAAACCTTATGGTAAATCTACCTCTGCATTTATTATAAACTCTCCTATGTCATCTGTATGCATTATATTCATTACTCACCAGTATATGACTGTCTCCCACATTGTAAATGTTATCTTGTGGAAGGTGTGAGTCTATAGTGCAGGACTCTGGCATAATGTTGAATGGCTACTTTGATCATCTATTTATCCCTGCTGTGAGGACCAGCTGCTAATTACTTGAAACCATGTGACTTTTTCCGAATCCCCCTCACCTGATGCTTTAGTTTGTCCTATAAATTTAGTTCTGTCTTAATGGGTACACGCATGTAGGGTGTACATGCGGCCTCGAGTGGCATCGAGTGCTGAGTGGCTTGCAGTTACTTCGATGCCAGTTAGTTTGGGCAAGACATTTTAACAATGACCTATATTTCAATGTCTATCTTCCTATGTGCCTTTGCCATTCACTTTCACCGCCCCATCCCCTTGCATCACCCCTCAACCACATAAGCCCCTCTCTCCTTCCCTCTACTATGTACAGCTCCCATACTCTATTTACCATACTGAATAATCTAAATCCATCATATTCCAAGGTATTGCATCATAGACAATGTCACAATTGCAAAAATTATTTGCTCTTTCTCTTTTTACTGTTGCTCCTATGAGGTGATATCTATTCAAATCCTGGTCCACCAACCGCCAACTTTAACCCCTCCCCCACTTCACATAGAAACCCTACTAACCTTATCAACATTACTTGCACACCTTCATCTCCCTCTTTTAACTGCACTTTCTAGAATCCACAGCATGTATGCAACAAGCTTCCCTTTATCCACAACTACTTTCTCACTCTCTCTTAATCTGCTGGCCCTCAATGAAACCTGGATCCAAGACTTAGACACAGTTTCCCCTGCCGCTATTTCTTATAGTGGCTTACATTTTTTCCATTCCCCGAGACCTGGGAATAGACATGGTGGTGGAGTCGACTTACTCCTTTGCCCACAGTGCATTTTCCAGGTTATCACTTCAGCTCCATCACTCTCATTCCCTTCTTTTGAGGTCTATACCATCAGGTTCTTCCATCCCCTCCCTGTCAGAGTAGTGGTGGTATAACACCCCCCAAGGTCACCCACCCAGTTCCTCAACCATTTTTCTGCATGGCTGCCACACTTAATGTCCTAAAAATTACCAACCCTTATTCTGGGAGACTTTAACATCCCCATAAACAGCCCTATCTCCCCATCTGCATGCCAACTTCAATCTCTAACCACTTCTCTTGGCCTCTCACAGCTCTCAATATCTGAGACACACAGAGATGGTAACACTCTTGACCTGGTCTTTGTCCGGCTCTATTCCTCTTCCTATCTCTGATCACAACATTCTCTCCTTCACTCTCACAAATCCTTGCCCGCCCCAGAAAACCCCTACCTATTAAACATTCAGAAATCTACAGGCCATTATCCCTCATACACTCACAGACTCTCTACTCTCATCACTGTCCCCAATCTACTCCTTCTCCTGTCTTGATCACTACACCTGTGAATCACTACAATGACACTCTCAGAAACACCCTGGACCAAGTAGTGCTCCTCACCCTCAGATCCTCCAAACACAGAGTAAAACAGCCCTGGCTCACATCTCAAACTCGATTCCTCCAGCAATGCTCTAGGAGAGCTTAATGCCTATGGAGGAAAACAAGCACACCAGAAAACTTCATTTACTATAAATTTATGCTGAGAATTTACAACTCTGCACCAAACAAACCTTCTTCACCACCATGATCTCCTCACTATCCAACAATCCAAAGAAACTTTGACACCTTTCATTCTCTCCTCAGTCCTAAAATGCAGGCTCCTATCACTGATCTCTGTGCTGATGATCTGGCTTCTTACATCAGAGAGGAAAGAGAAAACATCCGTCAAGAAATCAGCTCTTGGCTCCCAAGCGATGCTACCCCCATTCCACCCCACATCTCCTTTGTCTCACTCTCCACATTTGACCCAGTCACAGAAGAACAAGTCTACAGGCTCCTTTCTTCGTCTCGTCCCACTACATGCACCACTGACCCCATCCCCTCACACCTACTCCAGTCTCTCCAGTCGTCACCACTCACCTAACCAAAATCTTCAATCTCTCCCTCTGTTCTGACATCTTCCCCTCCTTCTTCAAACACTCTATCATTACTCCATTATTAAAGAAATCTTCTCTTGAACTATCCTGCACTATTAGCTATACACCAATCTCCAATCTCCCCTTCATCTCTAAACTCTTGGAGCACATGGTCTACACCCGCCTTACCTGTTACTTCTCCACTCAATATCTTCTTGATCCATTCCAGTCTGGCTTCTACTCCCTTCACTCTATAAAAACTGGCCTCACCAAAGTGAACAATGACCTTCTGATGGCAAAACGTAATGCTGACCACTCTTTGCTTATTCTTCTTGATCTCTCTGCAGCCTTTGACACTGTTGACCACCATCTCCTACTCGCTATGCTGCACTCCATCGACATAAAGGACACCTCCCTCCTGGTTCTTTTCCTATCTCTCTGACCGTTCTTTCAGTGTATAATTTGCTGGCTCCACTTCTTCTCCTCTTCCTCTCACTATTGGAGTCCCTCAGGGATCGGTCCTTAGACTTCTTCTCTTCTCTCTCTACACAGCCCCGATTGGACAGACCATCAGTAGATTTAGCTTTCAGTAGCATCTTTAGTTTGAGTGTATCAACGCCCTGATGAAGGAGCATAGCAGGCTCTTAAACGCATTGGATGGATTGAATAAATGTGATATAACTTGAAGCCTTCGACTACGTGTCTTCTGTGGCAGCGCAGAATGACAGCACATTGTCCCTGGAATTCTCTAGATTGTTGACTACATTTACATGTGGAAGTGTGGGTCCAGAAGCAGCTGCCATTTTATGCCTACTATACTGGTTTTGTGTTACACAACTTTACAAGGTGAGCAGTGTCCATCACGGTTTCAAAGCCGTCTTACCTCTAAATGATAAGACCCTATTTGCGCTTGCTTTCTTTAGAGCGTTACTTATCTTTATGCTGATGACACATAACTATACACTTCTTCCCCTGACCTTACTCCCGCTGTAATAAAGAACACCAATGACTGTCTAACTGCAGTTTACAATATCATGTCTGCTCTCTATCTGAAACTCAACCTTTCCAAAACTGAACTTCTTCTGCTCCCACCCTCCACTAACCTCCCTAAATCTGACATCTCCCTCTCAGTGTGCGGCACCACGATATCGCCTAGGCAGCTGGCTCGCTGTCTGGGTGTTATGTTTGATGCTGATCTTCCTTCACCCCATATATACAATCTCTCGCCCACTCTTGCTGCTTGCACCTGAAGAACATCTCTAGAATCCGCCCCTTTCTCACCTTGGAAACAACAAAAACCCTCATTGGGGCTCTGATTCACTCCCGCCTTGACTATTATAATTGTCTATTAATTGGTTTCCAATGACTAGGCTCTCCCCTCTCTAGTCCATCCTTAATGCAGCAGCCAGGATCACCTTTCTAGCTAACCATTACTCAGATGCTTCCGCTCTATGCCAGTCATTGCATTGGCTGCCTATACACTATAGGATCCATTTCAAACTGCTTGTTCTCCCTCACAAAACTATTCACAGTACAGCACCACCCTACCTCTCTACCCTCATCTCTGTCTATAACCCCACCCATTCTCTTTGCTCTGGAAGTGACTTTAGACTCTCTTCTGCATTAATCGGAACCTCCCACTCCCGGCTTCAAGACTTCTCCCGAGCTGCACCAATTCTCTGGAATGCTCTGCCCCAAGAAATTAGGTCTATCCACAACTTACATAGTTTCAGGCGATCCCTAAAAACACATCTTTTTAGGGCGGCCTATCATGATCCATAATCAAAGTCATTTAGAAATAACCTATCCGCTCCACCAATCTCAAATGCATTGCAAATAATGCTTGGTGGCTACTTATGCTGCTCTTATCTGTTCCCCATTTCCTCAAGTTGACTATACCATCATTTTAAATAAGCCCCTATACTTTGTGTCACCCCCACCTCATTAGATTGTAAGCTAATAAATCAATATTATACTCACCCTTTCATGTCTCGTGAAATACGGCAGCGCTGTTTTTAACCCTTAATCCTTCCTACTCTATATACACAATGCTGGGGACTGCAGCAGCAGTGATATGCTATTATAGTGGTTGTGACTCTCACAACAACACAAGGTGAAGCCTCTGATACCTATTTAGGTAATATTTTATCTCAGACCCTTCAACCACTCAACTTTAATTTCTGAGATAATGATCTTCAGGTTTTCATTGTATGTAAGCCATAATTATCCACATTAACAGAAATAAACACTTGAAATAGATCACTCTGTTTGTAATAACTCTATATACAGTAATATATGTGTTTCACTTTATGTATTTAACTATTGAAATAAATTAACTTTTTGGTGATATTCTAATTCATTGACTAACTGATGATGGCTCTATCAAGGGTTTTGAGAACAGACAGTCTTGTGTCTCTGAATTGACGCTTCCTGAAATGTAAAACGTTTGAGGTGGCAATAGTCTCTGCACATCGGACAGCCTGACAATGCACTCCATTGCAAGTTTGCCACTGCAGATCTGACCTGACAATAGAGTGTGCTGCCCAGCTCCTCAAATGAGGGATACTAATGACTTTTTGTTTCAGGGAGGGGGCAGAGGCTGTGGCAGTGACTGCAGCCTCTGCCCCCTGATGACACTTTGTTTGAGCATCCCAGCATGCTCCAATAAGCATCATCAAAAAGAAAGTAGGGAAAAAATACAATATCAGTTATATAGTGTAGCTAGGGAACAGTAGGAAATTTCTAATGCAATTATATTAGAAAATAGTTCAGATTATGGCGCTAAATAGATAGGGATTTAGAATGAAGATTATTTTGCATTCAGACCACCCCTTTAAATTAGAGGTTCTGTTTTCTACACAATACTGAGGGATATATTATGCTGCTGATTCATCAAGCTTGGAGTAGCACACAAATATTCTATCTAAAATGTATGGCACTACCTTACAGCACGCTCTTAATTCTTTGGGTCGATGGGATCAACCGATACTGCCAGATTCACTCTCCAGAAGTTGCTCTTATATCTTCAGGTGCACATTACTCAGTATAGTAGTCTTTAGTCAAATCCAGCCACTTAAGGAAAGGACAGCGCTCATTGGATGACAGGCAGAACTTCATTAATTAGACACAGCTAAAACTACATGGACATGGGAACAGAAGTGAGGACAGTTGTGCTTCAACGGGTACTCATTGAAGTGCAGTGTTGCGTGAAATGGCCATTGTTTGTTTTGCTGTCATCCTCCCTCCTGTTCCCGTGTCAGTGTGCTTTTAACCGTGTCTAATACACTGTGTGCAGAATTATTAGGCAAATGAGTATTTTGATCACATGATACTTTTTATATATGTTATCCTACTCCAAGCTGTATAAACTTGAGGGCCAACTACCAATTAAGTAAATCAGGTGATGTGCATCTCTGTAATGAGGAGGGGTGTGGTTTAATGACATCAACACCCTATATAAGGTGTGCTTAATTATTAGGCAACTTTTCCTTTGGCAAAATGGGTCAGAAGAGAGATTTGACGGGCTCTGAAAAGTCCAAAATTTGTGAGATGTCTTGCAGAGGGATGCAGCAGTCTTGAAATTGCCAAACTTTTGAAGCGTGATGACCGAACAATGAAGCGTTTCATGGTAAATAGCCAACAGGGTCGCAAGAAGCATGTTGGGCAAAAAAGGCGCAAAATAACTGCCCATGAATTGAGGAAAATCAAGCAAGAGGCTGCAAAGATGCCATTTGCCACCAGTTTTGCAATATTTCAGAGCTGCAACGTTACTGGAGTATCAAAAAGCACAAGGTGTGCCATACTCAGGGACATGGCTAAGGTAAGGAAGGCTAAAAAACGACCACCTTTGAACAAGAAACATTAGATAAAACGTCAAGACTGGGCCAAGAAATATCTTAAGGCTGATTTTTCAAAGGTTTTATGAACTGATGAAATGAGAGTGATTCTTGATGGGACAGATGGATGGGCCAGAGGTTGGATCAGTAAAGAGCAGAGAGCTCCACTCCGACTCAGATGTCAGCAAGGTGGAGGTGGGGTACTGGTATGGTCTGGTATCAAAGATGAACTTGTGGGACCTTTTCGGGTTGAGGATGGAGTGAAGCTGAACTCGCAGACCTACTGCCAATTTCTGGAAGACAACTTCTTCAAGCAGTGGTACAGGAAGAAGTCGGTATCGTTCAAGAAAAGCATGATTTTCATGCAGGACAAAGCTCCATCACATGCATCCAACTACTCCACAGCGTGGCTGGCCAGTAAAGGTCTAAAAGAAGAAAAAATAATGACATGGCCCCCTTGTTCCCCTGATCTGAACCCCATAGAGAACCTGTGGTCCCTCCGAAAATGTGAGGGAAAACAGTACACCTCTCTGAACAGTGTCTGGTAAGCTGTGGTGGCTGCTGCACGCAATGTTGATCGTAAACGGATCAAGCAACTGACAGAATCTATGGATGGAAGGCTGTTGAGTGTCATCATAAAGAAAGGTGGCTATATTGGTCACTAATTTTTTGGGGGTTTTGTTTTTGCATGTCAGAAATGTTTATGTATACATTTTGTACAGTTATATTAGTTTACCTGGTGAAAATAAACAAGTCAGATGGGAATATATTTGGTTTTTATTAAGTTGCTTAATAATTCTGCACAGTAATAGTTACCTGCACAAACAGATATCCTCCTCAGATAGCCAAATCTAAATAAAATACCATTCCAACTTCCAAAAATATTAAGCTTTGATATTTGAGTATTTTGGGTTGATTGAGAACATAGTTGTTGATTAATAATAAAAATAATCCTCTACAATACAACTTGCCTAGTAATTCTGCACACACGGTATAGGAAATGTTGCCTGTCATCCGGTGAGTGCTGTCTGTTTACGTAAGTGGCTGGATTTGACACAATCATTCTATGCCAGTCTTGCTGAAGTAAAGGCTACATTTTCATTAAGAGGACCATGCCAGTTCACGAAATCAGTAACTCTAGTAAGTAGCGTGGTTCTTTACGCATTTCGCCAGAAATGCTACTCAAGTCAGCGCTGACGTTTTTGATTAGTTTGATAGGCAAATGTGGCCACACACCTGTTCTGCCTCCATAACAGCTCCATCCATTTCAGTGGAGCTAAGTCAAACTTGCGAATAAAGCGCCATCAGTTGCAAAATGTTTGTAAACCTCCCCATTGCATAAAAAATGTGACTTTTCACAACTTGTATGTCAGTTTTTTTAAAAGCTTTGATGAATCGGCCCCTAAATCTTGCTAAATCAATCATATAAAATACTCAACAAGCCAGAGCTTCAAAAGCATGTATAATTTTAATAATTTGCTCGTTATAACATTCACGTCATAAAAAAACTTTTTTGAGTTGGCAAAAACAGCAAGGTTATATCCAGCAAATTAACCATCTGTTTGGAATGATAGAATAAGAGCAATGCTGGCTGCAAAAAGTGCTTAGATATTGTAACAAGGAAGTTGCCTATAACAATGCAAGAGCTATTACACCAGCACAATCCACATTCTATTGCGGCTATGCAATTGTAAAATAATAGTTCATCTATAAACTGCTATTGACCAGTGGAAGATTAAACTAAGGACTTACTGTCCAATGAAGACAATTCATTGCTAGATGTTCAGCAACCTTTTAAGAGGATCAGACATTTATTAATCAATATTATCCACTATTGTCCTGCGTTAGGGGATATATTATTGCTCTATTACTAATGTTAACTTCAAGGTTTTTCTATTTGGTTCATTGCTGAAAAGGAAATTCATGTCTTATTTTATATCTGCATTGTATTTAAAGGGTCTTTGATATTAATGTGAGTGACACAGCAATATCATGATTGGTGAGGATCTAACACCCAGAGCCCCTGCCAATCATCTGTGTTTTACCTATCCCGAAGACAATTTATCAATATTACTAGCTGTAGAGCCCGGCGTTGCCCAGGCATAGTAACTGACTGTTCTTAGTTATAGTAGAATATAATGATTATTTTGCACATAAAAATCTTCCTCTAGATCCTCCTTCTGCATAGAATGTTGTCTGTTTCTGTGTCTACATCCTCCTCCATAGAATGTTGCCTGGTTTTGCCTCTAGAACCTTCCCCTCCATAGAATGTTGTCTCGTGGTTCTGTCTCTACATCCTCCTCCTCCATAGAATGTTGCCTGGTTTTGCCTCTAGATCAGGGGTTGGGAACTAAAAGCCTCCAGAGCCGCACACAGTGCAGGTTTTCAGGATTTCCTTAGGATGTGACAGTAGCTAATTTATTCACCTGCACTGGTGAGGATTTGACAGTTGCTAATTTATTCACCTGCACTGGTGAGGATTTGACAGTTGCTAATTTATTCACCTGCACTGGTGAGGATTTGACAGTTGCTAATTTATTCACCTGCACTGGTGAGGATTTGACAGTTGCTAATTTATTCACCTGCACTGGTGAGGATTTGACAGTTGCTAATTTATTCACCTGCACTGGTGAGGATTTGACAGTTGCTAATTTATTCACCTGCACTGGTGATGATTCCAACTGTCAAATACAAAGAAAATCCTGAAAACCTGCACTGTGTGCGGCTGTCGAGGCCTGGAGTTCCCTACTCCTGCTCTACATCCTCTTCCTTCATAGAATGTGTAGTGTTGTAGTGCAGATGACGATGAATCCAGAAGCACACATAGATATGCTGAACTGCTCAGTCGAGCGGCCATACTTTAATGACCCCACTTCCATTTCTCAGCTCCCCCTTTTCCTGCCACAGCTCCTCCTCTATCTTACATCACTGTTACTAGGCAGAAAAAGCAAACATGGAAGACAGCAAGCAAACTACAGAAGATATAACAACATTACATCTCTTATCTTACGAAAAAACAAAGTAAATAGTTAACCGTTCAAAAGTTCGCATTGTAGAAAAGTTGTTTTTTTTTCTCTACTGCAGAACATAGTCCGCAAGGTGGACTGGTGGCCCTCGATTTGTTCTTCCAGGATAACGTCGAGACATCTCATGTCCAGATAAACTCAGGGGGTCTTCTGAGGTATCTCCTATGGCTGAGTTCATTGTCTCTGGCAGTATGTCGTCGCTATCTACTTCCTCTGCATGCGTCGTCTCTGGGACGTAGCCACGAAGTTTTTTAAAATGGGACACATTTCTAGTGACCTGATGATTTTGGTTTTTAGCAGTAATCATGGTGCCTCTGATTTGTGTGGCATGAAAGGGCTCGGGATAGTATGGCGATGCAAACTTGTCGCTAGGTCTCAGTCTCTTTACAGGAACCCAATCACCCACCTTTATTTCTGGATGCTTGTAACGGCGGCTACTTTTTTCCGCATACTGCTTCGTTTTATCCTTAGAGACGGAATCATTAATAGCAATTGGGGTTTGGACAGGAACTGACGGAATGCATGGCATTTTGATGGGCCTGCTGAACAATGCCGTTGCTGGTGGTATCCCAGTAGTGGAGTGTGGTGTGGCTCTGTACTGTCTAAGGAATCTATGTAATTCTTGTTGCGAGTCCTTGTGCTCCATGGTAGCAATCCTCAGGGTCTTGTTGATTGATTGCATGAATCGTTTCACTTCTCCATTGGCTTGAGGCCAGTACGGAGTTATTTTCCTGTGGGAGAAACCAAGATAAGTTGCCAATGACTGAAAGTCTGTGCTATTGGAGGTCCATTGTCCGTCTTCACTGTCTCGGGTATGCCATAAGCCGAGAAAATCTTGTCTAATTTTGGTATAACAGCCCTGGCCGATGTTGTCGAAACATGTTCAATGACTGGAAACCGAGAATAGTCATCCATGACCACCAACAGGTAGGAGCAGTCCGGTAAAACACAAAAATCAACACTGACAGCAGTCCATGGGCTCTTTGGCAGGGGTGTCATTTGTAAAGGCGCATGCCTATGGTCAACTATAGTACTTGACAAGGAATGCATGTTTGAATCAATGCCTCTACTCTTTTGTCCAGTCCTGGAAACCATACTTTTTCTTGAAGTAATTGCTTTGTTTTTACCACCCCTTGATGAGCCTCGTAGGCCAAATCAAGTACACGGTCCTCCAGTTTCTGAGGTATCACCAGGCGATTGTCTCGCAACAGCAGATTTGAGTCCGACACAGAGTGAATGTCGTGCATTAAAGAAAGCCTCCAAGTACCCTACTCGATCTGGTGGTTGAAGGCGAGCCTCAGCAAGAAAACAGCTCCATTTCTTAGACCGAACAGATTCTATCACCAACTGAAGTTGTGGATCAGAGTCCACCGCCTGTTGTATTTCCTCCATAGTCATAGCTCTTGGCACTGAATGTGCAGCAACGAAATTTACATGTTCCTCCGCTAGAATAGTTGCTGGAATGTTGTCCTTAGTAGGTTGTGGTATTGGGTGTCTTGAGAAATAGTCCGCTGGGTTTCCAACTCCTGCCTCATATCTCAGTTGAAGATGGTAGTTCTGTAAGCGGAGCAACCAGCGTTCAATTCGTGGAGGGGGTTTGGAAGAGTGTTTGTTGAAAATTGGAACAAGCGGTTTGTGGTCACTTATGACTGTGAACTTGTGTCCGAAGAGGTACAGATGAAAGTGAAGGCATCCCCACACAACTGCAAGAGCTTCCCTTTCAGTTTGTGAGTAGCGCTGTTCTGTATCTGTTAATGTCTTGCTTGCGTAGGAAATTGTAGAAATGTTGCCATTGTTGGACACTTGGGTGAGAATTGCACCCAGGCCTACCGGGCTAGCGTCTACAATCAGTTCTGTGGACTTTAACGGGTCATGACTGTGTCACCCGTTAGGCTGGACTTCAACGCGTCAAACGATGCTTGATGCTCAGTACCCCATGACCAAGGAGTATCTTTCTTTGTGAGTTGTCTCAGGGGTTCATAAATAGTGGCTAGGTCGGGTATGAATCGTCCACAGTATGTGACCAGTCCTAGAAAACTGCAAACCTCTGAGGCGTTTTGAGGTTGACCAGCAGATTTGATGGCAGTGACTTTCTGAGGATCTGCTGACACACCTTGTCCTCAAAAAATGTATCCAAAAAAATTTAATGACGTTTGGTTGAACTCACATTTTGATGGATTGACAGTTAGATTGCAGGCTTGCAGTCTCTGAAGCACTTGCTCCAGGCGACTGCCATGTTTTTCTTGGGTTGTTCCGTATATGAGAATGTCATCACTGACGTTGAGAACTCCCGCTATTCCAGACAGGACCTGACTGATAACATTTTGAAAAATTTCTGCTGCTGATGAGATACCAAAGTTCAACCTCTTGAACCTACGCAGGCCCATATGAGTACTAAAAGTTGTGATGTACCTGGAGTCTGGATGCAACTCAAGTTGATGATAGCCGGATTTTAGATCAATTTTTGAAAACATCTTTGCACCATTCAGATCTGTGAGAATGTCATCAATAGTAGGCGTGATGTGCCTTTCTCTTTGAATAGCTAGATTGGCATGCCGCATATCCACACAAAGCCATATTTTACCAGGCTGGCAACGATTGGCGAGAGCCAGGGAGTTGGGCCTTCAACCTGTTCAATAACATCAGATGGCTCCAGGTCTTGCAATTCTTGCTCCACAAGTTTGCGGACATGAAAGGGAATGTGCCTGTGAGGTTGGATGGAGGGCTGTATCGACTGATCAATATGTAATTTTATCTGAACGTCTTTTAGCTTACCAAGGCCTTTAAAGAGACTGGGGTACCTCTGCATAATATGTAAAAAATAAGAGGGTGGGGGACAAGAGGCGCAATAGTGCCCTATCACTAGTGACACTAGAAAGAGTGATGCTGAGGAGCCACTCACCTGATTCAGTTGTGGGCCCCACAACTGGTTTGAAGGCGTTTTGAGAAGAATCTCTCAGCTGCTGCAGGACCTCCACCAACTACTGACCAGTAGTGAAATTGAAGGAGATGATGGGAGTACAGGTGTGACACGGTCCGCGCTGCTCCAATGTAAAAACTCACCAAAAGAGTCACAAAGTCATCAGTAGGTTTTATCTTGTTAATCCTCCTTCCTCCTACGCATTTCGGCGCCCCACCTGGAACCTTCCTCCCTGAGGAATTTGACAGTTGGTAATTTAAATTAATTGTAAATTACCAACTGTCAAATTCGAAGGAAATCTTGAAAATTAGAACTGTGTGCAGCCCTTGAGGCCTGAAGTTGCCCACCCCTACTCTAGATTCTCCTTCTCCACAGAATGTTGTCTGGTTCTGCCTTAGCTCCTCTCCCTCTGTAGCACCCCTACGGTCCGGTTGCCACAATAGTATCACTTCCCTATCCGGTGGTGGTACCATGCCTGGAAGTAATTGAAGCTCCCCACATCAGGTAACCACGCATCCACACACAAGCCTGATTCCTGACCAGAAGGGAAGCACAAAGACCTAGTTTGCAGGAGCGACTGCCTCTTCTGGTGGGGGAAGGGCACAGAAAGAGGAGTGTAGTGTGAGGAAAGGAAAGGAGAAGACTCACAAGGAGTGGCGAGCCCTGGGGTTTGGACCTATTGCAGGCTCACCCCAGGTTAGTGCAGAGAAGAACACACCAGAGTCCTGAGCTATTCAGGGACTGCAAGCTCTAGGAGCCAAGTCTGGAAACCAGAGGTTTATATGTCTGCTGGTCACACATGTGGACCCAAGAGCACAGCAGTAGAAAGAGTCTGGAGCTGTGAGGAACAGAACAGTACCCTTGATAGGCTCTTACTGCCTGCTGGTTGGGAGGCTACAGAGAAGGGAACACAAAGAGAGGAACAGATTAGTTCACAGACATCTTAGACTCTAAATTTAAAGCACACAAGCAAGGCATTCTGATCTCACCTAGTGGAGTAGACGTCAACTCCTTCCAGGCTGACCATTCTCTGGACCTGGTGACCAGTACCCCTGGATTCAACTACCATCAAACATCAGTAAAGCTAAAGACTGAATTTATTTGCCTCCTTGCTTCTTTATGCACCTCTCTGCACCTTCTGCTACTGCAACCATCATGACTACTTTACCTTCACTACATTCCAGGGGCCCGCTCCATCTAAGAGGAGAGTTCCATCTAGCTGCCAGACCATCTATCCTCTGTGGACTATCATATGCAGCGCTGGTCATATTTGACCAGAAACCTCAGATGGTGTCACGAGAAAAATTCTCACTTCCCCTGTAAATATCTCCCTTTAACTTGTCAGGTCAGGGCCACAGAGCTGGACAATCGATACTGTGATATCCCACAGATTGCATGCCCAGCTACCAAGTACCCTGGCCGGCACAACTGCGACACCTCTATATAATGTTGTCTGGTTCTGGCTCTAGCTCCTACCCTTCCATTGAATGTTGTCTGGTTCTTCTAGCTCCTCCCCTTCCATAGAATGTTGTCTGGTTCTGACTCTATCTCCTCCCCTCCATAGAATGTTGTCTGGTTCTGCTTCTAGCTCCTGCCCTTCCATAGAATGTAGTCTGGTTCTGCCTCTAGATCTTCCCCCTCCATTCAAAAGAATGTTGTCTGGTTCTGCCTCTAGATCCTCGACCTCCAAAGAATATTGTCTGGTTCTGCCTCTAGCTCCTCTCCCTTCATAGAATGTTGTCTGGTTCTGCGTATAGCTCCTCCCCTCCATAGAATGTTGTCTGATTGTATGCATAGCTCCTCCCTCTCCATAGAATGTTCTCTGGTTCTGTGAAGAGGTGGCTTATAAAGTGGGCATGGCTAACTTGAAGGGGCAGGGCTATGTGTAGTGTGTGGGGCTAATGCCACATACATACATACATGCATACTGTTAAGTCCTCTGGCACCACTCCCCACCTCCTCTACCGATCGAGCATCCGGCGTCCAGGCGTGCTGTGTCTCGGAGCCATCGCGAGGTCCCCTTCCTGTCTGCTGACCACCGGGCTCACACATCAGCACACTACAATGGTCGGAGTCATGAATCTAATCAGCGATGCGCGTCCATGCCCTTCCCCTGTGAATCTAGGGGCCGACACGGCTCAACCTGATACTCCCCTTGACCAATAGCTGTCCATCCTCCGGTATATCAGGTCACCTCCACTACTGGGAGGTGCCTGATTATTGTGTTAGTATGCTTCTGCTTCTCTGACTGGTAGTCAGACCCACCTTGTGGTCTCCTCTGGTTGAAACCGTTCCAGCTGTCCTGACCCTGGGCTCTGGTGTCTCCTTCCCTGTTTGGCCTTACCGTAGTATAGGCAAATCCTACAAAACTCCCCTCTGGTACTAGCAGCTGTGGTATTTAGACCCACTGGGCTTGCCCCTGACAATCCCTGTATAGGGGTTGGTTAAACTAGGACCAGCTCACCCAGGGGAGTTCGGTACCACAACCCAGTGGGTCCACTCTAGGACACCTTCCCCCGGAAGCGTGACACATACACTCAACTTTATATATTAGATTACAAGGCCTAAAACGCCTTTAAAAATTGTCACGTACCTTGGCATGAGCCTCGGTGGTCCTATTTTTTAGAGTTTGGTATCGACACTTATGTGTCTGTTGTGCTGGGATGAGACAAGTGGTGAAGGCCCCTGCAACAGCATAGGAGCTTAGAGGCTCCACCTCATCTGAAGTGTATGGAATCGGTACTGGATATGTTTGTAGTGATGGCTCCATGACTTTGCTGTGCTTTATTGTATTGGTATCCACTGCTGAACCCTGAAACATGAGATAGGTGAGAACATTCCTTTTTTCATATATTTTACTATTGCTACTACTGAATTACTTGTGCATTGTATGTCGATATTAGTGTATTATATACTGTGTGCAGAATTATTAGGCAAGTTGTATTGTAGAGGATTATTTTTATTATTGATCAACAACTATGTTCGCAATCAACCCAAAAGACTCAAATATCAAAGCTTAATATTTTTGCGGTGAAAAAAACACAACTGCCGCGGTTCACCTGCGGTTCACTTGCGGCAAGCCCCATGCAACGTCTATGGGGCTTGCAGTAAGTGTGCGGCAAGTGCGGTTTCAGCACTTACGGCAGATACGGCCGCGAAAAAAACGCGGTCAGACATTTTTTCGCGCGCCCGCATCTGCGACAAGTGCCGAAACCGCAACTATACCACACTTGCCGCATCTGCCACAAGCCCCATAGACATTGTATGGGGCTTGCCGCAGGGGAACCGCGGAAGTTGTGTTTTTTTCACCACAACTGTCGCGATCAGCGCTTACCGCTGATGTGAAAAGGCCTTTAGGAGGGTATCTGTTTGTGCAGGTAACTATTACTGTGCAGAATTATTAGGTAACTTAATAAAAACCAAATATATTCCCATCTCACTTGTTTATTTTCACCAGGTAAACTAATATAACTGCACAAAATTTAGAAAAAAACATTCCTAACGTGCAAAAACGAAACAAAAAAAATTAGTAAACAATATAGCCACCTTTCTTTATGATGACACTCAACAGCTTTCCATCCATAGAATCTGTCAGTTGCTTGATCTGTTTACGATCAACATTGCGTGCAGCAGCCACCACAGCCTCCCAGATACTGTTCCGAGAGGTGTACTGTTTTCCCTCCCTGTAGATCTCACATTTTATGAGGGACCACAGGTTCTCTATGGGGTTGAGATCAGGTGAACAAGGGGGCCATGTCATTATTTTTTCTCCTTTTAGACCTTTACTGGCCAGCCACGCTGTGGAGTAGCTGGATGCATGTGATGATGCATTGTCCTGCATGAAAATCATGTTTTTCTTGAACGATACCGACTTCTTCCTGTACCACTGCTTGAAAAAGTTTTCTTCCAGAAACTGGCAGTAGGTCTGGGAGTTGAGCTTCACTCCATTCTCCACCTGAAAAGGTCCCACAAGTTCAACTTTGATCATACCAGCCCATATCAGTACCCCACCTCCACCTTGCTGGCATCTGAGTCGGAGTGGAGCTCTCTGCCCTTGACTGATCCAGCCTCTGGCCCATCCATCATGCCCATCAAAAGTCACTCTCATTTCATCAGTCCATAAAACCTTTGAAAAATCAGTCTTAAGATATTTCTTGGCCCAGTCTTAACGTTTTATCTTATGTTTCTTGTTCAAAGGTGGTCGTTTTTCAGCCTTTGTTACCTTAGCCATGTCCCTGAGTATCACACACCTTGTACTTTTTGATACTCCAGTAATGTTCCAGCTCTGAAATATTGCAAAACTGGTGGCAAATGGCATCTTGGCAGCTTCACGCTTGATTTTCCTAAATTCATGGGCAGTTATTTTGTGCCTTTTTTGCCCAACACACTTTTAGCGACCCTGTTGGCTATTTGCCATGAAACCCTTGATTGTTCAGTGATCACGCTTCAAAAGTTTGGCAATTTTAAGACTGCTGCATACCTCTGCAAGACATCTCACAATTTAGGACTTTTCATAGCCTGTCAAATTTCTCTTCTGACCCATTTTGCCAAAGGAAAGAAAGTTGCCTAATAATTAAGCACACCTTATATAGGCTGTTGATGTCATTAGACCACACCCATCCTCATTACAGAGATGCACATCACCTGATTTACTTGATTGGTAGTTGGCTCTCAAGCCTATAGCGCTTGGAGTAGGGCAAGATGTATAAAAAGAATCATGTGATCAAAATACTCATTTGCCTAATAATTCTGCACATAGTGTATTTTTGCTTCATCAGCTACAGAAAAGCCTTTGACTGGGTTGATCACTATAAACTTTGGAATACCATGAAGGACGTTGGTGTGCCAAACCATCTGGTCAGCCTCACTAGGAACCTTTACACTGACGCAGAAATAGCAGTCTGAATGAAACATCGTGACATGGCATGGTTCAAAGTAATATGTGGTGTCAGAAGAGGTTGCATACTGCCACCATTTCTATTCGATTTATATGTAGAAGCTATTTTAAGGTTGGCTGAACATGATGAAAAAGAAGGAATCGAAATTACTGGACGTGTCATTAACAATCTTAAATATGCAGACAACAAAACCATGACACCAACATGCATAGACTGAAGGAATGAGGGACTTATTAACGAGAGTCAAGATGGGAAGCTCAAACATGGCACTCCTACTCAATACAAAGATATTGACTACTGCCAGGTACAATGGGACTTATTTGAGATGGATCGTGAATCGCTATGAATTGGAAGTTGTAAAGGACTTCAACCTGCTTGGATCAATGATCACCCAAGATGCAGCAATGACACCAGAAGGCAATAGAATAGCTATGGGCAAATCAACAATAAAGACCGTGGACAAGGTGTTCAAATATAGGAACATATTACAGTGGTGACGAAGATATGGCTCGTTAATATACACATAAAAGGGTCCCCTTAACAATAAGTGCTTCACCTATATACGTTTTACCTTACCAAATACCGACACAGTAACTGTGTCAATATTTTTTTGTGAATCAGCACATCCAAAATTTATGGCAAAAAAATCACTTTATTATTAAAATTGTTTCATATTAAAATTATTTACCGTACATAACATGTCTTAATCGGCAACGCAGTCCCTATCATGCACAAAATCATAGGGTGGGCTATATAGAATACACAAGTAGCAGCATATACTAACAAGGGAACAGAATGGAGCACTATCACACTTGTATTTATCTTAATCCCTCTCTTAAATCAAAAGGAATGCTCCTACAGGCCTAAATGGTCATTGAATGATCATCCGTTAGATATTAAAGTATTCAAAATACCTGGTGCCAAGATAGTTCTCACAGACAATCACTTCTTGGGCCCTCGCTGCCACAGTGCTCTCGCCACGACCCCACAGCCGACGCACGTTTCAAAGTTGATGTTTTTCCTCAGGGCGTGCATCAATGGCAGGTTGTAGGCTTGACGGAACAGGTGAGTCTTCAGGTGACACTTGAAGCTTCTCAGGGTAGGCGAGTGTCTGACGTGTTCGGGCAGGGAGTTCCAGAGTAAGTCAGATGCCCGGGAGAAGTCCTGGATTCGGCAGATACAAAGTTATACAGTATATTCATGTATACCCCCCAGGGGTATATGTTTGTCAGTCAATACTTAGAGCATGGGCATTACAAGTATAGGAGACCCACTCCTTTGTAATGGGAACATTGTTTGATGAGGTCCTCCTCCACATCTTATCTCTTCCAAGGGGAATTGGAGTGCCTCCCATTTTTTGGCAGCCATGCATGGGGCAACACTATGGGAGACCCACTTCCTAATAATGGGAACATTATTTAATGAGCTCCTCCTCCACATCTCTTCCAAGGGGCATTGGAGTGCCTCCCAATTTTTAAAAAAACAAATCTTTAATGTAATAATAAAAAAAAACTACGCCAACACTGTCTCGCAAGTGAGTATGAGCCCTTAACATTTTGCCCATTAAAATCCATTCTGGTTTCGTTTTTGGACGTTTTATTGTGAGTCCGTAAAAGTGACGTAATACACAGACAACATTGTTCACGGCTGTGATCTGGGAGTCAGAAATTCTTACAGGGTTCTTCCCCATGTTCTGTTCCCATGTCATTTGAGCACTGTTCTTATACATTTGTGACATTTTTAGGCTTTCTGCAGACCGCCAAGGGTGCCGCCGGAAAAATGCTCGAGTTTCCCATAGGTGAACATTGGGCTCGGTGCTCGGGTTGAGTGTCGAGCCCCAGGCCCTGGGGTACTCAGGTATCAGACTCGGTGGGTGCTCTCGTGGGGATGTCACGGGTGGCCTGAGTGACACTTCAAAAAGGGGTTATTTACAGGGGATAAGAGTTTGTCATGTGACGCCACCTGTAGTACCTAGTGATGGGTTACCAGCGCCGCCACAGTCCTCCAGAGGCCGATGGTAATGCGGCTGAGATGGCAAAGCTCCCTACAGGTAGAGCTGGTCATCCGGGGCAGTGTTCCTGTAAACAAGCAGGTTGATGGAGAAAACCACACACAGGCAAAGACACTTTCTCCCAGGTGCTTTACTGTAAACCTTTAGCAGCAACATACAAAGTCCACAGTTCAGCAAGATGGTATGCAACCAGGTAGCTCTATGGGTGGCTGTAAGTGGATCCCAGGTGGTATGGTGGGACCCGTGGTGTTCCTTAGTTGATGAACCCGTAGGATGAGTCTATACCCAATGGCTCCATGTAGGTAGTATTGAGGGTCCCCTCCCTCGTGGTGAGGAAACAGGCAGACCGCTCCGTCTGGCAGGGTGCTGTGCGATATATGGACCACAGCAGCCGGTTGCCGACTGCAAAGATAGACCTTGGCCAGATCCTCATGCCTGGCGTTCCCGTGGTGGACTGGAGAATCCCCTGGAGTATGGTCGCTCTATGCTGGGGTTCTCCCTTTCTCTCTAGGGCCCAGACTCCGAACGTCGGGCGCCCTCTTTCAGGATCTCCTCGAGACCCTCTTTCTCCTTTCCTCCAGATCAGCGTGGAGCCGTCCAGGTAACCCTTCCGCCTCGTTCCACACTCCTTCTCCTACTCCTCCGACTACTCCGCTCTCTCAGACGTCCATTGTTTGACTATTCTGTCCTACTGACTACTCTACTTTGTTCCCCCTAGAGGTGAATATATCTCCCTCCCGGGTAACCTCCCACCATTCAGCTAGTGTGGGAGTGCAGGAATGGGGCCCACCCACCAACCTAGGGTCCACTTGCAGCTGGGGAAACTACACCTCTTTTACGGGGGCAATACCCCTCTGTGGTGCCTGACTATGTGGGGCGCCACATGAGCACCCGAGAATTTCGATATGCTCGACCTGAGCATTTTAGTGCTCGTCCATCACTATTTCTAACTATGTAGTATGCTTAATTCTGTTACCGTATCTATGTAGTAAGCTTAGTTCTGTTCCTGTATTTACATAGTAAGATCAGTTTTGTTACTGAATTTATGTAGTAAGCTTGATTCTGCTTTTGTATTAATGCAGTAAGCTCAATTCTGTTTTCATCTCTGTGTAATAAGCTCAGGTCTGTTCCTCTATCTATGAAGTATGCTCCATTTTGTTCCTCTATCTATGTAGTAAGCTCTGATCTGTTCCTGTTTTTATGTAGTAAGCTCTGCTTTGCTCCTGTATCTATCTAGTAATCTTGGTTCTGTTCCCATATACATGTACCAGCCACTGTTTTTTTTCAAAGCCTTCTACCTCTGGTGCTTTAATATAGCGGCCAGAAATAAGCAGTCTAAAGGGGTGGGCTACAATACTTTGTTGGCCAATGCTTTGTGATTGCCCCCCAGTTGAAAACTTGGGAGCCAGCCCCTACTCATAAGTAATAGTCCCCATAATAGAGGTGAAAGAGCAGTAAACAAAACTACACATTAAAAGGAAGATGTCATGTTGGAAATGGTATCTGACCTATAGGCAGATGTCATAGAACAGGAGGAGCTGATCAGATAGTTCTACATTTTTTGGCTGAAAAGTTTCAATAAGATTTGCATTTTATTCATTGTACGTTTACAAGTACAATGTATGGCCCTAATTGGCAATTGACAGTCTTACATAAATGACTGTGCATGCAGAGATAGTTGTTAAAGAGGTTGAACCTTTCTCATTTCCCCACGTTTGTCCCTGTTACATTAAAAAAGCCTATACCCACTACCACTGCCGATGCTGTTCCAGCGGTGGCACATGAGATAATTACACCAGGCAAGTTCCATGCCCTATCACTGCTGACTTCACTGTCATAAAAGTAATCAAGAGAAAGTGAGTGCTGTGGCAGGCCACTCATTCCCTGTTGAATACTGAAACGTTCAAAGGTGAGAGTAGTCAATAGTGAAGCCTGTGAGGATTGGGTGCAGGGATCGCCTGATGTAACAACCAAACGTGAACCCTGGAAGATTATGATCAATCAGTGGCATAATGATCGCGGTCGCAGTAGTCGCGGCTGAGACCGGGCCCGGACCTTAAGGGGGGGCCCTGCCTCCCTGTGGGGGGGCCCTTGCCTCCAGCCGCCTCCGGCGACCGCGATCGCAGCCCCGTGTGTTAGAGGAGAGGAAGCGATGGGAGGGAAGCTTCCTGCTTCCAGTGGCTGATCCCACCCCTCCTCTCATCTGCTGCCGGCTGCTCTCAGCCCTGCACGCTCCACCCCGGGGATCCCGCAGTAAGCAGCATCCCGCGGCTGGGCAGCAGTGCACAACACCCCCCCCACCCGCTCCTCACTTGCGGCCGGCCAGCAGCAGCACCCCTCCATCTTCCCCCTGCTCCTCACCTGCGGCTGGCCAACACAAAACCCCCCTCGCTCCTCAGCCGCTAAATATTGCACCGGGGCCCGCCAGGCTTAAGTTACGCCACAGTGATCAATAATGCATTTTACATGTTTTTAAAAGGTCTGCCCAAGCACCATTCAAGGGTTATATTAGTATCACACTGAAAAATGACCTGACAGTGTCCCTTTAATCTCTGAGTAGGACCACCCACTGGACCTGTATGCATACAAACAATCTTCTCCTTTTACACTGCAGCTAGTCCCCCCCCCCTATATTTTTATTCCTCCTTGCTTTATACTGCAGCTCCTCTTTCTTTTCTTCTTACTTTACACTGCAGCTCCTCGTTCTCACCTCCTTGCTTTACACTACAACTCCCCTTTCATTCCTCCTTGCTTTACACTATTCTATTTTTCCATCTTTTATATAAAAAATATGCAAGCTTGCTGTACTGAGAGAGTAGAGATATCTTTTACAAACTTATTTTTTGTGTAAATAAGGGGCGACGGTCTATGTAGGTGCCATGATTTTTGGTAGGCTGTCTCCTATTTGAATTTGTAATGAATGTTAGCCAATCATCTCAAGTAACAGGTGTACATGATTTTACTTAATGGAATAGGTATATAAGAATGTTTTTATGTATTGTTCATATGCCTATGATTAAGAACTTTGTTTGAAACGTGTCAGGCGTTTAGGGGCCGCGTCCCCACATTATGTTTTATTCTTGACATGGATATAAAATATTGAATATTTTAATGAAGACACACCTGGTGCTGGAACTTTTCTTCTTCCTTTCCTAATGAATGGTATCCAACCACTTGTTACTGGCACCTGTGTATATCTGTATTCCGGTGAGGCACCACTAATCCCCTTCCCTGCTCCTAGTATGATGTTGGATCACCTTCTCCTGTTCTATACCATACTGTCTACAGATCAGATTGAATGTACAATGTGATAGTCCCCCTGTAATACAGTTAGTTTGGAAAAATACTTGTATATTGTACAAACAATTATTGATCCAGCATAAAGGATATGATCTCTTTGAGCAGGATGAGGAAAACTGGCAACTTTCTCTAACTTTAACATTTGTATTCTGCATTGCCAATCTTTCTGAGCAGTGATTGGCTGGAATAATGCCCAATTCTGCGTGGGCTTTAGACACTGTGCTATGCCAACTCCTGAAGGTCACAGAGCTTTGGATACATTGAGCCAATCACTCAGGCTTTACTATAAACTAGCACCAAACGTTCTGCACACTTTGGGCGTTTCCATGTCACATATCACATACAAATACTTGAACTTCTCCCATTTGTTCTTTTTTTTGTCATCTGATGCCAGTGATTGCGCCATGTCATAGTGATTGAATTTCATTGCTTTCCTTGACCATGCAGCATCATTCATTTCACATTACACATGACAATGTGACTATGCTCATTAACAGTCAGCATATGGCTTTTGTTTGTTTTTTTTGGCAAAACTTTAGAAATGAAGCAACCGGGCCTTGTCTTTGCTTCCAATCATAACTAGCCAAAGAAGAATAATCTAAAAAATGCTAAGAAATCTGGCCTTCCATCACATCAGAAATCTATTGCAATGCAATGTCATCAGTTAAAGGGAATCTGTCACCCCCTTTGGGTATTTTAAACTATGCCCACTAGCATTTACATGATGTAAATGGGGTTCTAGTAACCCCTGTATGTGCCCAGACTGGCACCTCATACCTGAAATATGAACTTTTATTATGTCTAGAGCTGGCCTCCTACTGAGACCTGTAGAATGCTGTTTAGACCAGGTAGATGATGTCGTCACCGCCCCTCCAAGCTCCTAAACCAGCCCTGCAGTTTTCAAATTTCCTGCACCTCCTCTGGCCAGCACAGTGCACTCACGCCGGCGCAATGAAGTGGGAGTCCACGGTGCATTGAACAGTGCCGACGTCTCGCAGAATTTCACAAATTTCGCAAGAGGTCGGTACAGACAGGCGCACCTGTGCAGTCTGTGCATATTGCCGACTTCTCACGAGTTTTGTGAAATCTCGCGAATCATCAGCGCTGTTCAGTGCACAGCAGACTCCCGCTTCACTGCGCTGGTGCGAGTGCGGCTGTCACTTACCGCGCTGGCCAGAGGAGGTGCGGAAAATTTGAAAACTGCAGTGCTGGTTTAGCAGCCTGGAGGGGTGGCGAGAACACCATCCACCCGGTCTAAACAACATCCTACCAGTCTCAGTAGGAGGCCAGCTGTGGACATAATAAAAGGTCATATTTCACGTTTGAGGGCCAGTCTGGGCACATTCAGGGGTTACTAGAACCCGATTTACATCATGTAAATGCTGGTAGGCATAGTTTAAAATGCCCAAAGGGGGTGACAGGTTCCCTTTAACAGAGCTTCAGTACAGATATTGTTAATAATGTTTCTTTTTTGTTATCTTTGAACTGTTAATTGTTGCCAATCTCCATTGGTATGGGCACAAGGAGATTTGTATAGAGGCTACTTTCCTAAATTTATACTGAAGACAAAAGCAGACTGTATAGTTTGCTCCAGAATTCAGTATAAATTTCAGAAAGCAATGATATCCTGAGCTGTATTGTGTGATGGATTTATGGCAGATCAGATGGCTTTATCATACATGGATCAGCAGTCACCTTGTCCCTGTAATTGCTCGTCTGACTTTTATATCCATCTGTCATGTCCTTGGAACTTTGGTGTATAATAACTTAAAGGGAAAGGGCAGAGGATGAAACTTCATAGGCTAAAGTTACAGTTCATTGCAGCCATGAGATATTAAACAAGACATTAGTTATATACCAGTAGTGCTGACCTTTATTCTGTATATCTAGGTTACCCATGTATCCCATAATTCTGCTGTGAAGTATGTATGCTTGTTTGCAACTAAAATTAAGACTGATGAAGACAAGAGAAGTCCACTATTACTTATTGTAAGTAATATTAGCCATCATGACATGAAATCATATTCCGACATAAAGTATGTGACGTCTTGTATCATGATTTAGGCAAAGGAACCCAAGTTACTGTAGCCTCTTTTAATAGCTATGATTGGGCTTTGTCAACAATTAGGTTGATGGTTGACTGACTATTAAACCATTGCCTGATATATTTCCCTCACAGGAATATTTTTTTAGGACTAAAGAAAGGGGTGTAATGATTGGCAAGTGTTTCAACCGGATATGTGTCTGAGGACTCAGGGTCACTGCACTGCGATATATGCTGCCAGCCAATCATAAACCAGCAGCTGACATTGGCATACAAGTCACTGTGTGGCGCCCCTCTGGTGGGACGCCACAGGGAGGTACTGCATCCCAAACGAAAGGTGTAATACCTCCATAGTCACAGGTAGACAGGGGGAGCTACAGAGTCTGTAACTAAAGCCACAAGATCCCAATCACAGCCACCCTAGCACCAGGGACTGTATATTTAGTAGGTCCCAGGGGGGTGGACCTTAGCAGAGCAGGAGACGTGACGTAAGTGACAGTTGACAGCAGTCAGTCGGACGGTGTGAGGAGAGCAGCAGAGACAGACACAGGGGACCCTGCAGGCATGACAGCAGGGCACCTGTAAACTGAGAGGTGACCCAGACAATGAAGGGGACACTCCAGGACTGGTCGGAGCCGGCTGGAGAGTCCAGGTCAAAACTGGTAAACCGGAACTGAGGCGGTTTGTTAAGGTTCGTCCCAAACTGCTGACTGGCAGGCTGTGAGCCTTATCAAGAAGGTGCCACAGCACCCATCAAAGTAGTTCAACCTCTGTCCCATAGCTGTGTTCAAGATGCTGACAAGTAAGAGAGACTTTAAGCAACAGACCCAGGGGCCAGAAATCAGACTCAAGAGTGGGAGTGTAAGGAGCCAAAAGAGCCCATAAAGGAACAGGATTAAGAAAGTGTGGGAAAGGCACCTCTGACAGACTCTGTGGCAAACCCCAATGCCTGTGGCAAGAAATTCCCTGACAAACTAGACTGTACCGTGTACCTATTGATCAATCTGGTACCAGTAAAGAACTGTTTGGGCTACTTGGTGTCTGGTATCCTTTATTCACTGCCGCCTGGAGAACTTACACAGAGCCAAGGACTACAACTACTCTCATCCACCCCGCTGCCCTGAGGTAAAGCTCCACCTGTGGGGAGCTGTACTACCCAAAGCTGCATCACCATCACCTCAGCTGCCAGTAGCAACCTGTCCCGGTAAAATTGCTGAAGTCAGCTGCCAGTGTGGCACCCCATGGGTTAATGTGCCACAATAACATCACATGGGTTCTCTCCCCCACTACACACTGACAAACACTACCACCTCTGGGCAATAGAGGGAGCACCTCCTGCTCCCTTATATACACTTGCCCATGAGGGAGAGCTTAGTTCAGCTCGCAGCAGGGCTGAGGAAAGGACACCGAGCAGAGTTAGCTCAGTGCAGACCTAGCAAGGGTCAGAGGATAAGGAGAACGAAAGACAGAGGAACACATCTGGGAGCTGGAGTGACACCATCACTTGCCCCAGAAGTAAGCACAGAGAGACGGACACCGGATCCGGTACTGTGTCTGGCACCCACAGCACAGCGAATCCAGGAACAGTGGGATCTCTAGATACCCCCTAGTACCAGAGTGAAGCAACACGGAGGGGTCAGTACAGCATAGAGGACCCAAGTTGCCTAGCCAAGTGGTACCAGCAGCATACAGAGAGAGACGTGAGGAATCCCAGCAGCTTAGCTTGAAGCAGCAGCTCAGGACACACACACAGTGCAGCACAAGGAAGCCAACGACCCGGACAGGGTGTGGGGAGAGAGCTCAGCTCCATTACAGACTCCGTGGACTATAATCTGCAATAATATCAGCAGTAAAGCCTTGGAAAACAACTTTGGAGTCTGTGTAGTGATTGTGACCTTTGCTCCAGATTCAGCACAGAGACAATTCCTCCCTGCAGATCCAGCCTGTCAGCTCTGCAGCATCAGGGAGAAGAAGAGAAGTGCACCAGTATCAACTAAACGTAAGTGTGTGTGTCCTCCAACTCTTCCCACCATCTATAACCCCAATAGACTTTAACCTTTACTGCCCCGGGGGATACAGTTCCCCCCACTGGAACTATACCACCTCCGCTGCCCTCACATCACCCCCGGAGGTTCTGCAGCAGCGGCGGCCCCCATTACTGGCCGCATCAAGTGGGTGGCGTCACCCGTGACAATCTCCCTTGTAAATATTCCCCTTTTATTGTGCTGAGCCAGGGACACGGTCCGGACCAGGCCACCAGTGACATCCCTAGCAGCAGATCGGTCCGGTACCGAGTACCCCACGTCCCTTGGGGCTCCACAACCTGGCGTCACGAACAGGATCTACCCGGTCCAAAAGAATTGGACCCTGTGCGCCATCTGAACTGTATTTCTGAAAATCCGCCATTTTGGAGCGCGCGGCGCGCAGGAAAGAAAGGGGGCGGTACCCTGCATTGGCGCGAACCCAGCCTCCTCCCTTGGTGCTGACGACATCCGGCGGGGAAGGAGATCCCTGCTGCGCCCCGGAACCTCCCAGAGACATCCGGACGGAAGCGGAAGACGGAGGGCGCATATTAACTAAGGGGGCCCAAGATGTCGCAGCCCGATGCACAAGACGGCGGCGGAGTAGCCGATGGAGCTGCAGCGCCGGGTCAGACAGTAGCGTCCGGCGGTGCAGCGGCGCAAGGAACAGCATCCATAATGCCATTCCTGATGCCGTATACTCCAGGGGCAATGTGGCTGCCCCAATACTCCGGTGAGCCTCATACACTAACTGACTTTATGCAAAAGATTAAAGAGTATTATGTGATGTATCCCCTCACTGAAGCCCAGCGTGTAGGCATGATAATGGGACAGTTAACGGGCAATGCACGGCGTGAGGTGGCGTCCTGGCTGGACACAGATAAGGACACTGTAGAGCATCTAGCAGCCAGACTGAAAGCAACGTTTGAATCTGCTGTTGATACCCGGGCTAAGATGAGGTTCTTTGCATGCCACCAGAAGCCTAAACAGAGTGCCAGAGACTTTGCCCTGAACTTGCAGGAAGCACTCAAAGCCCTTAAGCTGGCAGAACCTGCTTTAGCCCCGGAGCTGATAAAATGCTATTTGACCAATTTATTGAGGGCCTCCATTCCCCTTCCCATCGAGGACAGTTAAGCATGGTACTGCTGCAGAACCCTGACATGACATTTACTGAGCTGAAGGATAGAGCTATCCGTCTGCAGCAGCTGGAGGAGCCAAGGGAATTAACATCTGTGCTTGACACTGCAGCAGCACCTCAGCAGGCGGCAGCGCCAGTGACATCTGCAATGTCAACGACTGCTGCTGAGGCCGGGGACTATATCTCAAATGCAGCCATCAACCAAAAGCTAGATGCCCTGACAGACACCGTGATCTCCATGGCCAAGGTCATCAAGGAACTGCGAGAGTCAAAACCTGCACCCAAGATCGAGTTGGCGACCAGCAGAGAGGATGTTCCGTGGATGAGGCCCAGAAGATACCCAGCAGCAAGAGGACGACCCAGCGATCGCTACCAACCAGATGGACAGCCCGTCTGCCGCCATTGCCAGAAATCAGGCCATTTTGCTCGAGAGTGTCCTTTAAACGACGATACCCTGGGCAGGCGGGCCGCTCCCCAGGAATGAACACTCAAGGCCCCTCAGCCTGGTATGACAAATTCGTGGGAGGAAAGCCGGTGATCCCTATTGTGTTGGATGGCATTCCCTTTAGTGCCTTGCTGGATACTGGATCCCAAATAACATCTATCCCACATGTTCTATATAAAAGGTACTGGGCTGATTCAGACATTACTAATGCGCCAGATGGCTTTAACTTTGAAGTGTGGGCTGGTAATGGATTGATGATACCAAAGGTTGGATTTAGAGAGATGAATATTCAGGTTGGGAAGGTAGAATTGCAGAAACAGGGTATTATAATCGTAGATGTCGACCGGCGAGGCCGTGAACCCGTGATGGTGGTAGGAATGAATGTCATTGAGAAATGTTTTTCCGAAGTGTTAAGTGTTTTACAGCAAATCGCCGAGACTGCCGGAACAGGACAACAGAGGCTTCTGCACAAAGAGATCAAAGCCCTGATGTTGAAGCAGCAGGTAGAAATCTCCGGAGGTGAGATCGGCAGTGTCAGAGTAAGTGACCCAATACCTATTGTAATTCCTCCCAAAACTGAAATGATGGTGTGGTGCAGAGCCGCAATAGGCATTAAAGGGCAAGATTATCAGGCCCTGGTAGAACCCGTGTACTCAGACAGTAGACCGACCATACTCACTGCTAGAGGGGTGGTTGACGTACACAGGGGAAGAGTGCCATTACGCCTGTTGAACTGCGGAGAAGATGAGGTCACATTACCAAAGTATGCTACCATGGCTAAGTTGTACACGGTTGATAACAACAACATCACCGTCGCTGAGCCCTTGAACCCGTCATGCCAGGCGGATGACAATGGCTCAGAGGAGAAGCTGGAGGATTGGTGCCAAAAGTTGCATGTAGGTACCAGTTCTACACCTCCCCGTCACAAGCATGGAGTATACCGGGTAGTGAAAGAATATGAGCAGATATTCAGCAAACACCCGTTAGACTTTGGGCAGATCAAAGGGGTAGAGCACACTATACCCACAGGTAACCATCAACCTATAAAAGAGAGGTATAGACCCTTACCACCAGCTCACTACCAAACCACCAAAGACATGCTCAGAGAAATGAAATCTGCAGGGGTAATAAGAGACAGTTGTAGCCCCTGGGCAGCACCTCTAGTGTTAGTCAAAAAGAAGGATGGGACCATGAGAATGTGCGTAGATTACCGGCAGATTAACCACATTACACATAAGGACGCATACCCATTACCTAGGATTGAGGAGTCATTAGCTGCATTAAAATCTGCTAACTACTTTTCCACCCTTGATCTGACTAGTGGGTACTGGCAGGTTCCTGTGGCCGAGGCCGACAAGGAGAAGACAGCGTTTACTACGCCGATGGGCCTCTGTGAGTTCAATTGTATGCCGTTCGGACTCTGCAACGCACCCGGGACCTTCCAACGTCTGATGGAGAGCTGCCTAGGACACAAAAACTTTGAAACTGTCCTCCTGTACCTAGATGACGTCATAGTCTACTCGAAGACGTACGAGCAACATCTACAAGACCTGGCAGAAGTGTTCGAAGCTTTATCGAAATATGGCATGAAAATCAAGCCATCCAAGTGTCACCTTCTCAAACCAAAGGTACAGTACCTGGGACATGTCGTGAGTTCAGAGGGAGTAGCACCGGATCCTGATAAAGTCACAGCAATAAGGGATTGGCCAAGACCTACGAATGTAAAAGAAGTGAGGCAATTCCTGGGCCTGGTAGGCTATTACAGAAGATTTATCCGAGGATTCACGAAGCTAGCGGCTCCTCTGCAAGACATTCTGGTAGGACGGTCCAGGAAGACTTCAAACTGTAATTCCCTGGCATGGTGGGATGAGGAAAGAGAAGATTCCTTCAATAAACTAAAAAGCGCGCTGACGGGAGAAGAGATCCTGGCATACCCTGATTACCATCAACCATTCATTCTCTACACGGATGCCAGCAACGTGGGACTGGGAGCAGTATTGTCACAGAAGCAAGGAGGCAAAGAAAAAGTTATTGCCTTTGCAAGCAGGAAGCTCCGGCCTACAGAACGAAATCCCGAGAACTATAGCTCCTTCAAGTTAGAGCTACTGGCAGTAGTCTGGGCTGTAACCGAACGCTTTAAACATTACCTGGCAGGTGCAGAATTCACCATCTACACGGATAACAACCCGTTGACTCACCTGGACACAGCCAAATTAGGTGCTTTGGAGCAGCGATGGATAGCCCGGCTATCAAACTACAACTTTGTCATCAAATATCGGGCAGGCCGCAAGAATGGGAACGCAGATGCCTTATCCCGAATGCCGCACCTGAAAGACGTGGAAGAGGAACCGGAAGAGTTGGAAGAGATTGAACTACCGGCCTTTCATCGTTCAAGGGTAGAAGATTATCGACCCGGCATCTACCAAAAGAAACAAGAAGTAAATCTTAACCCGCTAAGACACTACGGATGGGCTGAAGCTCAAGATACTGATCCAGCCGTGAAGCTAGTGAAAGAACTGCTTACGCAACAACATGCACACCCTGGTCAGAATGCCCCAGCTGAAGCTATACAGCTATGGAAGGATAAAGGCAAGTTGTTCCTGCATCAAGGGAAGCTCTGTAGACGATTTACCAATCCCAAGACGCATGAACTGGTCTGGCAGATAATCGTGCCCAAGCGAGACACTCAAATGGTCTTAGAGGCTTATCATGACAACGCAGGTCATTTCGGATGGAAGAAGTTAGAAGCAATCCTGAGAGACAGATTCTATTGGGTTGGCATGAGAGGATCCATTGAACTATGGTGCAGAAGATGTGCCGCATGCAACCTCAGAAGGAAAGATCTACAGAAAGCTCCACTTCAGCCAATAGTAACCAAGCAGCCACTTGAGCTAGTCGCGTTAGACCAAGTCAAGTTGTCACCAAGCCGGTCAGGCTATGTCTATGCCTTAACCATCGTGGACCATTACTCACGCTTCTTAGTGGTGGTACCAGTCAAAGACTTGACAGCGAAGACTGCAGCAAAAGCATTCCAGACGCATTTCTGTAGACCACATGGTTACCCAGAACAAGTCCTTGCAGACCAAGGTCCAGCTTTTGAATCAGAACTATTCAAGGAATTCTGCAATATGTACGGTTGCAAGAAGATTCGCACAACGACGTATCATCCCCAAACAAATGGTCTCTGCGAGAAAATGAATCATATAGTAATCGAACTGTTAAAGACCTTACCAGAATCAGAAAGAAACCAGTGGCCAGATAAATTACCGGATTTGGTAGACTTATACAACCATGTCCCCGTGAGTTCTACAAACTGCACTCCAGCTTATCTTATGCGTGCAAGACCCGGTAAATTACCAATTGATCTAGAAATGGGAGTTGAAAAACCAGATACAGAATTAGAAGAAGAAGATTGGGATATCAAACGTCAGAAACAGTATCACCAAGTGCAAGAATGTGTAGAGAGAAACCTACAACAAGCAAGAGCAAGACAAGAGAAGACCTTTAACAAACATGCTCAAGCAATGCCATTACAAGAAGGTGATCAAGTTCTCAAGAGAAAGAGACGTACAGGCAAACTGGATAATCAGTGGGAAGCAGTCCCATACACAGTCCTACCATCTAACCTAGACAATGTTAAAACCTATTTGATAAGCAAAGATGAAGGAAGAACTTCACAAGTCGTATCTCGTGATCAACTCAAATTGTGTCCTGAGACCCTGAAGACACCTGAAGTCATAGAACCCGTACAGGTTCAACCTATTCAAGAGAAAGAAAAAGAAGAAGTATTCCACACGGTACTAGGAGATTTTCCTAAAACATGGCCAAATTACCATGGAGCAGTTGTCATACCAATGATTGCATTCCCTTCAATGATGGACTCAAAACCAGAACCTGTGTTACCAGAACCTGTGTTACCTGAAGAAGACCCAAGACTTGAAGAACTGGAAGAACTGCAAGTAGAATCCGAAGAGGAAGAACAAATTCCTGGTCCCAGTGAACTTGCCAGTCCTGCAGTCAGACCTCCATCTGCCATAACACCAAGCACCCCAAATAGGTACACGTCCACTCACACTTTCATACTAACTCCACCAACATTGCGCAGATCAGAGCGTAGTACCCAAGGTCAGATACCAGCTAGGTACAAAGAGTAAAATACAGAATTGAATGTATAATGTAAATATGTTTGTTTAAATGTAAATTGAACCAAATGGACAAATGTATATAGTTATTGCAACGTTAAAAAAGCCCAGTACCTACAGAGACTATCCTGTATGAACTTTGAACTTTTCTTATTTACTTATGAACCATATATACCACGGACTGGTTGTGGTAAGAACTCTTGTATATATTCATCAGCCCGGAGGCAATAGACTAAACCTCTGGAAAGACTACTTTTTGACTTTCGAACTCTTTTTCACATTCTAGTGATTTTTGTACTTTTTCATTTTTATGTCTATGTCAATATTAATTGTGTTTAATTGTTGTTTACTTGTTTTTCCACAGTCCCGGAGTACTGTATTTAACTAAGGGGGAATGTGGCACCCCATGGGTTAATGTGCCACAATAACATCACATGGGTTCTCTCCCCCACTACACACTGACAAACACTACCACCTCTGGGCAATAGAGGGAGCACCTCCTGCTCCCTTATATACACTTGCCCATGAGGGAGAGCTTTAGTTCAGCTCGCAGCAGGGCTGAGGAAAGGACACCGAGCAGAGTTAGCTCAGTGCAGACCTAGCAAGGGTCAGAGGAAAAGGAGAACGAAATACAGAGGAACACATCTGGGAGCTGGAGTGACACCATCACTTGCCCCAGAAGTAAGCACAGAGAGACGGACACCGGATCCGGTACTGTGTCTGGCACCCACAGCACAGCGAATCCAGGAACAGTGGGATCTCTAGATACCCCCTAGTACCAGAGTGAAGCAACACGGAGGGGTCAGTACAGCATAGAGGACCCAAGTTGCCTAGCCAAGTGGTACCAGCAGCATACAGAGAGAGACGTGAGGAATCCCAGCAGCTTAGCTTGAAGCAGCAGCTCAGGACACACACACAGTGCAGCACAAGGAAGCCAACGACCCGGACAGGGTGTGGGGAGAGAGCTCAGCTCCATTACAGACTCCGTGGACTATAATCTGCAATAATATCAGCAGTAAAGCCTTGGAAAACAACTTTGGAGTCTGTGTAGTGATTGTGACCTTTGCTCCAGATTCAGCACAGAGACAATTCCTCCCTGCAGATCCAGCCTGTCAGCTCTGCAGCATCAGGGAGAAGAAGAGAAGTGCACCAGTATCAACTAAACGTAAGTGTGTGTGTCCTCCAACTCTTCCCCACCATCTATAACCCCAATAGACTTTAACCTTTACTGCCCCGGGGGATACAGTTCCCCCCACTGGAACTATACCACCTCCGCTGCCCTCACATCACCCCCGGAGGTTCTGCAGCAGCGGCGGCCCCCATTACTGGCCGCATCAAGTGGGTGGCGTCACCCGTGACAATCTCCCTTGTAAATATTCCCCTTTTATTGTGCTGAGCCAGGGACACGGTCCGGACCAGGCCACCAGTGACATCCCTAGCAGCAGATCGGTCCGGTACTGAGTACCCCACGTCCCTTGGGGCTCCACACCAGCTTCCATGTTAGCAATGAAAGAGGACACGCTATGTCGTGAAGGTGAGAATAATCATTTATTTTTTTAGATTTGATGGAGAAGAGACACAGAACAGGGATAGTATTATTGGAAGAAGACTTATCATACCAGGATGAGGTACATATTTTATTAAAATGGGCCCAGGATGGGGGACATATTTTACTGGAAGGAGTCCAGGTTGGGGGGGCCTTATACCAGGATGAAGGACTTATATTGTGGAAGGGGCCTGGGATGTAGGACATTATACCAGGAAGGGAGTAAGGATGAAGTACTTTATACTAGGAAAAAGAGACATCATACCATGATAGAGGGCTTTTTTTTTTTTTAACAAAATAGGGATACTATATACCAGGAAAGGGCTCTGGATGGAAGATATTATACCAGGAAAGTGAGGTATTAAGCCATGAAGGGGCTCAGGATGGAGACATTATAACAGGATGGGAGACATTATACCAAGATAAGGTCCAAAATGGAGGATAGTCTACCTAGAAGGGGCCCAGGATGAAGGAAAATGTAACAGAAAAAGTGCACAGGATGGGGCACATTATTACAGGAAGGAGCCAGGATCAGGGACATTATTACAGGATGGGGGGATATTATTATATGAGAGGGTGAACAAGTGTCTTTAGAGGATCTGGTACACTGCAAGGTGCCATACATCTGAAGAACATGCAGATTTTGCACTGTGGCCCATCGGACTCTAGTTATGACACTATACAATGGAAATTTTAAACATATCAACTTCTCTCCAAAAAATAACGATCTCTGACCAGTTAGATAAAGTATTTTGTCATTGTTTTATTTCTTTTGATTGACATTGGATTTAGTTGTAATAGTGCATTTTGACTAATTAACTTCCTGCTGTGGACATTTACTGGGTAAAAAAATGTGTATTTTACACAGCACTGAAAAAATAGAAAGTGGTGGATTGTCAGGTGATTGTTATCACACCACAATTTAAAGCCAGCTCTTAACTGTGACATTTATAAAATGCAGTTTTTACTTGTAACATTTAAAGGATGTACTTCCAAGTTGTGACATTTGAAGACTACATTTCTTAGTTTATAATTGATCAATGCTTTGTTTTTCTAATCCTGCTTTTTTCTTCCTGTAACAGGAATTTCCATAATCTCCCTCCACAGGATGGACAGTGCACGGATTTGAAAAGGAAAGTCATCAATAATGTATTGAGAATGACTACCTGTATGTACAGAACATTTCCTGCCATTCCTGTAGTTTACAAAGTGGGTTTGTATTGATCTCCTCATTACCTTATTCTGTGTCTTTATTCCAATAACAAATACAATTACGCAAATAAGCAACAAAAGGAAAGATACAAAAAACATAAACCAAGCCAGGCTTATGCTTTACAAATGCTTGTCTACATAGAATTAGCACATGTGTACTAGTACCAAGGTCCCAATATCTATATGGTAACAAAAGGGATTGTTCCGTCCACCATGGCACTGGCGTCTCCACAGCAGGGAGACCGGCGGTGGCAGAATACTCATCTTTCTGGGCTTCAGCTGCTGCTTCCTGCTCCCGGAAGCGCACTTAGTTCGCACGTGTGACATGCACACCTTTCTTAAAGGGCCAGCGTACCCTAGACAGAAGTGCTAAACAACCTATGGCTGAGAAGCACAGAGTATTTAAGGCACCTTCCCCAATTGGGAGGAGCCTGATCAATCTGGTCTATGCCTTAGAGACACGCTGCTAGTTGTCAGGTCCCTGTTACCCCTGCTATTCCTGAGTCCCGTGCTTTACCTAACCTGTGTCTGTTCCTATTCCGGCTATGTCCGCCTACATCTGTGCAAGCCTGAACCAGGCCGTACCATCTGTAACAGCTTAAACCTGCCTTGCTGCCATACCATCTGTGTCAGCCTGCAGCCGTACCCTCTATGCCAGTCAGTATGTGTCCAGCGGCTGTACCTACTGATCCAGCCAACCAGTCCTGCTGCCGTAACCACTGCACCTGAAATTCCAGCTATTTGGCTGCACCTATATACACCAGAGGCTGTGCCTGTCTGTAGGAGCTCAACCCCTGGAGTCAGCTATCAATGTACCGGGTTCCCCTGAAGTTTCCCCTGGCAGTAACATTTTTGCACAATCCTAAACTCTCCACCTGAGGTTCCAGACAAGACTCAGTAGCCGCTTAGGTATACTCCTCCAGGTTGAGATCGGTGCCCCAGCCCAGTAAGTCCAGTCCTGGATGCTTGTCTCATTGAGCATTACAAGGATACATAAATCAGTAGCTGTGATTGTAGATGTGCAGTGACTAGTGATGAGTGGACCCATGGATGTTAGAACTCTTTGGGTTCAACCAGACATTTTAATAAAAAGTTTGGTTCAGGAACAGGACTTGACCCCGGAACTCACACCCCATACGAGTCAATGAGGACCTGACCTTCCATGCTATTAAATGGAGGTAAAATGTTTGTAGTAAGGAAGCAAAATGGAGGTAAAAGCATGTCAATAGCCCTGCAAATATGGCTAGAGAATAGAGAGTGAATAGGGAAAAGTCTTAAAGAGGTTCTGTGACCATAGGATCATGGTTACCTAGAAAGTAAATGAATAAACTAAACATTTTAAGAGTAACCCCACAGATACAGATTTCAGAGTTCCAACACTGAGCAACAATTTAAATAAAAGCCCCCTACAGAGCACCCACACAGCCAAGATGGCAGAGATTAGCTACAGAGCACAAATTACATAGGCTCTACATAACCTATTTCTACAGTTGACCAACACAAATAAGATTTGAAAAGTTCACCTTCAGAGCAAAAATGGAAAAAAAAAAAAAAGAAGACCTTACAGAGCTTGTTTGCACAATTCCCCTGTAGAGCCTAAATTTGTGCTCCAGTAGTGTACAATATACACACGTGGTACCCTTCGTTTAATGAAAGAAAAACCTACAATGGTCACAGAAATAACTTGAATCTGACAAAAGAAATACAAATTCTATGAAAATAAACAAAGGAAAGTCAGACATTGCTTGTTAACCCTGCTTCAGGAGAATTTTTTTAATAAATTAAACTCATGAAATAGGCCTGGACAGAAATGATGGTACTCCTGAGAATAATTTGACAAAAGGGAGATGATAAATCAAGGTGTGTCCATTTATTAGCATCACTGGTATCTACAATCTTGTAATCAGTCAGTGGGCCTGTATATAGGGCTACAGATATTCACTGTGCTGTTTGATGACATGGTGTGTACCACACTGAACATGGATCAGAGGAAGCAAAGGAAAGAGTTGTCTCAGGAGATTAGAAAGAAAATGATAGAGAAGCATGTTAAAGGTAAAGGTTAAAAGCAGTGGCGCAACGAGTCTGGTGGGCCCAGATGCAAATGTTTGACCTTGCTCCCCACCCCGCACACGTTGGTCAAATGTATGGGCCCTGTGTAATGTTGTACATACTTTAAAGACTCACAGATTGACCCCTCTCCCCCTTCATTATGTATTAATGTCCCCCATCCTGCTCTATATGGTCCTCCTCCTGGTATATGGCCCTTATTGTGGAATATATGTCCCTCATCATGATTTATATGGTCTTCCTCCTCCCGCCACCATAGTCCTTCAATTGTTATAATGCATACCCATATTCTTCCATATATTACAATGTACCCCCATAGTCATCTATGTATTATAATGTATCCCATAGTCCCCCATTCATAAGGTATCCACTATAGCCATCCAATTATTATAATGCACCTCCATTATCCTCCATATAGTATAAAGCAGCCTCACTTCCCTCAATATAGTATAATGCAGCCTCATAGTCCTGTGTGGAGGAGGCGGCACCAGCCTGCTTTATATGTGTTCTACAGTGGAACGCAGGCCGCCACCGCCGCCTCCCCCTCCCCTCCCTAACACTCTGGCCTAAAGCAGCGGGTGTGCTGCCACGCAATCACATGAATGTGCGTCCTTGGAGATACACATCCATGTGAAGCGGGCGCCCAATGCTGGGATCGGCGGTCGCAGGGGGCTGCGGGCGGCTCGGGACCCTTATAGGTCCAGGTCCTGTCGCACCCGCGACCCCTGTGACCGCGATCGTTACACTACTGGTTATAAGATCATCTTCATGCAGCTTTATGTTCCTGTGACTACAGTTGCAAAAATTATTCAGAAATTTAAGATCCATGGGACTGTAGCCAACATAATGAGTTAAACCAGCGCCACGATTTAGTTTATTCCTTTATTCAGTGTATTAAAAGCACACTAAGGACATCCCCAACAGGGGGAACGCTAGACGTGTTTCAGGGACCACGTCCCCTTAATCATTAGCACAGTTCTATACAGCACATAACATATATATACACACATAGTAAAAACCTGCACATGTGTGCTCTTTCAATAGATAATTATTAAGGAGTTTTAACTCCTAATTCTCCGGTCAGGAGAGAGAAGCTGGTCATATTTATATATTTTTCTTTTTTCATTTTTCATATATACTGTACTATATACTTGCAAACCCAGATATAATATGTCCGAGATATACGGTATATATATATATTTTTATATGATTAGAATTTACTAATGCAATGAAAGTGCAGATTAATACTGATTTACTGTTGTACTCATGAATAAAACCATGAGGAAAAAAACACATACATATATATATGTTTTTTCTTCAGTAAAAATATAGTAAATCGTTCTTATAATTAAGACGCAATGGGAACCGCGATTACAACTTGATGATCCATAATTTTTCCTTATCATGCAGCATTTTTTCCCTGTCTCCCCCGCGATATGGACGGAAAACTTTCTCAATAGCTCTAATTTTTAAGGTACTTAAATTGCTTGCATGTATTTCCTTAAAATGCCTTGACAGACCTGAGATGCCTGATCTAATGCTTTTAGGGTCGGATTTTGCTGCTGTTAGATGTTCAGAAATTCTGATTTTAAGGGTACGTGTTGTGCAGCCAATGTAATATTTATTAAGCTCTCACATGTGGCCATATAGACCACATGTGTGCTGTTGCAATTCAGGTGTGCATTAATTTGATAATTTTTTCCATTATGTAAATTCTGGAAATTCACTCCAGAATCCACATACTTACACATCCCACATCTTTTTTTACTGCACTTGTACATGCCCTTATAAACTAACCAGGATGGGATCTTATTTTTCCGTTCAGTAAAAATACTAGGTAACAATATACTACCTAAATCCCTTGCTTTCCTCGGGATCATTCTCCATCCCTGTTCCAGGATTGAAGACAATTTGTCATCCTGGTACAGGATGGGAATGTTTCTATCCAGGATTTTCTTAATGTCCCCAAATTGTTGACAAAAAGGTGTGGAAAATACAGGTTTTGTAATTATGTCTTTTTTGATTATGTTCTTATCTTTTAGTAGTGTATTCCTACTTCTTTTTTCCGTTATCTTTTTTGCTCTTTCTAACATCCAATCCGGATACCCTCTTTCTTTCAATCTGTTTTCTATGACTAACATTTCCTCACTGAAACCTTGGATTCTTGAGCAGTTTCTTTTAGCCCATATCAGTTCTCCTAAAGGCAAGTTTTTGATAATATGTTTGGGGTGGCAACTATCCGCAAGGAGAACAGAATTTCCACTGATCTCCTTGCGGAAAAGTTTGGAATGTATTTTTCCATTTATATTACATCCAATCAGGGTAAGATCCAGATAAGGATCGGAATCCCCATGTACCTCCATGGTAAACCTCAAATTGAAGTAATTATCGTGGAAGTTATCCAGCATCATTTGTGGTGTTAGCACGGGAGACACATCAGGTGACAATGACCATATAATGATCATGTCATCGATGTATCTCCCATACCAACATATTTTGCCCTGATATGGACCTCCCTCTTGGTAGATATATCTCTCTTCCCACTCTTGCATATACAAATTGGCTAGTGAAGGGGAAAATGTTGACCCCATCGGACAGCCACATCGTTGTATATAGTAATCATTACTGAAAACAAAATAATTACTTTTTAATAGATGCTGCAGACTCATCAATAAAAACTCCTTCTCTGGATCGTCAAACACTCTTGTTTCTTTAAGTCTTTGTTCTACTGCCCAAATTGCTTTGTCATGTGGGATTGATGAATAAAGTTGGGTCACATCACATGTAATCCAACAATACTCCTCACACCAACTCATATGTTCGAGTGCCTGTACAAGGTGTTTTGTATCTTTTATTCTACCTAGCATATCTTCCACCAAGATCTGTAGTCTTCAGTCCACCCACTCTGACAGCTTCTCATGCAGGGATCCAATTCCTGCAATGATCGGCCTCAGAGGTGGGGGAAAGGTAGCCTTTTGGACCTTAGGGAGTGCATGAAAAACTGGTACAGTTGGTTTTACCACAGTGAAATATTCCTTCATTTTAGTATCTATTACTCCCATGGATAGGCCATCCTCCAATAATTTATCCAATTCAGTTGCAAAATGTTAGTAGGATTTCCAGGTAAGGGACGATAAGATTCAGCATCGGACAACATGGTCATAATTGATTTTTTATATAAATCCAACACCACAACCGATCCTCCCTTATCAGACATCCTAATAACTATGTTGGGATTATTTTTAAGATCTGTCAACGCCTGTCTCTCGTCTCTCATTAGGTTACCCCTGTGTCTTTCACATTTTCCATCAGGTTTCTCAGATCTCGTTCCATTGCCCCTTGAAAGGCATCCATTACTGGAACCCTAGAGGCAATGGGATAATAAGTGGGATTTGATACTATATTTTTCATGCTCTTTTTATTTTGAATTCTAGTTATCTCAATTTGAAAGGTAATATTCGATAAGAGCCCAGTGCCTGTTTCTGTCCCTAGCGCTCATTTTATCATACCTTTTTACTTCATATCGTGCTCAAATCCTCCCTTTGGGGAGTGTGGTTTGAGAGCAGCTCTGGGACAGGATTTGGTCAACACAGAGGAGCTGCCCTTCCCTGGGCTCGTGATCTCTGGGAGAGACGTTGAAGTTCCATAAGGAAAGGCTTCTCTACACGTAGCAATGGATTTATGCCTGCGGTTAAATCTCACCTCAAATCATCAACCTAGTTGTGCAGGGGGCGCAACTAGAAAAGGTGAGTGACATATCAATATAACCCCTTGCTTCGGCTAATTTGCACAGTGTGGCGCAACAATTTCTTGGTTTTCTAGACCATTCTTCTTCGGCAAACTGCTCAAGGTCCCTGATATTTGAAAGGTGCCTTCTCCAAACTGCCATTTTGAGATCTCTCCACAGGTGTTCTATGGGATTCAGGTCTGGACTCATTGCTGGCCACCTAAGAAGTTTCCAGTGCTTTCTCTCAAACCATTTTCTAGTGCTTTTTGAAGTATGTTTTGGGTCATTGTCCTGCTGGAAGACCCATGACCTCTGAGGGAGACCCAGCTTTCTCACACTGGGCCCTACATTATACTGTAAAATTTGTTGGTAGTCTTCAGACTTCATAATACCATGCACACGGTCAAGCAGTCCAGTGCCAGAGACAGCAAAGCAACCCCAAAACATCAGGGAACCTCCGCCATGTTTGATGGTAGGGACCGTGTTCTTTTTTTTGAATGCCTCTTTTTTTTCTCCTGTAAACTCTATGTTGATGCCTTTGCCCAAAAAGCTCTACTTTTGTCTCATCTGACCAGAGAAAATTCTTCCAAAACGTTGTAGGCTTTCTCAGGTAAGTTTTGGCAAACTCCAGTCTGGCTTTTTTATGTCTCGGGGTAAGAAGTGGGGTCTTCCTGGGTATCCTACCATACAGTCCCTTTTCATTCAGACGCCGACAGATAGTACAGGTTGACACTGTTGTGCACTCGGACTGCAGGGCAGCTTGAACTTCTTTGGATGTTAGTCGAGGTTCTTTATCCACCATCCGCACAAGCTTGCGTTGAATCTCGTCAATTTTTCTTTTCCGTCCACATCTAGGGAGGTTAGCCACAGTGCCATGGGCTTTAAACTTCTTAATGACACTGTGCACAGTAGGCACAGGAACATTCAGGTCTTTGGAGATGGACTTGTAGCCTTGAGATTGCTCATGCTTCCTCACAATTTGGTTTTTCAAGTCCTCATACAGTTCTTTTGTCTTCTTTCTTTTCTCCATGCTCAATGTGGTACACACAAGGACACAGGACAGAGGATGAGTCAACTTTAATCCATGTCAACTGGCTGCAAGTGTGATTTAGTTATTGCCAACACCTGTTAGGTGCCACAGGTAAGTTACAGATGCTGGTAATTACACAAATTAGAGAAGCATCACATGATTTTTCTAACAGTTCCAATACTTTTGTCCACCCCCTTTTTTATGTTTGGTGTGGAATTATATCCAATTTGGCTTTAGGACAATTCTTTTTGTGTTTTTTCATTGAAGACAAATTAAATGAAGATAATAATACCAAAGTGTTTGTGATTGCAATCATTTTCAGGAAGAAACTGAGTATTATCTGACAGAATTGCAGGGTTGTCAATACTTTTGTCCACAACTGTGGGTAACCGGTCCAGTGAGGAGGTTATAAGAGTGGTAGTGGAAGGCGGGAAGCTAGAACAGGGAAGCTAGAACAGAGAACAGAACGTCGGAGGAGAGAGGAGGACCATTCAGGGAAATGCACAGAAAGGGCACCCAGAAAGAGTGGTGACCCACGCAGAAGCAGGAGACCCAGTGCCAGACCGTACAGTAACAGGTCTGGTTGAATCCTAGGCCATAGTTGAGAACTGGCTTCAGGATCGGTACGGGCAAGTTCAACTCTGAGCCGCCTACACCAGTTGGACCCAGGAGAGTTTAGCCTCTGGGCCACCTGCAACAAGAATCTCTAATGCTAAAGGTACCGTTACACACAGAGATATCTGTGCAGACATTGCTTGCAACTCACTGGTTGCATTGACATCATGGACACATTGTTAAATTTTGCCGTGTACAAAATGGAACAATGTGTCCATGATTTCACTGCAACCAGTGAGTTGCAAGCAATGTCTGCACAGATATCTCTGTGTGTAACGGTACCTTTAGAGCCAGGACCCGTGTAAAGGCACGGGGTAGCGGTAATCCAGAGAGGGTTTTTACCCACGTTAAGACAAGCAGGAAAGGAACAAGGAGGCGAGGTCAGGTTTCAAGCCAGCCAGCATTCACCACAACAGGACAGAGAAAGAGAAGTTTAGAGGGACATGCTCGTAAGCCACATAAAGACACCCCATTCATTGGTCACTACCCAGGTCAGCTACCCATGACTGTGTGACTGTTAACCTGTTGTTGAACTGCATTTATCAAGTGACCAGTAAATATTAGTTCAGAGCAAAGAAAGCCTCTCTTGTCTTATTCCTGTTAAATTACAGTGCTGCTACCACAACAACCAGCACAGCAGCAACTCTGTGCCAGGGATCCTGCTCCATCTGCAGGGTGCAAGACCAACTGACTGCAATACCATCATCTCCGGAGGTCTGACAGCGGCGCTGGTGTTATTATCAGAAACTGCAGGTGGTGTCACAAACAATTCAATCCATTTTATTAATTTGTTTTCCACACTTTTCAGTGACCACCAGGGCCACAGGCTCGGGCATCGACCACCAGTGACAGCACCTCGAAAGAACATCCGAGATTTGAGTACCCCTGCCTGGGTGAGGCAACAGCACTACTGAATGCAGCGTGTATACTGCATTCAGGGAAGGTGTGTACTATGGCTCTAGCACCCCCTGTACCCTGGAAAAAACGCTTTGCAAACTTTATAGTTAAGAGGTCCCTTGGGTCAGGTCTAGTGATGGGCGAGTAGTAAAATGCTCGGGTACTCGATGCTCAGATCGAGCATATCGAAATGCTCTGGTGCTCGAACTGAACACTGAACCCAATGTTAACCTATGGGAAACCCGAGCATTTTTCCAGCGGCACCCCCACCATAAAAAAGTTACAAATATATAAGAACAGTGCTCAAATAACATGGGAACAGCATGGGGAAGACCCCTTTAAGCATTTCTGATTCCCAGGTCACTGCTGTGAGCAATCTTGTCTGAGTATTATGCCACTTTAACAGACTCACAATAAAACGTACAAAAACAAAACCAAAATGGATTTTCCTGGGAAAAATGTTAAGGGCTCATACTCACTTGTGAGACAGTGTTGGTGTATTTTTTTTATATTACATTAAAGATTTAAAAAAAATAAAAATTGGGAGGTACTCTGATGCCCCTTGGAAGAGGCATGGAGGAGAGCCTCATTAAATATTGTATGTTCCCATTATTAGGAAGTGGGTTTTCCATAGTATTGCCCTATGCATGATGCCAAAAATTGGGAGGCACTCCGATGCCCCTTTTAAGAGACGTGGAGGAGGGCCTCATTAAATATTGTATTTTCCCATTATTAGGAAGTGGGTCTTCCATAGTGTTGCTGAGTTGGTCGACAGGGTAGGGGGAACTCGGATACCAGGAAAGATGGTCACTTTTTTGGGGGATCACGGCTGGTCGGTTCCCGGTTCCCTGCCCTGGACCCTCAAAGGCAGGGATGATGGGGGTGATGATGATGGAGGAAGGGGGAAGGAATGGTATCGTGACGCCACCTGTGGTACCTGTTAATGTGGATAGCAGCGCTGCGGCCGGCCGCTGAGGTGATGGAGGTGCAGCTCAGAGTAGTACAGCTCCCCACAGGTGGAGCTTTACCTCAGGGCAGCGGGGATGGATGAGGGGAGTCGTAGTTCTTACCCCTCTGATGATGCTGAGGTCGTCCAGGCACTGGAGGAAAGGATCACAGACACCGATTCAACTCAAACGTCACTTTACTGGTACCGGGGAGATGATACAGTACACACCCACAGTCTGATTAAACGGGGACGTAGCCACAGATTGTAAGGTGATCCTGTAGAGTCTGTTGATGGTCCCTTTTAATGGCTTTCCGGGTCTGTGTTCCTCTTTACCCTCTTTAACCACTCTGCAGAGCTCCTATGCCAGCCCACTGGTCTGTTACAGTTAAGTGCATTTGATTCCTCACCGGTACAGACGGGAAAGGCAACAAGCTAATCCTCCCGCCACTGGAATTTGGTCCTTTTCCTTAAAGTGTCCTGGACCCAATATAGGACTGAGGTTGAAGTACAGTCTGTGGTGCTATGACTCCCTTCTGTCGGTCCCACAGCTTGTCGGATAGACCACTGCTTGCCTCGGTTCCGGTATGCCGGTGTCGACCCCGGACTTCCCCAGCCGGCTCCAACCAAGCCTGGTTCGTCCCCTCCGGTTCCCGGGTCACCTCTCTCTAAGGGTACCTTTACACGCGGAAACTTTTCTAGGAATTTCACTGGCAACTTACTGGTTGCAGTGAAATCATGGACACATTGTTATATCTTGTTGCTGTGTACAAATGGAAAAATGTCTCCATGATTTTACTGCAATCAGTAAGTTGCCAGTGAAATTCCTAGAAAAGTTGCCGCGTGTAAAGGTACCTTAAGAGGCGCCCTCCTGTCAGGAACGCTGTCAGTCACGTCCTCTCTGGCGGCCTTCCCAGCACTGTCTGACTAAAATTAGTGCAACTGTCACTCAAGTCGCTCTACTCTAAGATCCACCCCTGGACCTACTGAATATACGGTCCCTATGCTAAAGGGGGGCTAGTGTATGGGTGCTTTGAACAGACTCTATAAGGAAACCTCAAATCCATAACTATGGAGGCACTACACCTTTTGTTTGGGGTGCAGTACCTCCCCGTGGCGCCTAGCCATAGGGGCGCCATACACCCCCATGGTGAATTACACTCGTTCGCGAGTGTTACAACCAAACCGTGTTTGAGTTGAAATTGTATTAACACTTTAAACGGGTAACGTTTAATTCAAACCAATAACAATATGCATTCTTTGTGATCTTCCCTTGCGGGAGGTACTGTGCTTTTAACGTTGCAAACAAAATATGAATAAGCATTAGTCCACCTTGGCCCAACGGGGACTGGGTATCAAGTCTCTGATTTATAGTTCAATCAGGCTTTTTAAAACGACAGTTCACATTAGGTTCATGTGATTATTGTCCAAAGGCTGTAAGGTAAAAGGCATAATCTGCAAATGCTGCAAAACAAAGGCACAATATTCAATTAAATACAGTGGTATGGCATACCGGGTTAAACTGGTCAGTCAACACTTCTGCTGACCCGCATCGCGTACCATCATCGGGGTCCTGCATGGCGTTCATAGGTGATCTTGTCACTGCTATATACAGTGCCTACAAGTAGTATTCAACCCCCTGCAGATTTAGGTGGTTTGATAAGATGCAAATAAGTTAGAGCCTTCAAACTGCAAACGAGAGTAGGATTTATTAACAGAAGCATAAATCTTACAAACCAAAAAGTTATGATACTCAGTTGAATTTTAATAAATTTTAAACATAAAAGTGTGGGTCAATTATTTTTCAACCCCTAGGTTTAATATTTTGTGGAATAACCCTCGTTTGCAATTACAGCTAATAATCGTCTTTTATAAGACCTGATCAGGCCGGCACAGGTCTCTGGAGTTATCTTGGCCCACTCCTCCATGCCGATCTTCTCCAAGTTATCTAGGTTCTTTGGGTGTCTCATGTGGACTTTAATCTTGAGCTCCTTCCACAAGTTTTCAATTGGGTTAAGGTCAGGAGACTGACTAGGCCACTCCATCACCTTGATTTTTCCCTCTTGAACCAGGCCTTGGTTTTCTTGGCTGTGTGCTTTGGGTCGTTGTCTTGTTGGAAGATGAAATTACGACCCATCTTAAGATCCTTGATGGAGGAGCGGAGGTTCTTGGCCAAAATCTCCAGGTAGGCCGTGCTATCCATCTTCCCATGGATGCGGACCAGATGGCCAGGCCCCTTGGCTGAGAAACAGCCCCACAGCATGATGCTGCCACCACCATGCTTGACTGTAGGGATGGGATTTATTCTTGGGGTCGTATGCAGTGCCATCCAGTCTCCAAACGTGTGTGGTTGGCACCAAAGAGCTCGATCTTGGTCTCATCAGACCATAGAACCTTGAACCAGTCTGTCTCAGAGTCCTCCAAGTGATCATGAGCAAACTGTAGACGAGCCTTGACATGACGCTTTGAAAGTAAAGGTACCTTACGGGCTCGTCTGGAACGGAGACCATTGCGGTGGAGTACGTTACTTATGGTATTGACTGAAACCAATGTCCCCACTGCCATGAGATCTTCCCGGAGCTCCTTCCTTGTTGTCCTTGGGTTAGCCTTGACTCTTCGGACAAGCCTGGCCTCGGCACGGGAGGAAACTTTCAAAGGCTGTCCAGGCCGTGGAAGGCTAACAGTAGTTCCATAAGCCTTCCACTTCCGGATGATGCTCCCAACAGTGGAGACAGGTAGGCCCAACTCCTTGGAAAGGGTTTTGTACCTCTTGCCAGCCTTGTGACCCTCCACGATCTTGTCTCTGATGGCCTTGGAATGCTCCTTTGTCTTTCCCATGTTGACCATGTATGAGTGCTGTTCACAAGTTTGGGGAGGGTCTTAAATAGTCAGAAAAGGCTGGCAAAAGAGATAATTAATCCACACATGTGAAGCTCATTGTTCTTTGTGCCTGAACTACTTCTTAATACTTTAGGGGGACCAAACAGAATGCTGATGGTTTGAGGGGTTGAATAAATGACCCTCTGAATTAACTTTTAACGCTTTAAAAAAAAAAAAAAATTAAAAAATCTTTTTGGCTGCAGTGCATTTCCCACTTCCAGGCTGATCTACAGTCCAAATGTCACAATGCCAAGTTAATTCCGCATGTGTCAACCAGCTAAATCTGCAGGGGGTTGAATACTACTTGTAGGCACTGTAGGTCCTGATCCGGGTGTCCTTGAGCGAGATGCCATTCTACATCTCTCCTGGCAACGAAAACCTCCAAGTCGAGGCCGTCTTCCCGGGCAATAACCGTACCTGGTACTAAAGTTTAAGGTGGTTACAACCCCTTTCTTAAGGGGCTGCGGTGGTTGGGTATGGGCAGTCATACGGGCCTGGGGGGTCTCCAGTTCATTTGCCCACCAAGCCTCTCGCCGCCTCTGTCGCTCAACCTCATCATTCAGGTTTGGGCGGGTGAACCAAAGGCGGCCTACTGGTTTCCAGGACTGTTCAGCGGTTTCTGGGGATGGGATCACTCTCCTCTGTCCGGGTTCGATCTGCAGTGGTGGAGATTCATCTCTCCGTAGCTTGCGGGGTCCCTCGGTGTTACCGGCGGTTTCCTCCTCCAGGTTCCTCTCCTCTCCGACATTGGTGGACTCGTCTGGGTTTCCCTCCTCTTCCATGGTCACGTCGAACTCTTCAGGAAACTGGATGAGGTCTCCTTGCTCAGCAGATTCCTCCTTGGGCTCCACTGCAAACTGGTCGACTAGTTCTGTGGGGGCGTGTCGCTGACCGGTTACTGGTTACTCGGTTTGTGTTGCGACCAAGACTCCCGGTTCCCTTCTTAGCTGGATTTCCCTTTGCTGCTCCACCCGCCGGCTTAACTGCAGAAATAGCTCAGCACTCCAATGACGGATAGCCCACTCAGCGGATTCCTGAAGGCAGGTTCGCAGGTCCTGGAATGCTGCTCTCCATAAGGCGGTATCCTCCCCTGCAGTTTCAAGGGTGGGTACGCCCGGGGCAGCGCGGTTGGCCGCGATGTCTTCCTCAACCTCCCGGACCATCGCACCAAGCTGGGGAACTGCCATCTTTACCAGGCCGCACATGGGTAACAGGTCCGGAGTCTGACCAGGTATCAAGTTCTGACCTCCGGCCGTGCCCTGTTTGATTTTTATAGTCCCGAACAGGTGCGGTCTGGTTCTCGACCTGCCCCCTTGGTTGTTTGATAGCAAGGGGGGCGGGGAGACATTTTGGCGCCTCTTGCATAGCTCTTCCCAGATGAGGGGCAAGACACGCCCCTGGGCCAGCACATTTTCAGGCAGCCATTTTGGGCCTATGCAGTGAAATGAAGTCCAGTAAATAAAATTTCAATTTAAGGCGCACAGTACCCGGTTTTACCGGGCACAGGATCCTGTTTGTGATGCCCGAAATGAGTCGGTCGACAGGATATGGGGTACTAGGGTACCGGGGCTGATGGCGGCTTTGATGGGGAATCACAGCTGATCGATCCCCGGTCCCATGCTCTGGACCCTCAATGGCGGGGAAATGGTGGGGGGATAAGGGGATTGTTAATGTGACGCCACCTATGGTACCTGGTAACGGGTATACCAGCGCTGCACTGAGGTGATGGTGGGTACAGCAGAGTGTGGTACAGCTCCCCACAGGTGGAGCTTTACCTCAGGGCAGCGGGGATGGATGAGGGGAGTAGTAGTTGCGTCTCTGCAGACAAGGCGGTGAATTGCGATGGTTAAGCAGGCACACACACACAGTGATCGTTGTTTCGGTACCTTTTACTGGTGACAAGGTAAATAACCAGGTCCCCGGTGCAACTTGAGACTTCCACCTTAGAAGGTTATGAGGACTCCTCTGGTTTTGTGCTCTGTGGTTTGGGATGAGTCCTGCCTGAGCCTGAACCCCCCGCTTCTTCTCCCTCTCTGGGCTTTGTCCTAAACTGGCAATGAGGTCCTTCTGCGGGGTCCCTGTTTCTCCTATGGCCCCTGGTCCTATACTTGGTCAGTTTAGTGTCTCTTACTGGCTATCTTCAGGGCTGAACTCCTCCTGAGTCTTCTGGGCTTTTGCTGTAGCCCTGAATGCTGGCAGCATATCGGACTCCGGTGTCTGGATGTACTAGAGGGCTATAGCTCCTGGTTCCCTTTCTTAGTTCCCTGCTTTCTCCACTTGCCTCTGACCCTTTCCCTAGGGTGTGCACAGCGGTCAGTGGTCCCTGGTCCTGGGCCTGGATCTCTCCCAGCTGGCTCCTCCGTCTCCTCTCTCTTCCCTCTCACACACTGCAGACTCACTTCTGGGATTGACTAACTCCTCCCCTCAGGCCTGAATGTTCTTAAAGGGGAACTGACTTAAGGCAGCCAGTAGAGCTCCCCCTTCAGGTCTGGGATCGAAGGTGGTATGTGCTGTGTTAACCAAGGTGTAACTCCCTCCTTGCACCGGTGGATCCTGTGGCAATCCCTATTAGGGGTGCCACATTCTCCCCTAGTTAAACGCAGTCCTCCGGGACTGAAACATTTTTCATAACCATAACATAAATAACTGTTTACATTTGATTATTGAACAGAGTCTTAAAAATAAAAAATTTACAAAAACCAGGTGCAAATGGGAAAAACGGATAATCAGTCCATACAGTGCTAGTCTATCCGCTGTTTAAAAGGGGTGTTTAAAAGGGTGTTTGCCACTACCAGTCCTGTGGCTATGGTCCATTTTTAAAATAAGAAAAGGGGAAATTCAAGAAGTCCAACAGGTAAAGTCTCTGTAGGCTTAAAGGTCAGCAACAAACAACAAACAATATGGGTGCCTCGGCGTAGGAGTCCTAGGTACTGCAGGGGCATCTACCGGATCATAAGCGCTGTAGGCCTACTGGCCCTGGGGTCACCTATTGGCCAAGATTTTGCTCTCCCTATTCAGCTCCTTATGCCAACTCTTCTCACCCCTCTTACTGGTGTTGTGTACCTGGTCTGGGTTGTCTGTACCTACTCTTCACCCTTTTCTGTACATTAGCATTAATAACATATTTACATTACACACATATTTACATTTTCCCATATTTTTCAGTTTACTCTCTGTACCTGAGTAGTGGGTGTCCTAGATTGACACGTGTTGACCTATGTAAAACTGGTATGCCACTGGTACGTATGTCTGGTGTAGGGTGAACACTACTTACTGACCCATGTGTTGATCTGCGTAACACAGGAATGCCTGAGTGTCTTCTGATTCTCATAGTGGGAATGGCAGGTACACCGATTGAAGGATTCTCTGGTTCCGGTACAACGGGTGGTTCTTGTAGTCTTGGCACTTCTACTGCTGGTGGAAACATTAAAGTTGGGATTAGGTATGTACCTTCTATCTGAGACCAATCTGCTGGTAACTCTCCAATGATTGTCTGGACTGTCTTTGGCTTCTCTTTCTCTTCTGGCTTTGGACAAGGTACATTTTCTTCTATTTGAAGCTGTTGAGGACACTTCTTCAAATGATCTCTGGACACTGTTGCAGTTGTTCCACCATGATCTTTGCTGATTAAACAGGTTTTCTGGTTATCAAAATTGGATGGTAACACAGTGTATGGTTCTTTTTTCCATTGATCATCTAGTTTGTGCAGTCTTCTTTTTCTCTTCAAAACCAATTCACCTGGTGTTAAGGGCGTTCCTTGTGTACTTTTGTTGAAGTTGGTTTCTTGTGTTCCTCTAGATTTTTCTAGACTTCTCTCAACGCATTCTTGAATTTTCTGATATTGTTCTTTCCTGCGAGTATCCCAATCTGTATCTGTAGTATCTTCTTCAGGATCTACTATGCCTATTTTGAAGTCTACTGGCAATTTTCCTGGTCTTGATCTCATGAGGTATGCAGGGGTACAATTTGTTGAGCTTACTTGGATGTTGTTGTAGATGTCAACTAGATCTGGTATCTTCTCTGGCCATTGGTTTCGTTCTTCTAAGGGCAGAGTTTTCAGCATTTCAATTACGACGTGATTCATCTTTTCACACATTCCATTAGTTTGAGGATGGTAAGGCGTGGTGCAAATTTCTTGCATCCGTATAGGCGACAGAATTCTTGAAATATTTCAGCTTCAAAGGCAGGTCCTTGGTCTGTCAATACCTGGTTTGGGTAACCATGGGGTCTGCAGAAATAAGCTTAAAATGTTCTTGCTGCTGTCTCAGCTGTTAAGTCTTTTACAAGAGCTACCACAAGGAATCTGGAATAGTGGTCTACCATGGTAAGAGCATAGGTGTAGCCTGATTTGATGGGTGCGAGTTTGACATGATCTAAGGCTACCAGTTCTAATGGTTGTTTGGTGATGATAGGTTTGAGTGGTGCTTTCTGGTTGTTACAGTCTCTTCTTCTTAATGAGCATGGTCCACAGTTTTTACACCATCTCTCTATGGAAGACCTCATGCTGATCCAATAGAATCTTTCATGTAAGGCCCCTTTCACATCTCTGCGTTTGCTGCGTTTTGCTTCATTTGCGTTTTTTCCGCGTTTTTACCGCAAAAAACGCATGAAAACGCATGCGTTTTTGTCCCCATTGATTTTAATGGGAACGCATGAAAAACGCATGCAAAAACGCATGTCAAAACGCATGTGCGTTTGGTAAAACGCAAAACGCATGCGTTTTTGCAAACGCAGCTCAAAACGTGGCAAACAACGTTTTGGGCTGCATTTGCAAAAACGCATGCGTTTTGCGTTTTTGCAAACGCATATGTGTTTTGACATGCGTTTTTGCATGCGTTTTTCATGCGTTCCCATTAAAATCAATGGGGACAAAAACGCAAGCGTTTTCATGCGTTTTTTGCGGTAAAAACGCGGTAAAAACGCAAATGAAGCAAAACGCAGCAAAACGCAGCAAACGCAGAGATGTGAAAGGGGCCTAACAGTATTTCCAGTTTTCTCCATCCAAAGTGTCCCAATCCATCGTGGTACGCTTCCAATACCATTTGGACATCTCTCTTTGGAATCACAACTTGCCATACCATTTCATGTGTTCTTGAGTTGATGTACCGCCTGCACAATTGACCTTGATAGATGAATAACCTGCTTCTTTCTTTCCACAGGTGTTGGGCTTCTAGTGGAGCATTCTTTTCAAGTTGGGAATCCGATTGGGTTATCAACTTCTTTACAAGACTCACTGCTGGATCACTGTCTTGAGTCTCCTTCCATCCAAGTGAGGCAACGGGTTTAGTTCAACAGTCTGACAGTTCTGGTAGATGTGTTCTTCAGCTTTTTTCCATTCTCTACTTTTATGGAAAGCTGGCAGTTCTATTTCCTCTAAGTCATCCTCTTCTTTAATTCCTCGTAGATGTACTTGAGGGTTTCTGGAGAGGACATCAGCATTTGCGTTGTTGCGGCCTGCTCGGTATTTGATAGTAAAGTCATCGTTCGATAATCGAGCCATCCAACGTTGCTCCAATGCACCAAACTTCGTGCTATCCAGATGTGTTAATGGGTTATTATCCGTGAAGACGGTGAACTTCGAAGCTGCGAGGTAATGCGTGAACCTTTCTGTTATAGCCCAGACCATGGCCAGGAACTTCAACTTAAAGGAATTGTAGTTTTCTGGGTTCCTCTCGGTGGGTCGAAGTTTTCTGTTGGCGTAGGCAATTACTCGCTCTCTACCATCTTGAACCTATGAAAGGACTGCTCCCAGGCCTACATTGCTTGCGTCGGTGTAAAGGACGAATGGTAGGTTATAATCAGGGTAAGCCAGGATTTCCTCACCGGTTACAGCCTGCTTCATCTGTTGGAAGGAATTTTCTTGTTCTTCTCCCCATTCCAAGGGTGGCTCTGAAGATCTCCTTTTCTTAGACTGGCCTACCAGAAGATCTTGTAGGGGCGCTGCCATCTTTGTGTAGCCCTTAATGAATCTTCTGCAGTACCCAACCAAACCTAAGAACTGACGTACCTCGGTGACGGTGGTTGGTCTCTGCCATTCCTAGATTGCTGTTACCTTTTCTGGGTCTGGGGCTACTCCATCTGCGCTGACAACGTGTCCCAGGTATTGGACTTTAGGTTTCAGCAGGTGACATTTAGATGGTTTGATCTTCATCCCGTACTTTGCTAGTGAGATCTAAGGTGAGAAATAATTAGCAGTCTTTAATGCAGCAAGAGACTGCTCTATTCGGGGTAACGGTTAAGCATCTTTGTGAGTGATCTTGTTGACCTCCATGTAATCCACACACATCCTCATCATGCCATCCTTCTTTCTGACTAGGACTAAAGGGGCTGCCCAGGGACTACTGCTATCTCTTATAACCCCAGCCTCCTTCATGTCCTGCAGCATCTCTTTGGCATGTTGGTAGTGACCTGGTGGAATGGGTCTGTGTCTCAACTTAATTGGGGGATGATCTCCTGTGGGTATGCGATGGTGTACCCCTTTAATCTGAATGCTGGCAGCGTCGTACTCCGGTGTCGGGGTGTACTAAGGCTATAGCTCCTGGTTCCCTTTCTTAGTTCCCTGCTTTCTCCACTTGCCTCCGACCCTTTCCCTAGGGTGTGCACAGCAGTCAGTGATCCTGTGACACACTGCAGACTCACTTCTGAGACTGACTAACTCCTCCCCTCAGGCCTGGATGTTCCTAAAGGAAACTGACTTAAGGCAGCCAGTAGAGCTCCCCCTTCAGGTCTGGGGTGGAAGGTGATGTGTGCTGTGTTAACCAAGGTGTTATTCCCTCCTTGCACCGGTGGAGCCTGTGGCAATCCCCCGCAGGGGTGCCACAGATTCCAGTGCAGTGGCCAGTCACTGAGGTGATGAAGGTGCAGCTCAGAGTTGTACAGATCCCCACAGATGGAGCTTTACCTCAGGGCAGCAGGGATGGATGAGGGGAGTCGTAGTTCTTACCCCTCTGATGATGCTGAGGCCCTCCAGGTGCCAGAGGAAAGGATCACAGACACCGATTCAACTCAAACATCACTTTACTGGTACCAGGGAGATGATACAGTAGACAGCCACAGTCTGATTAAACGGGGACATAGCCACAGATTGTAAGGTGATCCTGTAGAGTCTGTTGATGGTCCCTTTTAATGGCTTTCAGGGTCTATATACCTCTTTACCCTCTTTAACCACTCTGCAGAGCTCCTACCCCAGTGCACTGGTCTGTTACAGTTAAGCACATTCGGTTTCTTACCAGTACGGACGGAAACGGCTACAAGCTAATCCTCCCGCCACCGGAATTCGGTCGTTTCCTTAAAGTGTCCTGGACCCAATATAGGACTGAGGTTGAGGTACAGTCTGTGGTGCTATGGCTCCCTTCTGTCGGTCCCACAGTTTGTCAGTTTGCAACCCGGGATAGACCACTGCTTGCCTCGGCTCCGGAATGCCACTGTCGACCCCAGACTTCACCAGCTAGCTCCAACCAGGCCTGGTTCATCCTCTTCCAGTTTCCTGGTCACCTCTCTCTAAGAGGCGCCCTCCTGTCAGGAACGCTGTCAGGCACATCCTCTCTAGCTGCCTTCCCAGCACTGTCTGACTAAAATTAACTCAACTGTCACTCAAGTCTACCGCTCTACTCTAAGCTCCACACCCTGGACCTACTGAATATACGGTCCCTATGCTAAGAGGGGGCTAGTGTATGGATGCTTTGAACAGACTCTATAAGGAAACCTCAAATCCATAACTACGGAGGCACTACACCTTTTGTTTGGGGTGCAGTACCTCCCTGTGGTGCCTAGCCATAGGGGGCCACATTGCCCTATACAGGCTGCCAAAAATTGGGAGGCACTCCTATGCCCCTTTTAAGAGACGTGGAGGAGGGCCTCATCCTCATAAAAACAACGTTCCCATTACAAAGGAGCGGGTCTCCTATACTTGTAATGCCCATGCACTAAGTATGGACTGAAACATTTACCCCTGGGGTGTATACATGAATATACTGTCTAACTTTTTTTACGGGCATCATAAACACCGTTTAAAAATATTATGTGGGTGTTGCATCATGGAACCCGGTCACCCTGGTGATATGGTGGTGGAGCATGAGGAGAAGAAGGAGGACTATAGCAAATAGCCAAAATCAGAAAGCGTATAGCCATGTGTGGGGTTGAAAAGGGGCATGGGAATATACCTCTCCAAAAAAGACACTGGCTTTGAGTTTATATTACACTGCTATCATATAGTGGTGTTGAAAAGTCTGGCCCAATCCAGCCTTTGTTCATTTTAATAAGAAGTCGGCCTGTCAGCATTTTCAGCAGACAGGCGGGAGCGCTTATCAGTAATAATTCCCCCATGCGGCACTAAAAACCCGCTCTGACCAATCGCTAGCGGCAGAGCAGGACTTCCAAGGCATAGAGAGCCAGTTCATGGCATGTGTCCAGCTTGGATACCCAATAATTATAAGAAATCACAGAGGACATTGGTATGGTCGGCAAGTTTCTCCTTCAGCAACTTCCCAAACTTTGCAGTCCATGTGAGAGTACTCCGCTCCTAAGGGCCTGTGCCATGGGAGGGCCTGAGAAAACTTCCCAAAACTTTGAGAGTGTTCCCCTGCCTCTGCTGTAGTCCTTGGTTGTCCACCGAACTGTGTTCTCTGCCGCCAGCGTTATCGGAAGGGAATTTTTTTAGTAATTACTCAACAAGGATCTTCTGGTACTGCCCCATTTTTGTAGACCTCTCCGCCTCCGGAATAATAGATATAAAGTTCTCCTTGTAGCATGGATCTAAAAGAGTCACCAACCAGTAATGAGTGTGAACCAAGATTTTGATAACGCGAGGTTCACGGGACAGGCAGCGTAACATAAAGTCAGCCATGCGCGCCAGACTAGTAACAGGCAAGACTTCCCTGTGCTCACCAAGAGGACAAATGACCATGCTCTCCTCCTCCCTGTCCTCTGGCCATCCATGCTGAACAGACGGTATGACAGTTGTGCAGGTAGTACCATCTATAGCGCATTAAACTAGTTCCTGTTCTTCTGCCTCCTCCTCCTCATTGTCCCCCAATCCACATTGGGATGAGATTAGGCTGGGCTATGTGTAATAACCCTGTATGGTTCCTTGCTCAATCTCATTGTGCTCCGTCTGCAATGCATCCTCTTTGATTTTGAGAAGACAGTGTTTCAAAGGATAGAGAAGAGGTATGGTGATGCTAATGATAGCGTCATCGCCGCTACCCATCTGGTTGGTGTCCTCAAAGTCATATGAGAGTACATATGTCAGACCTCCATGTCCATTCCTGAAGTCTTGTGTGGAGTCTGAACTGAATACCGACGGCCTTGTTGATGCTGGTAGTCAACAACTGCCCTCTTCTGTTCACAAATCTTGACCAACATCTGCAGTGTCGAATTCCAACGAGTGGGGACATCACACACCAGTCTGTGAGCTGGAAGCAGCAAACGCTGCTGAAACCTGGCAAGTGTGGGCAAAGCAGTAGGTGACTTTCCAAAATGGGCACACAGGTGGCATACTTTGACAAGCAGATCCGACAGCTCCAGGCAGGATTTAAGAAACCACTGAACCACGAGGTTGAGCACACGGGCGAGGCATGGGACATGTGTGAGCTCGCCTCAGAGCCACCACCAGGTTACGGCCATTGTCACACACGGCCATGCCTGGCTGTAGGTTCAGCAGTGTGAGCCACAGATCTGCCAGTTCTTTCAGAGCTGTCCACAACTTTTCAGCTTGAACAGTTCGTCACCTACGCATATTAAGTTAGTTAGTGGAGTGGAGGAGGAACACAAAGAATTAGCTACACACCAGGCAGCGAAGTCGGAGACACTAGACGAGGAACATCAGGACCCGGTGCCATCATATGGCTAGTCCGAGTCCCAGGCTGCATACCGAGGGAAGCATGAAGGGGTCCAAGGTGTCTCCGGGTCAGTGGGGACATTGAGAGACCAGGCTGGAACCAGAGTGCTGGCTCTGCTGAAGTGGCATGGAAGCTGTATGCCCCAACCACGAACTCCGGCGGGGTGCGGGGTCTTTATGTCCCGGACCCAACCCCCGGCACAACAAAGGGAAAGCTGTCAAACTAGGGCTAGGAGGTCAAGAAGGGGGCCCATAAAAAGCCGCCTGTGACTGCTGGACTGTAGTCAGTGTGCGGGATCGAGAGTAGAGGCCCGAGAGGAACCTGAGAGGGGGTGCTGCCGACGAACCATTCCAGCTGCTAATCTATGACCAGAGCCACTCGTGAACTGACTGTGTAGTGTAACAACTGCGAAGCAGAAAGTAAAAACCTGGTAAAAGTTTAGAATTGCGTGTGACTCTTAATTGTGTTCCCGGGAAGGGGCTGAATGTTACTGTGAGCTGACGCCCGGAGGCTGCTCGAAATTATTGACTATCTGCATTCTTTCTTACCTGCACCATCTACTCAAAAACCCTGGGGACCGGCCATACCCATGGAGGGTACATAATCCTGGCTGCAACTTCCATCATCCCCAGAGGACCTGACTGCAGCGGTGGCTACAGCTGGCCACAAACCACGGGTGGCGCCACGATATACTAAAACGTATCTCCCTGTTTATTCCCCAAATAGTTCCCCCCTTTTTTTATTGCCTCGCCTGGGACCACGGAGCCGAGTCACATTACTGTAACACCCAGCAGCCCTAGATGATGAGAGGGCCTGGTCCTGAGTACCCCACGGTCCCGGTGGGTGAGACACATACACACTGCATTCAGTGGTTCTGTCACTTTTGAAAGCACCAGGGGGGTGACAGGTCCTCTTTAAAGACTTGCATTATTTGTGGGCCCTGCTGGAAATTTTTCATTGGGGCTTAGGAGCTTCAAGTTACAACACTATATCCAGTGATAGCTCCCAGAAAAAAAGGTGGCTGTACACGTGCAGCTCTCTCCATTTATTTCTGGACAGTGCCGACTAGTGTCTTTTTCTCAAACTGAATTGGCAGGAGTAAAAAAATGGCAGCATGCTGAGTGGCCGTGTATATCGAATAATGTGCAAACATTCAAGTCAATTAGTGCGCGCAGAACATTGGATTGCAGTCGGATGACACCTAAGTGCAGTCTGATTTCCACAAAGTGATAATATGGAGAAGATAAAGAATTTTTTTTCTCCATCTTCTCTTAAGCGTGCGCCGATTCTCTCATGTGAGATAATTGGATCATGCTAAGCCGACACGCCGATCAGAGGCATTAACTTAATCCCATTATCCAACAGAGGAACTGCAGAAAAGAGTCCACCACAGTCATTACATAAATTTAAATTATATGCATAATATATGTATGTGTGTGTATATGTGGCGCCCCTGCGACCAGGTGGCCACAGGGTGAACTGCAGCTGGGATAGGTAGGACTCCACACAAACACCCACACACACACTCCGTCCCTGAGCCTAAGTCACTTCATGTCAGGCAAGGAGTGGCGGGAGTAGCTACGTGTGGGTGGGAAGTAGAAAGAACACGGAAAAAGGGTGGAGGAACTGTAGTAAAACACAGGAACACTAAGTTGGAGGAGAGAAGAATTCCCTGGAGGGTGAGGAAGAGGGAAGGATCCCCAAGCCAAGACACCCTTCAGCTAAGTATCAAAAACAGAGAGAACCACGGGGCTCGGCGGCCTTATCCACTAATGGCCGGCCGGGAACCCAGGCTGAATTCTTGGAGAGATAGAAGGAGCCAGGTGAGCCCGACTAACCTGGGTCACTGGTGGCTGGGTCTAAGAAGCAGAGTGCCAGCTCTGTAGATGTGGCCGGGAATGCTTCAAGCCCCTAACCACGTGACACCCGGTGGGATGCGGGAACTCTATGTCCCGAGACCCAACAACCGATGCAGTGTTAAACAAAGCCCTCGAATTAGGGCTAGTGACACAGAGTGTGGGATAGATCACTGCAGAGCCCATAACGGCCGGACCGAAACCGTACCTTAAAGAGAGGAGAGAGAGAATCAGAGGGCCCGAAAGGTACACTGGGAGGGAATGATGCAGAGGAACCATCCCGGCTGCAGTGAGAACTTTAGCCCGTGGCTGTTGTGATGCGCACCCAGGGCTCGGGTACTCGGCTCTCAGGCGGGTTCAGTTCTGTCTGGGATGTCACGGGTGGCTTGCCCGAGGCCGTGGCCCTGGGGGTCAACTAAATGGGGAAGGGAATTATTTACAGGGATTATGTACAAAGTTGTCGTCGTGACGCCACCTGCAGTGTCTGGTGATGCTCACAAACACTGGCACAGCCCTCCGGTGGTCGATGGTATTGTGGCTTGGATGGATTAGTCCCTCGCAGGCGGGACTTGACCACTAGGGCAGCAATGCTGTAAGAAAACAGTTTATATAGGAAAAGATGCAGCAGAGTCAGGACTTCACTTCACCGGGTACTTTTACTGAAAACTTCTCCAAAGTCATACAGTTCAGCGATACAGTAGATGGTATAATGGCAAATGCTCCGGATGCTGCAATTGGAATTTCTGGCTCTTAGATGGATCCCTCCTTATGTACCTTTCTTGTACCTTTCTTTCCTTGCCTCCCAGTGGCGGTGAAGTCTGATCTCCTAGAGATGATCTGACCTCCTGCTGTGTCTCTTAATCTCCTCTCCCTCACACCCGTCGGGTGAATCTTTGACTGTTCTTCGCAGGATCCGACTGCAGAACTGATTCCCCTCTTGTGGGCTCTTTGGGAGTCGGGGCCGTAACTATAATATCCCCGTTCATTAGATTCTCTATGAGCCATATAGGAACTCACAGTTGTGGGATCCGGTACTCGGTTTCTTCCTTTGGGGCAAAGCTTCAGGTTACTCGCTTCCCCTCTTAAGGTACCTTTACACGCCGCTACGACAGGATGGATACAACCCGCTACTTCACGTGCACGAGCACGCTCAAACGGTTACAAACGGTAAACGCACCATCTTTACACGCCGCCACAAGGTGCGCTACGCTACGTTACATCTATAGCTAGCTACATCGCCGGGTGTCTCAAGTAGCCATCTGTAGCGTACCTTACCTCATTTACACACCGCTACAACAAGCTAATATGGGCGGACCTGGTGCAGCAGGGACAGCACATAGGCGTGCCACAATTGTGGATTACGAGACGTCCGTACGATGATAGGACAAAGCAAGAAACCCATGATTGGGCAGGCATCGCAGGAGGCTGATTAATACATGACGCTCGAGCAATTGTGTAGTGTGACTGGTCAGCTCCTTAAATATGCCTCCCTATGCAGCGACTGCCAATCATAACGCAGGAGCTTCCTCCAATGATCGCTGAAGGGGCGCGGTATCCCGGAGCCTGTTTCACGCCCCAGCTACATACCAGGTACTTAGCCTGGTGTGTAGACATCTCTTCTGCTCCTTCTTTACACGCCGATACAGCTCGCTACAATCGGCTTTGTAGCCATCTGTTTTCGAGCAGTGCTCGGAAACAGATGTATCTGTTGCCGGCTGCCTCCTACCGTCTTCACACGCCGCTACTACGGGCTATATTGACGCTACAAGCTACATTTGTAGCCTGTAGCGTGTTGTATCCATCCTGTCGTAGCGGCGTGTAAAGGTACCTTTCGAGTGAGCTTGCAATATAAGCTGCCTTTTCTCTCTTTCTTTCTTCTGTTCTGGGATCTGTTCTTTAGCTTTATCTGATCCCTCAGCCGAGGAGACCCTCCTTGCTCGTTCTCAGGCTGGCTGCCTGCCTCCAACTCCTCCACTCCTCTACTCCTAACTCCTTCTGAGCTCACTGGTTCCCCCTAGAGGTCACTATATTCCCTCCCGGGGTCCCTCCCACCTACTACTCTAGTGTGTGGGTGTTAACTCTAGGGTTCCACTTAGTGACCATTGTTCCAATTGCAGTGGAGTGACTACACCGCTTTTCTGGGTGCAGTACCCCTTTTGTGGCGCCTACATGGTGGGGCACCACAGTTGTGAGAACTGGTCCATTGCGAGTGTGTAAAATAACTGTAAAGTACTGTGGCAGAGACTGTGTTGTTGTGTTGGCAGTGGAGTAAAATACACAGTGTGAGGTATGATCGGCATGAGAGCCCATGGCCGGTATACATCACATGTGTTTTGAGCCGTGCACACAGGGTTAACAGTATCTGAGCCTGTGTGTAGGGGTTATTGCTGTGGTAGACCTGACTGGTGCTCAGAGGGTTAAGTGCACCTAGGTGTGAGTGTGTGAGTAGAGTGTGCTGATTACCACTACTTTCCAGGTGTGGGTGTGGCAGGCAGGATAAAAGCTGCCTAGTGCTGGGAGTCAGAGAGACCAGACATATTCTCTAAGATGTGAGGATGTGAGGCAGAAGGGTCCCGTCACTCTGGGGGAGGAGGAGTGGATCCTGCCTCTCCATACAAGAGACCCCTGTCTCTCCGAGCCGTATGGAGCCTGTGCAGGCCCGGACTGGCCATAGGGCATACCGGGAGTTTTCCAGGTGGGCTGAAGGGTAATTGGGCTGTTGCGGCCGCTCTTTACCTTTAAGAGGTTCACCTGCGGCCCCTTTCTGTCTTTCTGCGGCCGCCGGCTGGGCACAGCCAGGGAGCTGCACAGTAGCCGCAGCCGCAGAGGTGTGTCCGGTGTGGAGCTTCCGGCTCTGTTCCTGCAGCCGGTTCTTGGAGGAGGAGTATGACAGCTCCTCCACTCCTCAGCAGCTCCAGCTGATGGACGCCTCCCTGAAGCTTCTATACACCCTGCTGACCAGGGCCAATGCACTACCTGCACTGTCGGCTGATACTGGGCACGTCCTCTGGCTTCATCTCCTGCGTCTGCTGAGCTCCTTCATCCTGGGCGGTAAGAAGGAGTATTATGCCTCCGGCCTGGAGGTTTCTGCAGTGAGATGTCTGGATTCTGTCTGGTGGCTGCGGTCTCCATCTGAGGCACAAGTGATTTATGGCAGCTGTTTGAACTTTCACTGCCCCCCCCAGATCTGTGACCTGTCAAACAACTGCCATCTATCCCACAGACAGAGCGGCGGACCCCAGAGCAGAGTCCTGTCCTGGATGGTAATTGTGACTCAGGCAGCAGAGCAGCACTGTAAGACCATGTATATCCCTCCTCCATGTGTATGTGTGTGTACTGTAAATGTGTGTATGTACTGTATGATTGTGTACATATGGATGTGTGTGTATACATGGATATGTGTGTACATGTGGATGTGTGTGTGTGTATACATGGATGTGTGTCTGTGTTTACATATGGATGTGTGTCTGTGTGTACATATGGATGTGTGTCTGTGTGTACATATGGATGTGTGTGTACATATGGATGTGTGTGTACATATGGATGTGTGTGTGTATACATTGATGTGTGTGTAAACTTGGATGTGTCTGTGTGTGTGTATACATGGATGTGTGTCTGTGTGTACATATGGATGTGTGTCTGTATATATGGATGTGTGTCTGTGTGTGTACATATGGATGTATGTGTGTATACATGGATGTGTGTTTACATATGGATGTATGTCTGTGTGTACATGTGGATGTGTGTGTATACATTGATGTGTGTGTACATATGAATGTGTCTGTGTGTGTATACATGGATGTGTGTCTGTGTGTACATATGGATGTGTGTGTACATATGGATGTGTGTCTGTATACATGGATGTGTCTGTGTGTGTACATATGGATGGATGTGTGTATACATGGATGTGTGTGTACAAATGGATGTGTGTGTGTGTGTACATGTGTCTGTGTGTGTACATGTGTCTGTGTGTGTGCATATGGATGTGTGTGTATACATGGATGTGTGTGTACATATGGGCATATGGATGTGTGTGTCATATGAATGTATGTGCATATATATATGAATATATATATATATATAATCAAAAACGGACAGCAGCACTTCCTTTTCAAAAGTATATGTGGATTTATAATGGTGCTATTCCAATTTTTGATATTTTATACATATATATATATATATATATAATCAAAAAAAGTCCGTTCACTGGGCACTGCTAAGTTAGGAGAAGTGCTTATTTTTTCATATGGGTATATGCGAGGTGGGGCATTGCTGGCCGCCTCTGGGTGCCCGCTATATATCACATCAATAATAGCATAAAAAGAAAAAAGATAACGGCACTCACCGGGCGTGTTTCAAAGGTGCTTTATTTGGGTACCCTCATTCCAGGGTCCCACTCAGGAGGGAGGGGGTGCAGAGACAGCAGAGATGACGGATCTCCGTTTCGGGGCTCCTACCCCTTCCACGGACCTCAATGTCTGGCATATGACGTCACTTCCGCCCTTATATAAGGGCCGGTCAAACGACATCATCGCCGCACCGTGTAATACAAAGTGCTTAATAAGTGACACATGATAAAAACAGGTATTAGTTTACAACAATGACAATGTGTGCGCTAGATCATTATAAAACTATATACATTGAGCATAAATGTGTTTCATTTCAGTTAGCATATATTATGTGCAGGTCAGTGCACTACCTTACTTGGTTTCCTCATGCTATCCATGCAGTTACCGTATTACTTCTAAATGATGCTCCTATACCAACATGTCTATAGTAAAAAGTCCTCTTTCACTTGTCTGGGAAAACTGCTTGAATAGCAATTGCTAATCCCGCAGTTTATCCCTGGACCTGAATGGAATTCAGTCCACTGGAATCACTATATTGTTCTCATGCATCACCAGTGTATGCCGGGTATGATTCCCAATCACTATATTTTAAAATTTTTATTTTTTTTTTTTTTTTTATCCTTTACGTGCTTTCATCCACCGGCTCAGTCAAAGTTTCCATATTTATATATATCTCAGATTATTGACTGGAAAATGTCAAGAATCCGTATTGAATTCCTGCTTAGGTACCAAAATACAAGGATCAACAGGGATCGGTACCCTAATAGGGATTATACATTATATTATTTAATTTTTTAGATTTTTTATTTTATATTTTTTTAAAGGAAAGGAAATAAATCATTTCGTTCATTTAATCCCATTGGTCCACAAGCTTTTGTATTATTGATCCATGTGCTTTCGCGCTGCAGGAGTTGTTTATGGGTGTCACCGCCCTGACGTGATGGATTCACCCGTTCTAAGCCCGTGAATGTCAGCACATCAGCGTTTCCGTTGTGGTATTCCCGTACATGTTGAATAAGTCTTGTGCAGCCCACTCCTGACTCTGCAGATTTGTAGTGCTCTCTGAATCTCATGTACAGTTCCCTCACAGTTTTTCCGATATAATACCGCATGCAAGTGCAGAAAACCGCATATACCACCCACTTCGATTTACAGCTTATGTATGAGTGTACATTACATTCAATTCCACCTATTATTACTGGGTTTTCCGTTCTATGTGCTGAACAGAATTTGCAGTTTCTGCACCGGATGTTGCCAACAGGTCTATGGCTATCCAGCCATGTTTTTTGTTTTTTGGGTTCAATTCTGTTCCTGATGACCAAATCCCCAAGTTATGGCATCTTCTATATGCGAACAGAGGGGGGCCTATATGTTTTGCTCCCAAGTCTCTGTCTTTTTCTAGGATATGCCAATGTTTTCTCACTGCATTCGTTATTTTTTTATACATTGGTCCATATTTAAAAGAAAATATGAATCTCTTGCCAGCTGTTTCGTTTTTTCGGGAATCTATCTTCTTTGTCCTATCAGACTGCGTTTCATTCAGTCTGTCACCAGCTTCTTTTAACACATTTTCAGGGTAACCTCTTGCCCGCAAATTGTTTTCTAATTGTTGATATTGTCTGTCAAAGTTTTCTTTTTTGTTATTCATTCGTTTAATTCTTAACATTTGACTATACGGGAGTGCGTTCCTTGTATGTATAGGGTGCGCACTGTTAAAGTGCAGCAATGAATTAGAGCTGGTTGGTTTCCGATACAGGGATCTTACAATGTTATTATTTTCAATCTGGATTTTCATATCCAAAAACTCAAGGGATTGGTCACCAAAGACAGAAGTGAATACCATATTGTGTTGGTTGGCACTATTCAGAAAATCAACAAAAGATCCGAAATTTTTTTCATCACTTTCCCATATTATGAACACATCATCCACAAAACGGGCATATAATTTAATGAATTTCAGATATGGATTGCTAGAGCTGTATACTAATTTATCTTCCAAATGTGCTAGGAATAAGCCAGCCAGGGTACAAGAAACGGGTGTACCCATTGCCGTACCTTCTGACTGCCTATACCAGGTATCACCAAATTCAAATGCATTATGGGACAGGATAAACCATAGGGCCTCTGAGACTAAATCAATCATTTCTGGGTCCTGTCCATCTACTGCTAGAATTTCCCGAATGACAGACACTGCTAGTTGTTGGGGTATCCTAGTGAATAAACTTTCAACATCTATGGAGGCCAGTTTATAACTTGACCTCCATTCAAACTGATCCAACACCATAGCAAACTGGTTGGAGTCTTTGATGTAAGATGGTACTTTTTTGAGAAGTGGCCTCAGTAGCCAATCTACATACTGAGACAGTGGTTCGGTTAGTGAACCCACCCCTGAGACAATAGGTCGTCCGGGGGGGTCCACTAACCGTTTGTGCATCTTAGGGAGATGATACCAGAAAGGTTTGCGTGGGTACTCAAGGAACAGCCTTTCTGCCAATTTCTTATTTAAAGCGCCCCTTTCCACATACTTACGTAACAGATTGCGTAACTCAGTGTTGTATTTCCAAGTCGGGTCCCCCCCCAGCTTTATATATGTTTCAGAGGACATTAACTGCCTTTCGGCTTCTTTTATATAATCCGCCCTGTTCATTAAAACTACGCCTCCCCCTTTATCCGTTTTTTTTTACCAGGACAAGCCAAAAATAAAAATAAGAATAGAAAAAAAGGAAAAAATAACGCTCACCGACACAATAATGATCAAGAAAGCAGTGATCCATCTGACACATCAGAAATAGAGAGTGATCTGAACGACATGGAGCGATCCCCACCGCACAAAATGAGCACTTCAGAAAGACGGGATTCAGGAGACTACCCTTTAGGAGGAGGACCCGGAGGGGCAGGTGCAGGAGGAGAAAGCAGCGCATACCATGGGAAAAGAAAGACGGTCACTTGGAGGGACTAGTTGAACAGGATGCCTTAAAAATCTTCAATCTGACCAACAAGAATATAACACCAGACATGGAAAGCCTCTTGAGAAAGGGACTTAATTACTGTGTCGAGGAGGAGTTCAACCATATGGACTTCAGAGTGGACCTATATAAAGCCATTAGAAAGATTCATCTGTTTAAGTTTTATGAATGCTCTAAAAGTGAGAGGTATACTAAAATAAATGATAATGCATCAAAAAAACAAATACGGTTGGGAGCATTAGGGTTTTTTGCCAAGGATAGCTCATTAGAGATGGTAAAAGAGGATACAGCATTCCTTTTAGATCTTGCCCCAGAAGCTTTAGAAGATAAAGACGAGAGTGATAAAACAGATTCCCGGTTTACAGGAGGGGTAAAATCTACTTTTTACCCCCCTGTATCCCCAGGCAACAGTATTGACCTATTTGAGGAATTGGTCAATAAAGAGATAGACGCACTAATATACCCCAAACCCAAAAAAAATTTAACAAAGGGAGAATTACGGGCCCTGCAGGAAATTAGATCATGGCATGATGTCCTGGTAAAAAAAACGGATAAAGGGGGAGGCGTAGTTTTAATGAACAGGGCGGATTATATAAAAGAAGCCGAAAGGCAGTTAATGTCCTCTGAAACATATATAAAGCTGGGGGGGGACCCGACTTGGAAATACAACACTGAGTTACGCAATCTGTTACGTAAGTATGTGGAAAGGGGCGCTTTAAATAAGAAATTGTCAGAAAGGCTGTTCCTTGAGTACCCACGCAAACCTTTCTGGTATCATCTCCCTAAGATGCACAAACGGTTAGTGGACCCCCCCGGACGACCTATTGTCTCAGGGGTGGGTTCACTAACCGAACCACTGTCTCAGTATGTAGATTGGCTACTGAGGCCACTTCTCAAAAAAGTACCATCTTACATCAAAGACTCCAACCAGTTTGCTATGGTGTTGGATCAGTTTGAATGGAGGTCAAGTTATAAACTGGCCTCCATAGATGTTGAAAGTTTATTCACTAGGATACCCCAACAACTAGCAGTGTCTGTCATTCGGGAAATTCTAGCAGTAGATGGACAGGACCCAGAAATGATTGATTTAGTCTCAGAGGCCCTATGGTTTATCCTGTCCCATAATGCATTTGAATTTGGTGATACCTGGTATAGGCAGTCAGAAGGTACGGCAATGGGTACTCCCGTTTCTTGTACCCTGGCTGGCTTATTCCTAGCACATTTGGAAGATAAATTAGTATACAGCTCTAGCAATCCATATCTGAAATTCATTAAATTATATGCCCGTTTTGTGGATGATGTGTTCATAATATGGGAAAGTGATGAAAAAATGAAAAAAATTTCGGATCTTTTGTTGATTTTCTGAATAGTGCCAACCAACACAATATGGTATTCACTTCTGTCTTTGGTGACCAATCCCTTGAGTTTTTGGATATGAAAATCCAGATTGAAAATAATAACATTGTAAGATCCCTGTATCGGAAACCAACCAGCTCTAATTCATTGCTGCACTTTAACAGTGCGCACCCTATACATACAAGGAACGCACTCCCGTATAGTCAAATGTTAAGAATTAAACGAATGAATAACAAAAAAGAAAACTTTGACAGACAATATCAACAATTAGAAAACAATTTGCGGGCAAGAGGTTACCCTGAAAATGTGTTAAAAGAAGCTGGTGACAGACTGAATGAAACGCAGTCTGATAGGACAAAGAAGATAGATTCCCGAAAAAACGAAACAGCTGGCAAGAGATTCATATTTTCTTTTAAATATGGACCAATGTATAAAAAAATAACGAATGCAGTGAGAAAACATTGGCATATCCTAGAAAAAGACAGAGACTTGGGAGCAAAACATATAGGCCCCCCTCTGTTCGCATATAGAAGATGCCATAACTTGGGGGATTTGGTCATCAGGAACAGAATTGAACCCAAAAAACAAAAAACATGGCTGGATAGCCATAGACCTGTTGGCAACATCCGGTGCAGAAACTGCAAATTCTGTTCAGCACATAGAACGGAAAACCCAGTAATAATAGGTGGAATTGAATGTAATGTACACTCATACATAAGCTGTAAATCGAAGTGGGTGGTATATGCGGTTTTCTGCACTTGCATGCGGTATTATATCGGAAAAACTGTGAGGGAACTGTACATGAGATTCAGAGAGCACTACAAATCTGTAGAGTCAGGAGTGGGCTGCACAAGACTTATTCAACATGTACGGGAATACCACAACGGAAACGCTGATGTGCTGACATTCACGGGCTTAGAACGGGTGACTCCATCACGTCAGGGCGGTGACACCCATAAACAACTCCTGCAGCGCGAAAGCACATGGATCAATAATACAAAAGCTTGTGGACCAATGGGATTAAATGAGCGAAATGATTTATTTCCTTTCCTTTAAAAAAATATAAAATAAAAAATCTAAAAAATTAAATAATATAATGTATAATCCCTATTAGGGTACCGATCCCTGTTGATCCTTGTATTTTGGTACCTAAGCAGGAATTCAATACGGATTCTTGACATTTTCCAGTCAATAATCTGAGATATATATAAATATGGAATCTTTGACTGAGCCGGTGGATGAAAGCACGTAAAGGATAAAAAAAAAAAAAAAAAAAAAAAAAAAAAAATAATAAAAATTTTAAAATATAGTGATTGGGAATCATACCCGGCATACACTGGTGATGCATGAGAACAATATAGTGATTCCAGTGGACTGAATTCCATTCAGGTCCAGGGATAAACTGCGGGATTAGCAATTGCTATTCAAGCAGTTTTCCCAGACAAGTGAAAGAGGACTTTTTACTATAGACATGTTGGTATAGGAGCATCATCTAGAAGTAATACGGTAACTGCATGGATAGCATGAGGAAACCAAGTAAGGTAGTGCACTGACCTACACGTAACATATGCTAACTGAAATGAAACACATTTATGCTCAATGTATATAGTTTTATAATGATCTAGCGCGCACATTGTCATTGTTGTAAATTAATACCTGTTTTTATCATGTGTCACTTATTAAGCACTTTGTATTACACGGTGCGGCGATGATGTCGTTTGACCGGCCCTTATATAAGGTTGGAAGTGACGTCATATGCCAGACATTGAGGTCCGTGGAAGGGGTAGGAGCCCCGAAACGGAGATCCGTCATCTCTGCTGTCTCTGCACCCCCTCCCTCCTGAGTGGGACCCTGGAATGAGGGTACCCAAATAAAGCACCTTTGAAACACGCCCGGTGAGTGCCGCTATCTTTTTTCTTTTTATGCTATATATATATATATATATATATATACACATATATATATAGGCCCAGTTCACATCTGCATTTTGGCTGTTTGGCTTCATTTAATGCAAAACGCATGTGTTTTTGCAAATGCAGCCCAAAGCGTTGCAGCCCACGTTTTTGGCTGTGCTTGCAAAAGCACATGTGTTTTGCGTTTTGCATTAAACCCTATGGGTACGTTTTGGAATATGTTTTTAGGGGTAAAAACACATACAAACGCAAATGAAGCCAAACACAGCCCAAACGCAGATATGAAAAGGCCCATACTGTATGTGTGTACATATGGATGTGTGTGGTGGACACTGCACAGTATCACTTCTCCAGTCCTGTATACTGGGTATAATCCTCAGTATCTGTATTATTCTGTATGTATATACCCTGCACAGTACACTTCTGCTGTCCTGTATACTGGGTGCAATCCTCAGCATCTGTATTATTCTGTATATATACACTGCACAGTACCACTTCTCCAGTCCTGTATACTGGGTGTAATGCTCAGTGTCTGTATTATTCTGTATATATACACTGCACAGTACCACTTCTCCAGTCCTGTATACTGGGTGTAATCCTCAGTGTCTGTATTATTCTGTATATATACACTGCACAGTACCACTTCTCCTGTCCTTTATACTGGGTGTGATCCTCACTATCTGTATTATTCTGTATATATACACTGCACAGTACCACTTCTCCTGTCCTGTATACTGGGTATAATCCTCAGAGAAAACAGGGGGAGCCAGCACAGCCAAAAATTGCTGAAAAAATAAAATGTGTAAGTACACCTGTCACTACCATACTGCATACAAATAGAGACATTTCGCAAAAGATTACCGAAATAATCTCTTGAGCCACTCTCCCACGTCAAGGAATGTTTCAGATAGAGTGGTCCTACTCTACATATTTTTAAATTTTTGATGTGCCCATAGACAGCATAATATAATATAAAATAAAGAGGACCATATAAAGCTAACACTCACCTATCCAAGTCAGACAATGCTTCCCAAGGTGCCAGGTGGGTCAGTGAATGAAGAGCAACTGAGGCCCCCACACCTGCGGCCTTCATCACAAGTGTTTGGGCTATTTCACAGTTAACCCTGACCGACTCAACCAGCTCTTAAGGGTAAAAGCAAGTCAGGTTCAGGTGAGTGTAGCTGCAATAAACTAGCCTGAGTACAGGAAGAGGTAACCGTGTGTGAACAGTTACTAAAAATAATGGAGTCAATGCAGATGGAAAACAAACAATATTTGGCCTCCTCCAGCCTTCAGGTTTTTTTCACATCAGCTTCATTCACCCAGACTTGACATGCTTTACCCATAAGGACGGGATGGGCTGGTGGGGGTTAAACTGTGAAATAACCCAGACACCTGTGGTGCAAGCTGCAGGTGTCTTGACCTCAGTTGCTCTTCATCCACCAAACCTCCTGGCAGCATGGGAAGCAATGTCTGACATGTATGGGTGAGTGTTTGCTTTAAATGGTCCTCTTTACACTGTATTATGCTGTCTACAGGACACATGAGAAATATAAAAATACGTAGAGTTAGGACTACTCCAATGGAGACTTCCTTGACGCTGGGCATTTTGTTTTTCTTGGGTATAATCCTCAGTATCTGTATTATTCTGTATATGTACACTGCACAGTACCACTTCTCCTGTCCTGTATACTGGGTGTAATCCTCAGTATCTGTATTATTCTGTATATGTACACTGCACAGTACCACTTCTCCTGTCCTGTATACTGGGTGTAATCCTCAGTATCTGTATTATTCTGTTTATATACACTGCACAGCATCACTTCCCCTGTCCTGTACACTGGGTATAATCCTCAGTATCTGTATTATTCTGTATATATACACTCCACAGTACCACTTCTCCTGTCCTGTTGTCAGAGAGGCAGTATTGGACTTTGTGATTTTCAGCATTTAAATGTTGTTTAAATTGATTATCCCCAATATGGAAGTCATCACTTCTCTTCTGTACAGGTGATGACTTTCCATTCGCTCTAGATTTGACCGCTGGGACCCCACAATCCCGAGAAACATACTTTGTAGATCACCATGTAAATGGAGCTACGGTTGATTTCCCTTTGCTGCACCATTCACATGTGGCTCTTCAAATAACTCCTTTAAGAAAGTGATGAGGCCATGGCAATGTAAAAGCAAACTTCACTGATCGTGGCTGATGGGTAATATAGCATGTGGGCTGCTGGGGCTTGTTTTCCAGGGCTGCTTTTTGGTCCCAGTCTGGCCCTGAGCCTGTGGCCAGACAGAGAGGTTGGTAGAGCATCTGAGTGTATGCGGTCCTAGTTGAACTTGGAGGGGGCTCACACTGAATATGTTGGTGAGGCTGTTGTCCGGGATCTCTGCCTGTGTTGGTAAGGTTTGGAGGCAGCTGGGCATCATGAGCAGGGTGAGGAGACCTTGGGGGACGCTTTGACTGCCCGAGAGCTCAGGTGGCTCAGAGCCTGGTCTGAGCCTGACAAGGCTAACATCCATGGAAGTCCATGCTGGACTGTTTGTGTGTGAGTGGGCCCTATGATGGGTTGGAGCCCACGAAGGCCGTAACCGCCATCGGGACCGACTGTCAAATCGTGATGTGGTCCTGTTGACTGACTACATGCTATGAGCTTAGAGATGCAGTCAGATTGTGTGAGATGAATGGAGCCATGAGGCCAGAAGACAGAGGGTTTCGCAGCACGTGTAGTTGAGAAGACTAGCTGAACCTGGAGGGGCTACCGATGGCATGTATGCAGTGGCGTAACTAGAGTCTGGTGGGACCCGGTGTGAAATTCAGACCTGGGCCCCCCTCCACGCACACGTTGGTCGGATGTATGGGCCCCGTGTAACGTTCTAAGTTCTATAAAGACTCACAAATTGACCCCTCTATGTATTAATGTCCCTCATCCTGCTATATATGGTCATCCCACTGGAATATGGAGCTTATTCTTTTAAATATGTTCCCATCCTGCTATATATGGTCTCCCTCCTGGAATATGGCCCTTATCATGGTATATATGTCCCCCGTCCTGGTATATATGGTCTTCCTCCTCCCGCCACGATAGTCCTCTAATTATTATAATGTATCCCCATATTCCTCCATATATTACAATAGACCCCCATAGTTCTCCATGTATTATAATGCATTCCATAGTCCCCCATCCATAAGGTAGCCCCAATAGTCATCCAATTATTATAATGCACCACTACTATCCTACATATAGTAGCCTCATAGTCCTCTGTATAGTATAATACAGCCTCACAGCCCTCCATATAGTATAATGCAGCCTCACAGCCCTCTATATAGTATAATGCAGGCTCAGTTGTCCATGTAGTGCAGCCTCTATAGTACAGCCTTATATATGCAGCCGCATAGCTCTCCATATATTACAGCCTCATATAGTGGAGCATTATATATGCAGCCTCATAGCTCTCCATGTAGTGCAGCCTTATATCTCTTTATACAGTGTATTATATATGCAGCCTAATAGCCTCTCTATATGTTGCAGCCTCATATATGCAGCCTCATAGCCTCTCTATATGGTGCAGCCTCAAATATGCAGCCTCATAGCCTCTCTATATGGTGCAGCCTTATACATGCAGCCTCATAGCTCTCCATATAGTGCAGCCTTATATATGCAGCCTCATAGCATCCTCTTTGTCCCACTCTCCTGTGCCCCTCGCTCTCCTCCTCCTCTTGTGTCCCCCACTCTCCACCTTCTCCTGTGCCCTTTGCTCCCCTACTCTTCTGTCCTCCGCTCTCATCCCCCTCCTCTGTCCCCTGCTCTCATCCTCTTCCTGTGTCCCCTGCTCTCATCTTCCTCCTCTGTGCCCCGCTCTCATCCTCCTCCTCTGTCCATCCGCTCTCATCCTCTTCCTCTGTTCCCCGCTCTAATCCTCTTCCTGTGTCCACTGCTCCCCTACTCCTCTCTCCCCTGCTCTCATCTTCCTCCTCTGTGCCCTGATCTCAACCTCCTCCTCTGTCCACTCACTCCTGTTCCTGTGTCCCCTGCTGTCCTTTTCCTCTGTCCTCCACTCTCATCCTCTTCCTCTGTCCCCCGCTCTCATACTCTTCTTCTGTCCCATGCTCTGATCCTCTTCCTCTGTGCACTGCACTCATCCTCTTCCTGTGTCCACCACTCTCATCCTCTTCCTCTGTCCCCCGCTCTCATACTCTTCTTCTGTCCTATGCTCTGATCCTCTTCCTCTGTGCCCTGCACTCATCCTCTTCCTGTGTCCCCCGCTCTCATCATTCTCCACCTCGGTCCCCTGCTCTCATCCTCCTCCTCTGTCCACCAGCTCTCATCCTCTTCTTGTGTCTCCTGCTGTCCTCTTCCACTGTCCCACGCTCTCATATTCCTCCTCTGTGCCCCACTCTCATCCTCTTCCTCTTTCCCCACTCTCATCCTCTTCCTGTGTCCCCTGCTTCTTGTAATGTCCCCATCTTGGTCCTCTTCTTGTAGTAATGTCCCCATCTTGGTCCCCTTCTTGAAGTAATGTTTCTTCCTGGTCCCTATGTTTAGTAATGAACCATCCTGGTCCCCATGCTATGTTAATGTCCCCCATCCTGGTCCTCCTCATGTAGTAATGTTCCTACCTGGTCCTCATCATGTAGTAATGCCCCCTTCCTGTTCCCCTTCTTGTAATAATGTCCCCATACTGGTCCCCATCATATATTAATGTCCCCCATCCTAGTTCTCATCTTGTAGTAATGTCCCCATCTTTTAGTAATGTTCCCTCCCTTGTCATCTTGTAGTAATGTCCCCCATCCTGACGCCATTTTGTAGTGCTGTCCCCACATCCTGATCCGCTTTTACGGTGATGTCCCCATAACCTGGTCTCTGTTCTTTCTGTTCTCTCTCACTCACACACACACACTCACACATATGCACACACTCACACATACACACTCATACATATACACACACACACACACACACTCATTCACATGCACACACATACACCCACACATTCTCAGACATATAAACACATACACACTCACACATACATATATACACACACATACTCATACATTCACACACAAACACCACACTCACATATACACTCACATATACTCACAAATATACACATACATACTCATTCACACACATACTCACTCACATATACACACACACATATACGCACACTCAGACATATTCACACAAATACATACACTCACACATACACACATTCACACACTCAGACATTCACACCCACACACTAAGGGCCACTTCACACTGCAGCATGATCCGGTCCGGTTCTGTCCGGGAGAACCCAGACAGCTGCGGACCGGATCATTACACAAGACTGGGGGGCTATTATGCCCTCCAGTCCTGTGCGCAGCGCACGCAGCTGCAGCCGCTGACAGGTCAGGACCGGAGGGCATAATAGCCCCCCGTCCTGTGTGATGATCCGGTCCGCAGCTGTCTGAGTCCTCCCGGACAGAACCGGACCGGATCATGCCGCAGTGTGAAGCGACTCTTACACATACTCACACATACACGCACTCACACATACACTCAGACTCACACACACGCATACTCACACACATACACTATCACACCTGCCCCCTCCGTCCTCCTCACCATCACACCTGCCCCCTCCGTCCTCCTCACCATCACACCTGCCCCCTCCATCCTCCTCACCATAACTGCCCCCTCCGTCCTCCTCCTCACCATCACACCTGCCCCCTTCGTCCTCCTCACCATCACACCTGCCCCTTCCATCCTCCTCACCATAACTGCCCCCTCAGTCGTCCTCCTCACCATCACACCTGCCCCCTCCAACCTTCTACTCCTCACCATAACAACTGCATCCTCCGTCCTCCTTACCATCACACCTGCCTCCTCTGTCCTCCTCCTCACCATCACACCTGCCTCCTCCATGCTCCTCACCATCACAACTGCCTCCTCCGTCCTCCTCCTCACCATCACACCTGCCCCCTCCATCCTCCTCACCATAACTGCCCCCTCCGTCCTCCTCCTCACCATCACACCTGCCCCCTCCGTCCTCCTCACCATCACACCTGCCCCTTCCATCCTCCTCACCATAACTGCCCCCTCCGTCCTCCTCTTCACCATCACACCTGCCTCCTCTGTCCTCCTCCTCCTCACCATCACACCTGCCTCCTCCATCCTCCTCACCATCACAACTGCCTCCTCCGTCCTCCTCCTCACCATCACACCAGCCTCCTCCATCCTCCTCACCATAACAACTGCCTCCTCCGTCCTCCTTCTCACCATCACACCTGCCCCCTCCGTCCTCCTTCTCACCATCACACCTGCCCCCTCCGTCCTCCTCACCATCACACCTGCCCCCTCCGTCCTCCTCACAATCACACCTGCCCCCTCCGTCCTCCTCACAATCACACCTGCCCCCTCCGTCCTCCTCACAATCACACCTGCCCCCTCCGTCCTCCTCACAATCACACCTGACCCCTCCGTCCTCCTCACCATCACACCTGCCCCTTCCGTCCTCCTCACAATCACACCTGCCCCCTCTGTCCTCCTCACAATCACACCTGCCCCCTCCGTCCTCCTCACCATCACACCTGCCCCCTCCGTCCTCCTCACAATACACACCTGCCCCCTCCGTCCTCCTCACCATCACACCTGCCCCCTCCGTCCTCCTCACCATCACACCTGCCCCCTCCGTCCTCCTCACCATCACACCTGCCCCCTCCTTCCTCCTCACCATCACACCTGCCCCCTCCGTCCTCCTCACAATCACACCTGCCCCCTCCGTCCTCCTCACAATCACACCTGCCCCTTCTGTCCTCTTCACCATCACACCTGCCCCCTCTGTCCTCCTCACAATCACACCTGCCCCCTCCGTCCTCCTCACAATCACACCTGCCCCCTCCATCCTCCTCACAATCACACCTGCCCCTTCTGTCCTCTTCACCATCACACCTGCCCCTTCTGTCCTCTTCACCATCACACCTGCCCCTTCTGTCCTTTTCACCATCACACCTGCCCCTTCTGTCCTCTTCACCATCACACCTGCCCCTTCTGTCCTCTTCACCATCACACCTGCCCCTTCTGTCCTCTTCACCATCACACCTGCCCCTTCTGTCCTTTTCACCATCACACCTGCCCCTTCTGTCCTCTTCACCATCACACCTGCCCCTTCTGTCCTCTTCACCATAGCAACTGCCTCCTCTGTCCTCTTCACCATCACACCTACCCCTCCATCCTCCTTCTCCTCACCATAACTGCCTCCTCTGTCCTCCTCCTCACCATCACAGCTGCCACACATATACACACTCACAAATACACTCACACATACACACACACTCAGACATTCACACACTCTCAATCAAACACACCTTTACGATGCTGTGATGCTGTGGTCCATTATGCATATGCAGGGAGCCGCCGCGGTACCCGCTTTATCGCGACTTCCGGGTACCGCCCACACAAGCTCCTTCACGGCTTGTACATCAATGCAAGCCGGCGGCCGGCGGACCAATCAGAGGCCTGCAGCTGACGTTGGCGTCAGGAGGCTTCTGATTGGTCCGCCGCCTCTCATTGATGTACAAGCGTGAAGGAGCTTGTGTAGGCGGTACCCGGAAGTCACGATAAACCGGGTACCACGGCGGCTCCCTGCATAATGAACCGGGGCATGGCTTTTGATTCTATGGAGCCCCGGGCCGCAGTGTGAAGCCTCGCGGGCCGCTTGCGGCCCGGGGGCCGCGTGTTTGAGACCCCTGCTCTAAAGTGTTCCTCGCCTCTACCTGCAGTCCTCGCTCTCTGGACCCTCACACTGGCTCTGGAGGTGCACTTGTGTCGGTCCTAGCACAGCTCCGATAACCAGTTTACCTCACTAGACACTGAGCTGACTTCACAGTTCTCCCAGTGACTGCACATTCTGCCTAATTTTCCCCCAGCACCTGTATTTATAGGGGATCTGGCTTAACAGCAACCAGTAGAGCTCCCCCTATAGGCCTGGAGTGGAAGGTGTTGGGTGTATGTGAGTACCAGACGTGGAAATACTTTAGTGTACTAGTTGGTTCTGTGGCTTACCTGGCACAGGGCACCACATATACATTTGAGCTACATCAGCGATACATATAATTCTCAAGACAAACCTTTGTTATCAACCTGCATGTCCTATCTGAAATAGTTAAGGCTACATTCACACGCGGCATAATACCCGCATAATTTTGCAGTGGGGCTCAAAAAAGTGTGACTGCATTCAGACACCACGCTTTTTTCAGAGCGCTTTTCCCGAGCCTATTTTATTATGTGGCCTATAGGGAAAGCGTGCCAAAAAAGGCGCAAAGAATTGCCATGTTCATTCTTTTGCAGACACGCTTTGAAGTAAAAGCACATCCGCAGGGATAAACAAAGTGTTAAATGTGTATTAAAACATTAAATATGAATATTAGCTGTGGCCAACATGTCTCTAGTGGGTGCCCACCCTCCCTAGAGACATGCTGTCCACTTATGTCAGCATGTTAGGGGTTAAATTACCCATTGACTGTATATTGGCTTTGTACAAATTTGTGAATGAAGCCACGGCTCCTCACATTACAGCAGATACTGTACGTAATGTACATATAGTATCAGCCGCTGTCCAGGGTCCTGATACCTTTAAGATTAGGTATATGGGGCTGCGCAGATATACATTATATCACACTACACATTACATGTTCCACTATCAGCACTGTTACATCCTATAATACAATTTGTTATCACACTCTATGTAATGAAACCATCAATGTTTTCAGGGGGGCATAGAACCACATGTCCATCTTCTTACATACTAGTGGCCCTCCATTATCCTATTCAGTTGTCAATGGCCACTGTACAGTGTTCAGTGCTGGGTGTGAGCCCTCCATTGATCTGATAATGATGTTGAATCCTATGTCAATTTAGTCAATATCAACATAGTCAATATTAATATAGTGGGCAGTTACGGTATTCAGTGACGGCACACTGTCACATTATACTCTATAGGGTTATCCATTAACTGTCTGTTTTTCACTGTTTGTTTGGAAAAGCCAGTGAAGCTTTATTTATTTTTTTCAAACATGAAAATTGTATGACGCACTGATGGTAAAAATGGCCTTACATACCAAAAAGGAGTGAAAAACAAATACAGCACTGATAAAAAGCAGACAAAACAATGGATATAAGGCTGGTTTCACACTTGCGGACCCCTCTGCAGCGTCCTGCGGAGGGGATCCGCAAGCTGAGTGCAGGCACCGCAAGTCCCTATGTTTAACATGGGGACGCAGGTGCCTGCGCTCTGATGCAGATTGGCGCACACATCAGACACTCTCGTCCACACCCTGAATGCGACATGTCGCATTCCTGGTGCTGACGAGAGTGTGTGATTTGTGCGCAGGCATCTGCCTGCATACAAATCACACATTGAAGTAAATGGGTGCGCACAGGGTGCGCATGCCAATCTGCATCAGAGCGCAGGCACCTGCGTCCCCATGTAAAACATAGAGACTTGCAGTGCCTGCGCTCAGCTTGCGGATCCCTTCCGCAGGACGCTGCGGAGGGGTCCACAAGTGTGAAACCAGCCTAAGATTGTGGTTTTATTAATAGAAGTTAAAATCTGGTTAAAACCTTATAGAGGTTATGAGGCCAATTTTTGTACAAGTGAATGTTAGGTTTGTCTGGCTATTTGTCTTTACATAACTAAATAGCACCATAGAATGTCTATAGGTACCTTTACACGCCTCAACCGCGGTGTAGCAACTGCCAGGCAATCGAGATTTTTGTCACGGTTGCCTTGAAATTGCTACGAAGTTGCAGCGTGTAATTTGGGAAAGTCATCGGGATTTTCACAGTTGCTCCGGGTTGCGGTTTCCGAGCATTGTTCTAAAATCAGAGACAACTAAATGGTGAATTGCCCTTGTATTGGCGTGTAAACGGGCGATAGGGATGGAATCTGCGTCACCTAGTGATTTCCCAAAGGCGTGCCACAGCGTGCTGGATACCACACCCCATCAGCGATGCTTGATTGGGGCTACTGTGTTTCCATTGGCTGTCCCTTCACAGGACGCCATATTTAAAGAGCTGTCCATTCACACTACACAATTGCAATGGTGTCATGTATTAGCCAGCCTTCCTGCGCAGGCTGGCCAACCATGACACTGTTGCGTTGTCTAACAGCCTGTTTGGGGCGTGGAATACACAACTCTGTCACACCTATGTTCTTGCGGCGCTGCACAGGTACGCCCACATTCCCTTGGTGGTTGCGGCGTGTAAAGCAGTGACGAAATTTAACCGGATGTTTCCCGCAGGATCAGTCTCAACTTCTGGGGAACCACGTTCCCTTGGGTTGACGACGCAATTGCGGCATGTACATGCGGCGTCGGTGACCGTTATCAATCATTAAAAACATGCACGCGCACGTACAGTTGCTACCGATCGCCAGTGATAGTTGCGGCGTGTAAAGGTACCTTATAAGACAATAAACCTTAAGGCTACTTGAACATGTTCAGAATTTGAGTTTTTTACACACGTATTTGTAACCTAGACAAGGAGTAGACAAAAATTTAGAAGCCGTGATGTGTTTCTATTATACTTTTCCTCTGATTGCTGCACTCTTGGTTTTTGCTACAAATACTGGAGGAAAAAAACTGACCAAATACTCAACGTGTGCACATGGTCTTAGTAAAAAGAACAAAAAAAAGCTTTTTTGGCTCGGGAGAAAATGGCACATCTCCTTCCCCTGTGCTTGCACAGCAGATGAATTTAAAGGAATTTGTCAGCACAGAATCCCCTCTTTAAGTAAAGGTGTGCCGGTTTAGAATGTGTAATTAGGTTTGCTAGGAAGCCCATGGAAGTTTGTAGGCTTAGTGTTAAACTTCCTTTAGTCCCAACTATGCGTAAGCTTTAAAGTGTAACTACTGTTTAAATTTTTATTTAATAATGTAGAGCAAATGATTAAAATAAACTTTCAAATATATTTTATTAATGAAATCTGGAAGGAAACCATTCATAAACCTTCCACAAAATGTCCCGACTAGACTGTGTCAGAAGCAGACATATGTTCATTATCAGTCAGATCAGTCTTTAAGCTTCTCACACTGAATACAAGGTATGTAACCATATAAGGGTAAGGGGGCGGGGCCTACACTGCTGACTGCAGCTAATGGGGAGACAAAGTATCAGATTACTTCAGGCGACAGCACAGCGCAGTTGCTAAGCAAAGTCAGAATGTTAAGATCACTGCAAACTCCTCTTTCCTTGGCACAAGCTTCTGATCTGTCATCTGGCTTCACACAGCTCAGTCAGGATCTCTGTTTACCCCTTTTCTGTTGTCACATTGCACTGCTCCCTATCAGCTGCTTGCCGTGCTCACACAGCCATAAAATGCAGTTTTTAAAAGCGCACAGAAAAATGTGAGAGAATGTAAGTCATATTGCACAAAAAAGCATTATCTTAGCTGCTATGTGATCCATCATTAAATCCAGTGCATTATTGTGTTTTGTTTTTTTCTTCAATGAAATGACATTTACACTTTAAGCCAGATGCCTGACCAGTACTACGGTTACTTACCTTGGTTAATTTTTAATTTAATTTCTTTAAAAAATTATCATTCTGGAAAATAAAGTTAATCATGTTGTGATCATCATGTCTTTTTCTTTTAAATATACGAGTTGTCAATGACCCCAATTGGAAATCTCTTCCAGTGTTCACAGGTGTGTGTAAATGAACCCGTACTAAGGCACTTTATTTAGCACTTTAGGATAAAAATAATGTCAGTCTCTTCTATCATTTTCTAGGATGTGTCAAACGAAATGTTCCTTTTCAAGTTCTTGTTTCATCTATGTCTCTAGATGTGATGATCAATAGATATAGTTACCCTTTTGTATTACCACAAAGCAACTCTTGCCAAAAAGATGTGAAATAAATTACTGGAAACTTTCTTTCTTTTATAACCTGCAGAAATAGCATCAGCTGTATCTGATGAGTGTGTTGTGACTTGACCATAGACTATACAATGCATGGGATATAAATTACTGTACAATCGATAAAAGAAAATAAAAGAAAGTGCTTGAGTTCTGCCCAAAAATTCAGGTTGCAAACCTGATTTTTTTTTTTCTGGACAACTTTTAAAAAAAAATCTCAGATACATATAAAATCTTCATCAGAATGATATATGTCTTTAGAAGCATTTTCAGTGACCTGTAAAATAATGCTAATTACAATAACAATAAGCACGAAATCCTCCAGCTTCTAATAAATTAGCCACAAATCAATTGTTTTTAATAGCACTCAGAAAATTGCTTATTTAAGAATTTATGGATAGATGAGTACAACAGTTTTCTAGTGGATCATTAGATATGTTCTATGGTGGAATAGTGAAGCAAAGTATATTGTATATACCCCTTTGTGTTTTAGTGTGTTCACATTGCATATTTATTAGAAACGTTCATTCCCAATAAGGGTGCCTTCACACTGCAGTCAGGTCCGGTCCGGGGTTGTCAGGGGTGACAGGCCCGGACCGGATTTTGGCCCCATAGTATCCTATGGGGCCAGATACAGCCGGATGGCAGCCATCTGCCATCCGGCTTCCATCTCTATGGAAGAATCCGGGAGAATTAGGATTTTTTCCCCCGGACACAAAAACGTTGCTTGCAACATTTTTGTGTCCAAGGAGAAAAATCTCTCTATAATTGGCGTCTCCTGGATTCCACCGGATTCCCCTGGATTCCCCCGGATCCTCCCGGATCCTTCCGGTGCAATCTGGCGCTCCCTTAACATGAGAGCCTACGGGGTGGGTCCGGGAACCAGACACCTGCGGCTGCGCGCTGCTGTTATTTCAGGAACGCGGCTAGCTCCCTGCGAGCCGCGGTCCTGAATCATCAGCAGCGGCAGCTGCGTCAGGCTGCACACCGGGCCGGAGGGCATATTAGCCCTCCGGTTCTGTGTGCTGATCCGGTCCGATGCTGTCAGGTTCACGCCTGACAGCCCTGGACCGGACCTGACCGCAGTGTGAAGGCACCCTAATCGTGCATTGTACAATAGGCTGCTGATACTAAAACAAATGAGCAAAATGCTCATTGCTGGGTGACATGATCTTTTGCCTAGCTTAAAAAAATCATTCTTCTCGGCAGCACATCATCCTGTGTAAGCAGGACATGTGCTGCTGAGAACAGTCTATTATATTACTGAATATAAGCGTTGTCATCCTACCTGACTAGGCTATCAAATGACCTCCGATCAGCAAACATGCAGACAAATTTCAGTCATTTAATGCTGCAGGTTGTGCAATATGACAGAACCTTAGATCTGGAAACTATTATTTACTATATGTGTAGTGTGAAGAATAGGGATATATTCTAACTATTCAATCCATCGATATCCCAATAACTCATAATCATTCAATATAGCCAATACGATGTGTTAGCAAGTTAACAACAAATAAATAATAATAATAATGTCTAGAAAAGCCAACAGATGGCTATGTGTTATTTGTTAATTAAGACGCACATGAACTCCTTTGACCAAAAGCTCCTTCCTGAGACAACAAAGTTGTATTACAGGATAAACCATCCAAACATAAAAGGCGTCATGGCAAATAGGTTTAGCTAATAGATACACTGTGTGCAGAATTATTAGGCAAATGAGTATTTTGATCATATACTTTTTATTCATATTGTCTTACTCCAAGGTGTATAGGCTTGAGAGCCAACTACCAATTAAGTCAATCAGGTGATGTGTATCTTTGTAATAAGGAGGAGTGTGGTTTAATGACATCAACACCCTATATAAGGTGTGCTTAATTATTAGGCAACTTCCTTTCCTTTGGAAAAATGGGTCAGAAGAGATATTTGACGGGCTCTCACAAGTCCAAAATTGTGAGATGTCTTGCAGAGGGATGCAGCAGTCTTGAAATTGCCAAACCTTTGAAGCGTGGTCACTGAACAATGAAGCGTTTAATGGAAAATAGCCTAGAGGGTCGCAAGAAGCATGTTGGGCAAAAAAGGAGCAAAATAACTGCCCATGAATTGAGGAAAATCAAGCGTGAAGCTGCCAAGATGGCATTTGCCACCAGTTTTGCAGTATTTCTGAACTGCAATGTTACTGGAGTATCAAAAAGCACAAGGTGTGCTATACTCAGAGACATGGCCAAGGTAAGAAAGGCTGAAAAACGACCACCTTTGAACAAGAACCATAAGATAAAATGTCAAGACTGGGCCAAGAAATATCTTAAGACTGATTTTTCAAAGGTTTTATGGACTGATGAAATGAGAGTGACTCTTGCTGGGCCAGATGGATGGGCCAGAGGCTGAATCAGTAAAGGGCAGAGAGCTCCAGTCCGACTCAGACGACAGCAAAGTGGAGGTGGGGTACTGGTATGGGCTGGTATCATCAAAGATGAACTTGTGGGACCTTTTCAGGTTGAGGATGGAGTGAAGCTCAACTCCTGGACCTACTGCTAGTTTCTGGAAGACAACTTCTTCAAGCAGTGGTACAGGAAGAAGTCTGTATCGTTCAAGAAAAACATGAATTTGATGCAGGACAATGGTCCACCACATGCATCAAACTACATGGCCCCCTTGTTCACCTGATCTGAACCCCATAGAGAACCTGTGGTCCCTCCTAAAATGTGAGATCTACAGGGAGGGAAAACAGTGCACCTCTCGGGACAGTGTCTGGGAGGCTGTGGTGGCTGCTGCACACAATATTGATCATAAACAGATCAAGCAACTGACAGAATCTATGGATGTAAGGCTGTTGAGTGTCATCATAAAGAAAGGTGGCTATATTGGTCACTAATTTTTTTGTGTTTTGTTTTTGCATGTCAGAAATGTTTATTTCTAAATTTTATATTGGTTTACCTGGGGAAAATAAACAAGTGAGATGGGAATATATTTGGTTTTTATTAAGTTGCCTAATAATTCTGCACAGTAATAGTTACCTGCACAAACAGATATCCGCCTAAGATAGCCAAATCTAAAAAAAAACACTCCAACTTCCAAAAATATTAAGCTTTGATATTTGAGTCTTTTGCGGTTGATTGAGAACATAGTTGTTGATAAATAATAAAAATAATCCTCTACAATACAACTTGCCTAATAATTCTGCACACAGTGTAGGAAGCAAAAGGTAATTATACAAAAAGAAGCTGAGGTTGTAGGTAAAGGAGAGAAATGCCTTCCTTTGTAAGAGGACGTCATAAAATTCTGCTAGACATCCAGGAGCCAGGACAAAACGTATCAATATCACACTATACATACCTCGCAAACCTAAATTTGACATAGGTAGAGATGTAGGATGATAAGGCATATTTCCTCTTAACTGTGCAACATTCCTAACTACCCCAAAATTAATTTTAGCCAGTGGGACAACTGCAGGTGTCATGAGTCCTACTATTGGAAATATAAAATCATAACTGAAAATATGAGAGTAATACCTTCAATGCTCCCAGGCAGAGTTATGGGCAAGGCTGCAGTTTTATTGCTATGTTTAAGTGGGCAGCACGGTGGCTCAAGTGGTCAGCACTGCAGCCTTTGCAGCACTGGGGCCTTGAGGTCCTGGGTTCAATTCCCACCAAGGACACTAAGGACAACATCTGCAAGGAGTTTGTATGTTCTCCCCGTGTTTGCGTGGGTTTCCTCCGGGCACTCCAGTTTCCTCCCACATTGTAAAGACATACTGATAGGATGTTTAGATTGTCAGCTCCAAGAGAGAAAGCATTACTGAATTTGGATAAAGTGCTGTGGAATTAATAGCACTATATAAATAAATAATATAATATAATATTAAGTATGAGAAAACAAGCCCACATGAGGTCATTAGGAGGAGGTCAGTGGGTGGGGCTGAGATGGACAAAAGTCCCCTGCCATATTTTGGTAGAGTATTACTTCTGAGAAGGACTCATTAGCTCACATGTCTAAGTAAACCCAAGCGAACCCTGTGGCTCTACACTGCCTCTGTGTGGCCACAAGCAGCAAGGAAACTGGTGAACTACATTTGTTTGCATACGCCTGTCATGTACTCATACTTTTTATTTCCACAACTGTCTGTAACATCTGTAACTATTGTATTACTCTAGTGTGTCCCTCTGGTGATTAAATACATAAATTAATGTTGGGCTGCTCTTCTATCTTGATCCGCAAAATCTTCCCGTCTGTGTGCTTGTTTAATATTATATGCTAACTGGGTTGGTTTCTGACCTGACATAATCTTTGGCATGGACCAGGCTTATATCGAACAAGGAACTGGTGGCAGCCTTTTGTGCTTGCGTTATTGGTGGACTTTGGACTATGATGGGCCTGCGAAACTCACATCCAGCAATCCTCACTGTGAACACCTAAATAAATCAGCTCTTACAGAGCAGCTGCGGCCCCTCCTTACCCTTGATTATTTCTCTGATTGGATAAGGGGTCGCTAGAGAGCGGATGTTGTGGTGTTCTAATTTCCATAACATGTAGATATGGCCAATTCAGGGGTAGATATAGCATTGGTGCAACCTGAGCAGCTTCACAAGGGGTGAGGGGGACCATTTCTACCTCCAAAGCAGAGGAAATTGAGCTCTTGGGCTACAAAGGCTCTTTACATTTTTTCTAGCACGGGTGTCCTTTCCTGTCTGTGCCCACCACTAGGCCAATCAAAAGAAATTCTCACACACCAAGGTGTCTGTGGCCTTCATTAAAACCCGAGGTCGAGGAAATATGTGCAGAATGATAAAGGCAGTCCATATGTCTGCTTTTAGATCTTGAGAGAGACAGTCCAGGTCTAGTTATTCCATTCTTATTGTTTATGGGTGCATGACCCATTTGGTAACAAGATAGTGGAAAAAATTGACCTAAAATTCATTGAACTAGTGTGCAGATAGAAACAAATATTAGGCTGCCTTCAGACTTGCAGATGCATCTGCAGCGTTTTGCAGATGCATCTGCAAGCATCTGCATGCAGAACGCGGCCCCTATGTTTATAATGGAGCGCACGGCGGTCTGCAGATGCTTGCAGACCGCCGTGCGCACCCATTCACTCCTATATGTGATCTGTGCGCAGGCGGATGCCTGCGTACAGATCACACACTCTCGTCCGCACCAGGGACGCGACATCTCGCGTCCATGGTGCGGGCGGGAGTGTGTGATTTGTGCGCAGGCATCCGCGTGTGCACAGATCACTAATGGCGGGCAATGAGAGCGCAGACCGCCATGCGCTCCATTATAAACATAGGGGCCGCGGTTTGCATGCAGATGCTTGCAGATGCATCTGCAAAACGCTGCAGATGCATCTGCAAGTCTGAAGCCAGCCTTAGACCTTTCTGTGTATGCCAGCAATGTCACACACCATTTTTAGAGTCCATTTTGATATCTGCGATGTGGACATTGCAGCTAATCACAGTGATAACATTGGGTTGACAGGTCACCAATATGTCCACTAATAACTGTTGGGCGGCTTGGGGTACCTTCTTGTTACTGTAACAGTGTATACAAAGACCCATGGTGGACAAGAAAACCATTAGTGTGGAAGCTTTTGTTAAATTAACCCATAAATGCCTTATTAAAACATTTTTGGAAGCCTAGAAAACGATGTAAAGCATTTAATATTGCTTGGACATAAAGCTGAATTCTGCCACTGTGCAATAATTGCCAATGGCCTGTAATGTGCAGCAACATTCATTTCCTTAAGTTTTTTTTGCTAATATTTTGCAAGCACAACAGTTTCTCAGTTTTGATGAACTGTACTATATGATGCTTCCTACTCTGCATACGAAATGCAATTACACTACCTGATAATGCTTATGGAGCTAAGTACTTGATATAAATATTGGCTGTGAATGCAGGACACTGGCATAGGATATTCTATAGGGGCATGCTCATTTTATTCCTTTAAAGGGAACTCTACTCTTAAATGCTTATTTATAATATATTATTAGGTAACCTAGTCATATTGTTTAAAAATTCACATAATGATATACCATTTATAATTATTGAAATGTAGAAAATGATAAATAAACGTAAAAAAAATAAACCATCATGAATGTTTCTACATTTTGTACATTTTTTTAACTGCAAATTGGATTTAGTGCAAAGCTGGTGGTAGAAGATAATCTTTTGAGTCATGGGTAATGGTAGTCTTCACAGGGGGTCTAATCTTTCTGGGAATTAAATTGCTGTGGATAAAAAGTCGCAATAGGGTCTTACCCAAATAAAGATAAAAATGTATATTCAGAGCTGCTCGCTCACCTTGTGGGGTTGTGTGACACACAACCAGTGGTAAAAGCGTGAAAACAGCTGCCGCAGAATCCATGTGCCCCAAGGCAGACAAGTATGCAGGAACCAGATCAAAGCTGTGGAATAAGGCAAGGGTCACACATAAGCCCTTGGTCCGTTTTTGGCATAAGTTTTTGCATTTTTTATTCTAAGTCCAAAAACTGATGAAAAAACAGATTATATGTAATAAACACCCTATCTGTTTTTTACTGCACCCAAAATGATTGCTATGAGCGTTTTTTAGCCAAAAACGTTGTTGGGAACGTTTTTGGGTTCCGTTTAAAAATGGATCCCTTTTTTTAACATGGGGCCCTATGGAAAAATGGATCCGTTTTTTTTGGTGCCTTAAAAAATGGATCTGTTTTTTCTAGCATTTTTGTGCAAAAAAATAACTAAGTCCAAAAAATGTTCAGGGGCACAGGAGGCTCAAAAAGCACCCAAAAAACCCGGATTGGTCACGGAAAACACTTCCAAAAACAGATTGTTATGTGTGACCCTAGCCTAAACCTGCATCGCTGTATAAAGATGAAGGTCCAAACTGCTGTCTGATAAACTAAGGTTAGGGTCACACATAAGCCCTTGGTCCATTTTTGGCATCAGTTTTTTTTAATTTTTTTGTTCTAAGTCCAAAAACTGATGGAAAAAACGTATTATATGTAATAACCACCCAATCCGGTTTTTTCTGCACCCAAAAACATTGCTAGGAGTGTTTTTTACCCAAAAACATTGCTAGGAACGTTTTTGGGTGCCGTAAAAAAAAAAGTTCCTTTTTTTTTAACTTGGGCCCCTATGGAAAAACAGATCCGTTTTTTCTAGCATTTTTGGCAAAAAATGACTAAGTCCAAAAAACGTTCAGGGGTACAGAAGGTTCAAAAAGCACCCAAAAAAAAATGGATTGGTCATGGAAAACACTTCCAAAAACGGATTGCTATGTGTGAGCCTAGCCTAAGGTGGTTTAAATGCGTTCAAAGTGTTTACTCACTTCTTCCTCAGGAAATCCACCGATTTAACCGGTAATGACAATAATACAGATCATATAGAGCAATGCTGTTTTTAACAAAAGAGCGTCAGACACATGACAAAGTCATGGTTCAGAGGGTTAAACGTGGCGCTAGCACAGTGATCGCAAATAAAACATGTAATCTAATATGTAAAAAAGAGGATGAGCCAAAAAAAGGAATAAAACAGGAGGAAAAATATGGTGGGATGAAAGGAAAAAGAAAGGAATGTATGTATAAAGAAATGGACTTGAACTTAAAATACACACATTCTTTTCTCCTATTTCCATATACTTTTTCCTTCTTCTTTATGCTTTTAGAAGCTCAATCTCTTGTTTCACTTTCAGGATTATTCTGTTTTGCCTATTAAACCACCTTCATTTTATCAGACAACAATTTGGACCTTTATTTTTATACAGAGATTTACTCCACAGCTTTGATCTGGTTCCTGCATACTTCTGAGAAATAAAACAGAGAGATTAACCAAACACTAATGGTACCTTTACACGCTGCAACAGGATGGTGGCAACAACCGGGTAGATGAGAGAAATGTATCTTGCACCGCCAAATCAACCCGAGGTAGCGGCGTGTGAAGACGGTTGTTGCCACCCGCCACTGGAGGCACCTGTTTCAGAGCAGCGCCCTAAAACAGGTGGCTTTCAAGGCGATGGTTGCGGCCTGTATCAGCGTGTAAATAAGGAACAGAAGGGTTGTTTCGACACCATGCTATGTACCTGGTATGTACCTGGGGCGTGACACAGGCTCCGGGTTACCGCGCCCCATCAGCGATCATTGGTGGAAGATGCTGCGTTCCGATTGGCTCATTCTCCACAGGCCGCCATCTTGGATGAGCTGTCACTTCAGCACTACAGATACGCGCCGTATGCACGATCATACATTAGTACAATTACGCGGACACACACTTGCGGAAGGCAAAAGTATCAATGCGGCATGGTCCTTAGATAGTGTGCACATTCACTTAACACATAATAAGGAATAATGCTGTACACAGCGCACAAGTTTGGATTACGCACCGCCCTGGCTTATTGTACTGCAGATGCCGTAGAAGTGCTTCTGGCGTGTCACTGCGCGCACTATGTAATGTGCGCATTGTCATACCACATGCAAAGGAATAATTCAGTAGAAAGCGCACAAGGTTGTGTTACGCACCGCTCTGTTGGGTCTTGTTCTGTAGGTGCCGCAGAAGTGTTTCGGCCGTGTCACTGCGCGTAGGGCGACTTTGAATGGTGTGTCACCACGCCAGCGGCCGTAATGACGTCATGATGTTGGTTTCAGTTTCACTCTGCCTGCAAGGTGCCAGTCCCTCCTCTGCACACAGCATTGCAGTTATGGCGGCCGCACAGCGTGCTGCAACGTGGGGGATGGCTGAGTTACTGGTCCTTATAGACCATTGTGACTGGTACGATTATTGGGGTCGCCATCACCACCGGCATCCCAGGCTGCGCAATCGGCGCACCATTAGGCGGATCCAGCGGGCCCTGCTCAACCAACTTGGGGTGGAGAGGACCGCTAAAGCTGTCCAGAAGAAAATCGCGGACCTGAGCAGAAATGCCCAGGCCCATAGTGGACATCCGTGCCCGGATTGCCAGGCTGCGTGGTGAGTAATTGTTTGGGCCAAACACACATTTGACCATGTATAAGCACAAAACAACACAATATGTTGACAAACATATTATAAGGAAACTGTGGGCTACGGCGGGACACATGCAATGGGGTAACATATATTCAGCAGAATATTGAGGGGGTGCCTACACATCTGCATTAACCTCATTTTTTTTGTTCCAAAGATTAGTCCACAGTGTTATATGTTCTCCACACAATAACCATACTACTGTCTCATACACACACTACATGCATAACACATGACCTCATCCCATATCTGGACTACTGCAAACAAATAGCCCAACAATCTAAATGTGTAAACATCTCTGTGCTGAACCCTTCTTCTGACAGCTGAATGATTGTTTCTTCAAATACAGCTGTCGCTGACTCCTCATCTGATGAGGCTCCCCTGGCACCACCCGCAGGTGGCCCGCCAACCCCACCACCTGAAGAGGCAGCTGCCACACCATCCCCAACAGCGAATAGCCCGTCACCAGGGCATGAGGAGGAGGAGCAGGAAGACCCAGCAGGGCTTCAGGAGGAGGAGCTGCCTTCCCCATCAGCTCCGCTCGTGTCAGATGGTGATGAGCCAGCGGGGCCGGAGCCTGAGGTGCCATCGCCTGGTGGCCAGGATGAGGCCATGCCTCAAGCAGCAAATGAGCCAGCCTTGGAGGATTATGGTGGTAAGTGTGTTTTGTTGTGTGCTAGGCCCTGCACACTGTAAGCAGTGTGGTTGTTTTGGGTCATTAGGATTTGCACCCATTTTGTGAATAATGTTCTTCACCCATTGTTGCAGATGGAGAACGTGCTGGAGCTGCGGGGTGGAGTGTCAGTGCCTCCCCATCACCCCCTGATACTAAGGAGGAGGTTGAGCCCGAAGGTAAGGAATATTTGTTGTTTGAACATACCAAACCACCATAGGGACTATTAGAATGTAATTTTTTTTAAAAATCACAATACAGGTGTACCTACCATGGAGGACGTGATGAGGGCCCACCATCATTTCGCCCAATGGCTACACCGGGCACACCGACGCGGGCTGCAAGACCTGGCCCGGTTGTGTGCCATGCTCGCTGCTGTGCAGCAACACCATGATGGCCTCCAATGATGTGGCACAACACCCACACCTAAATGGGCTGACCTGCCCTGAAAATCTGTTGTCCTTGTTGGACAAAACATGTTGACTGTTGCCTTGTTGGCTTTTTGTTTTTTGTATTTTTTTGCCCCCGTTGGGCTCTTTTCTTATAGTGTCTCACATTGGGACCATGGGGAGTGTGGACTGGCTACCCTGTTGCCCTCTTTTCTTATAGTGTCCCACATTGGGACCATGGGAAGTGTGGACTGGCTACCCTGTTGCCCTCTTTTCTTATAGTGTCCAACATTGGGACCATGGGGAGTGTGGATTGGCTACTCTGTTGCCCTCTTTTCTTATAGTGTCCCACATTGGGACCATGGGGAGTGTGGACTGGCTACCCTGTTGCCCTCTTTTCTTATAGTGTCCCACATTGGGACCATGGGGAGTGTGGACCGGCTACTACTAGCCGAAAACAGAATTGTGTGTATTGTGGCAAATGTCTGTCACACATGTTTGTTGGCAATAAAATTTCTGACAACTATTTATATGTGTTCCTTGATGTCACAACACACATGTATTGTTCCCCAACATGTACATTCCATAACTGTGTGACCCAGATGAGCACACCTCTTTGAACTACAACGACATGTTAGCAGCCCACATGGTGCTCCTGCTCTGGGGCCATTGGCCACAATGTGTGGATAGTGTCCACTATATTTTGACCTTAAACATTCAGCCCCGCACATTTTAAAATTTTTTGGAAAAAATAAAGACATGATTGTGTGCATACAAAAAATTTATTACATCATAACCAATCCAAAACATACATAAAATACACAGGCCGATTTTGGCCAAAAATACATGTAACCCAAAATAAAAGGGGCTAATGTGCCGGGGTCATAATGTGATAGTCCAGACGGCCAATTAAGAGCATTGGCTAGTAGTGTCCCACATGCTCCTCATCCTCCTCTGTCTGCTCTGACAATGCGGCCCCCCCCCTCTCATGGCAGCCCCGCCCTGCCCGAGAGCGTCCTGATCGAAGACAACGTGTTGGGGGGGGAGATGGGGTGCATGTCGGGGCCAGTCTTCTCACACGCTGTGGTGGTTCTGCGGCCGAAAGGGGCCAGATGGTGTTCCTCATTGGGGATGGTATGTGACATCCCCATTGCAGGGCCGCATTAAGGACATGGTCAAAGACCCGCTGAGCAATCTGGCGTTGGAGTGGCTCCAGCCTTGACATCCTGTCGCTCAAGTGGAGGGTGTAGCTAGAGATGTGGGTCCGCTATTCGTCCAAAAGGACCTGGCGGGCCCAGGTGCCCTGCTCGGTCTCCGGTGGGGCAGGTCATCGCCTTTGCCGGATAGCCGAGCTGGCCCTGGGATCCGGACCCACATCACTAGCTCCATCCTCCTGCTCAGCCACAGATGGACCTGGCTGAGCATCACCAGCGACAGGATGCTCAGAAATGGAGCCGGGCTGCTCAGGGGCCTGTGAAAAGAAAAGAAAAAAGAAAAACAAATTTACTAAAAGCACCATCATTTATGTAAATTGGCCATAGGCCAACAATATCCCAAACCACACACAACACACCAGCACCCAAAAACCAAGACACCAGAAAGATAGAAGGCTAGTGAGCCAAACACCTGCACGTCTCCTGTACACTCACCTGTAGCATCCCACGTACTCTGCGTAAAACATACATATGTGGCATTCAGACTGCCCTAAACCAAAAATTATATGTGACCTCAGGAGATTGATGCTGGCTTAAATCCCGTGCAGGGCCATGTGGCCCAGCTTGACGTTGTGAGCCCCAAACAAAGAAAAATAGGACCTCCATACATTAAAAATACACTACATGGGCCAAAGGCCACAGACATGTTTACGTTCATCATTTATGACATGCTCTGTGTCCGTCATTAAATACTAAACAAAGCCATCATTTATAATCTTGGAAACAAGCCCCAAAAGACTCATATTTCTGGGTAATTACGGAATTGGAGAAGGGCTTTGTGGATAGATTTTAGATGAAACCAGCCAAGCCCCTGAGGACACATAACACATCAATAAATGGTTTGGCAGGACCTGACCCAAATATCACAATGGGTTGTGGAGAAGCATGCAGAGAAGCACACATGTGATGCAAGCATTGTGGGCCACCACCGTAACACAATTACCCACCTCCTGTGGCGCAGATGGATTTTGGCCTGGGCCTACATGGGATGCAGGAAGAGGCCGGTTGGTCCGCGTATCACGCAAGCTACCGTGGCCAAGGGTGAAGGTGAGGAGGGGATAGTACCATAATCTTGGCAATGGTACCTCCTCACCTCCATCCCCTGACCGACGGTCGGTGTAGTCTAGGTGAGCCCGCGTGAACGCGGACCGCATGTTTTTTATCTTTTAGGCCACCATTGCCTGGTCCCACCTCTTGCCTTGCCTGGGGGCCAGCCTATTGGCCAGGTCAACAAGAGGCCTGTAGGCCTCGGCCCTCGCTGCCTGATTGCGATATTCAGGCAGCGATGAGCGCCACAGGCACTCGTGTCCTTGATAGGCTGTGAGAAGCTGGGTATTGAAATCCACGCTACCCCTCGGCATTTGTGTGGAGAAAAACAGACATGTAAACATTTAGTACACCACGCATACAACATTAAACCCATGCTTGGGAACAAATTAACATAGTGGCAGGCTAAGTTCTTGTTTTTCTGACCATGAAGCTGTTCGCCAACATGTATGTTTGCATGTGGGAGAACCTTTCTCCATGTGCAAGATATCAGCTCGGCTACACATGTCTGGACAGATTAAGCTCTATACATATGTGGACAAAGACACATGGTGGCAACAAGGATTACACCAAAAATTAAGAACTTCAAACATACCTAAACATGGAGTGAGGGAACATGCTGGCAGGGCACATCTGCACCTGGCCATGGTGGGCAACATATAATCTTTGACCTTGCCACAATGTGAAAGGTTTGCCATGTGTTAAAGGAGGACTGGCTGTCTGACACAACACCACATGCTACGGCTTATGAGCAAACACATCATCATCTTGCTCTTACTACACCCATGAACACCCTACTGTAGGCCATGCAACAACCATCCCCTGGCCAAACAGGCGCACATTACAGGGATCAAATGGTGAAGCAAATTACTGAGGCCAACCAGGCCTTAATATTTTGCGCCCCAAAATTACAACAATGTATGTAATACATAACCATATTTTAACAATACTCCCTACATGCCTATGGACTACAGAGAATAAGCCTTGCTCATAGCAAAAACACAAGACAGACCAGAAGCACAAAACACAAAGTCCATACACACACAGCCTAAGCGCCATGTGAGTGACGCATCTGCGTTATGTACAAACGCATAGCAAGGAACAAGCACGTGAGATAACTTACCGTCAGAGCAACAGAGCACAGATCACTGGACACCACTAGCTCAATGCACATGGACGTCTGGACAGGGTGTGGTGGCCATTGGCACAGTTTATAGTCAACTACACCAATCAGAGGACACAAATTCTGCACATTATTAGCATACACCTGTGAACAGGTCTAGCGGCAGGTGATTGGTGGAGATCGCTATATCGTGATTGGTTGCGGCTCCTTGAAAAGCTGTTCAGGCCGGTCGACGTTACGATTGCTGGCCAGAGCCATTAAGTAAGTATTCGTGGGCAGACATGGAAGTTGCGGCGTGGGGGGGCTGAGGCGCATGATTTGTTGTGATAACGTCAAAGACTGCTGTAGCAGACAACGGAGTGATTTTATTTTTGGGACTACATTAGCGTGGTGTGCTGCCTAATAATTGCCATTTTATACAGAGGTTCCCATATTCTCAGTTACACATTTGTGTTTTTGTTTCCATTCACCATGCAGGAGAATGGCTACTGGAATGTAGACAGTGATGTGGTACAGATGTGCACAGCACTGAATATATCATACTGGTTGGGGTCAACGGACACTGGGACCAACATGGCTAGGATCAGACATGGCTTTGAGGTGTGCCGCAGCAGAGATTAAACAGATGTGGATATCACCCGTCCAAACACATGTGTAACCAATTCCCAACATGATGAGTCATGTGTAATCTGGTTTGTGACATCTATGCTTACTCACCCTGACATTGCCTGGTACATAGTGGATTACTGACTGTGGTTGTGAAACTACATATGGTATGCGGAATGGTTTGTGTGACATGTATAGGCGAGATTAGTGGTGACACATGTCCCTTTGTAACTCACATAGGTCCAGATGTGCGACTTTCGGCCACTCAACAAAGTGTTAATGGATAGGAGGCCAGGATCATTGCGCATGTTCCGTTTGGTTTTCGGCCACTAGTAGTTGCTGTCCTTGCATGCCTCCCAGGATGTGTTTTGTGGACACACGAGGGCTCACATCTGCTTGGCTATAGTGTGTAATCCAAAAGAGGTGTGCCTTGCTTTACATGCTGACATGTCCCCATATTGTTGTATGTACTGATGTTATCTTTTTTAATGTACAGGGGTGAGTAGAGTGAGCCACCACCGCCGTTCGTGTCGATTCGATGCAGAATCGACGTGTGCTTCGGAGAATGTCGTCGAATGCTCGAGATTTCGTTCGAAATCCGGAACCAAAAACCGGCTTGTGGGCATGTTTCATTCCAATGTATATACTACATTGTGGAAGTGAAATAAGTACAAGTGTAAAAATACAAAAATAATGTATGTCACTGCACGGTCCCAAATCCTTCCGTTTGGTCTTGTGTCTTCCACACCTTGGTGAGATGCTGCGGATCGGTAACCGGTACCACAGGTCCGTGCACAGGCAAGTGCGAAAGCATTAAATGGTTTGGGTAATCGTTTAGGACCCTTTCTTAAGTAACTTTTACTTAAAGAGGGTCCGCAGAATCTAAAAATATCTATGTTACGCTTTCCAGCAAGGTCCAATTGCTCCAGACTTGGTGACGTCACGTTCCGGGAACTCCGGTACGTGACCGAGTCCCGCGAATGACGTTCACCACAGGTCCTGACACCGACCTTGCGGGAAACTTAATAGGATATTTTATGATTCGGACCTTTCTTTAGTAAAAGTTACCTAAGAAGGTCCGAAATAAATATCTATTTTAAGCTTTCGGATGGTCGGTGCTTCCAGACTGGGTGACATCACGTTCTCCCGGAACTCCGTCATGTGACGGAGTTCCGCGAGATACTGACGTCACACGGTCCTGAAGACAAGGCCATACATAGGCTTCGGTGGACCGCGGACAGGTGAGCATGATTATTTTTTTATTTTAACCACTTTTCTTCTTCTAGGGAATGTTTTTTGGCTCACATGCGCAGATGCGTTTTCACGCATCTGCCGCATTTTCGAACCAAAATCGAGCATGTTCAATATTCGCCGAATTTGAACAATTGTTCGCAATTCGGCGAATGACTCGATAGCGCCAAATAAACTCGATTGAGATTGGCGAACTATTGAATCGAACATGTCATTCTAGTGCTGAGACCGAGGATGCAGAATATACATGACCGAAATGTTATCGTGGCTCTTGCGTTGGTGGAAGAGCAAATGTGGCTTCAGGATCGGTATGAAAGGTTGATGAGTCGCAGACAACGGCGGCTGTGGAGCCGGGATTGGCTTCGCGGCGGGACACCCGGGCCACATGCAGCTGTTGCGTGAGCTGGAGCTTAACAATCCCGGTGATTACCGAAACTACCTCCGTTATGTCCGAGGACTGTTTCACCTTCCTTTTGGAGCGTGTGAGGCCACTGATAGCCCGTCAGGACACTATTATGCGTTAATCGGTATCAGTGCGGAGCGTTTGGCTATAACTTTGCGGTTCCTGGCTACAGGGCAGTCAATGACATCCCTCACATACTTGTCACGTGTCTCCCTGCCCCTGCTGAGCCGCCTGATCCCTGAGAATGTGAGGCCATCTGGAGTGCTCTGCAGCCATCCTATATGAAGATGCCAGAAACAGCGAGAATGGATGGAAGTAGGCTGAGGCTTTGAAACCCGGTGGAATTTCCCCAACTGCGGCGGGGCCTTGGATGGTAAGCACGTGAGGATTACTAAACCCCCCCACTCGGGCTCTTTGTTTTACAATTACAAAGGTATTTTAGTATAATCCTCATGGCTCTAGTGGATGCGAACTATGAGTTCCTCTACGTGGACGTTGGAATGAACGGCCGCAACTCAGATGGGGGTGTGTTCGCACGCTCTCCTTGGCACAACTACTAAGGAGCGGTGGGCTGAACTTACCCTCAAATGACGAGACGACCCATCATCTCAACATTGCGTTTGTGGCGGATGAAGCATTCCCACTTCAGGAACACCTACTGCGGCCATATCCCCAGAGGGCCTTACTTCTGAAAGACGCATTTTCAATTACCAGCTATCCCGGGCCCCCGTGTGGTTGAAAATGCGTTTGGGATAATGGCAAATCGATTCCGGGTTTTTCATACGCCTATGCATATGAAACTGGAGTCTATTGACACGGTAGTGCTGGCCTGCTGTGTGCTGCATAACTTCCTGCGTCGTAGGGATAGAGCATCATACACGCCAGGAGGTTATGTAGATAATGCAGATGCCACAACAGGGAAGGTCCGTCCAGGGTCTTGGCGTGATGTCGACCATGCGTGTGGCGCCACTCCAGCCGCAGAGCCATTGTCGCACTCAGCAGGAGGCCAGGGACGAGTAGAGAAGCTTACTGCTCCTACTTTAATGGCTCTGGTGCAGTGAGCTGGCAGAACCAGCACATCTAGTGTGGGTGGTTCTGGATGATCCTTAAAAGGTTGCCATGGTGGTGACAGCAGGGTTGCTGCGCCATGTGTTTTCGTTTTATTTTCTTTCATTTTGTGCAAGGTTTTAGTTAGTTAGTTAGATTAGTTTTATTTGTGTTATCTTGTGCTGCACACGTTCTAATTTTTGTTCATTTTGGGTATCCCAAATTTATGTGTTAACAATGTCACATGCTGTTTGAATGACCATTGTCTTTCCTTTCTGTATGTTAATTTTTTCTTTTCCAAGGTCTGGATTGCTCACTTCAAATAAATTTATTTTCCTTGGATCCAAAATACTCTGTGTGAGCCTGATTACTTGGGGATGGAGGGCAGTGTGATCAAGGTTTGGATTGTGGCCAGTGCTGTCACACACATTGCACCTATGGCTGGGTTGGACACACAATATGTGTGGGTCGGCATGATGTTTGGGAAGGTTTTTGGGCAACAGTCTATGTGACAAATGTGTGTACATACCCTTTTGTTTTGGTGTAGGCAGAGGGTCACCTGCACACAGCACATTGATGCAGGACATAATATTGTCAGGTGGGTTTAAGTACGTAGACACACACATCATGGATATGTGGCATAGCGAGCTCCTCAAGGCCATTGACATCTGTTACCACATATGCGAGCGCCATTGGGGCTCTATTCACACATTGGTATCCAGACACACCACACATTCGCCAACATGCCGCGCTAATCGTCACAGCGCTTATTGTGCGTGACAAGGCAAACACTTCTACTACGCACACATAGCTAAGCACTGATATTTTAATACGCACGGAGTATGTGACTGTAAACCGCTCCTGCGTGACGCATAACCATCCCGTTAGCTGAATACCCACACTCCGCCATGTCACAAAGTGCTTATCCGTGCCACATCCGAACACTACTACGTCACGTCTCCGCCATCCGCCCTTCGCGCGTGCCCAATCAGAACACTCTTGTGTTGGCCAATGGTTGTGGTTTGGGCGCGCGTGATGGACTGTGGCACGCCTATATGTTTTACCTGCTGCCTTTGTCCCGCCCATATTACCTTGTTGTTGCGGCGTGTAAATGTGGTAAGGTAAGCTACAGAAGGTAACTTGTGGCACCCGGCGGTGTATCCAGAGATAGATGTAACCTACCGTAGCGCACCTTGTTGCGGCGTGTAAAGGTGGTGCGTTTACCGTTGGCAACCGTTTGTGCGTGCTCGTGCACGTGAAGCACCCGGTTGTTGCCACCATCCTGTTGCGGCGTGTAAAGATACCATAAGGGATGTTTCACCATTTTTAAAATGTGTGCTTAATAGATTGCACAAAGGAGACTTCAGATATACGGTACTTCTCATCCATGGCTCAGAATACCTGGTGGATTAGATTATTGTGGAAAGTGAAGTCCATAATTAGCACACCACACACATTTAACTTTCATCTGGTACACACTTATGCAAACCAATATGGAGTCCCCACTTTAAGTCCTCTATCAAAATAATTTGGCATGTCATACTGGAGTTTAGGAGTAGAGACAGGGAGAGAGAATGAGAGAGACCAGAATGCTGTAGATGCATTGGGTGGGGAAGAAAATAAAGTTTGAGCATTCTCAATGTGGTACAATGGATCCAATTGCATGGATCCGCCCATTTCTGGATCCAGACAGCATTAAAATACATTACATTTGTGGCGGCATTGGGATGCAAATGGATGCATCATTATTTTAGACGAACAACAAAATCGCTACTTCATGTGGCAAGGGAGGACATAAAAAAAACTGATGAGGTAGGATCAGACGTAATCCTGATGCCACCACATGTACCTCCAACCCCATTTTAAAGTGGTTATCCAGGATTTTTATTAAAAAAAATGTGCCTAAACACTAACAGGTAGGTAGCTGCCACCTGCCTGCTTGTTGTGCCAGCCCAGTCACCTCCGTTCACCCTCAGCACAAAGTAGTCACACACCGTTCCTGCCGGACACAGCATGGTGGAGTAAACAGAGCAGAGGTGGCTTTTCCGCTCTGCTCTGTGGAAGTGGGCGCATTGTCGACGGCATGCTGATTGACAGCCAGCTCCTCACTACCTGATTGGGGGGGTGACCTGTCAATCAGTGTGACGTCAGCTATGCACCTGTCGACAGAGGGGAGAAGCCGCCCCTCTGTTGACGTGACATTAGCAGAAGTGGCAAAATCACCAACAGGAGTGGTCTCAGACCGTTCCATTTCGGTGGTGACCAGCGTTGAACGGTGACGGGCACAACAGGCAGGTAGGTGGCAACTACCTGCCTGTTGGTACTTAGGCACAAGTTTTTGTTTATAGAGCCTGGATAACTGCTTATAAATATAGGATAAGTATAGGGACACATGCCTGATCAGGAGGCTTCAGGATTTACATGGATTACACGCAAGCCAAAAAATGCAAGTGTGAAACCACTCTAAAGCCCCCATTACACATAACAAGATGATTAGCGATATCATTGTAACGTCACAGGTGACACTTAGCAGCGATCAGGCCCCTGCTGTGAGATCGCTGATCGTTACAAAATGCTCTGGGTCATTTTTTGATCGTTGGTCTCCCTACGAGAGACCAGCGATCTAACAGGTTGGTAACCATGGTAAACACCGGGTATCTAGGCAACGCATGCTGCCTAGATACCCAGTGTTTATCATGGTTACCAGCGCTAAGCAGGGAGGACGCTGGTAACTATAATAAACATTGGGTATCCAGGCAGCACGCGCTGCATAGATACACGGTGTTTATCATAGTTACCAGCGTCCTCCCTGCTTACAGGCAGCGCTAAGCAGGGAGGACGCTGGTAACTATGATAAACACCAGGTATCCAGGCAGTGCTGCCTGTAAGCAAGAAGGACGCTGGTAACTATGATAAACACCGTGGATAAACATGTGGAGATGGCTCCTTGGTCCCTGGTCACCTGTTTGACAGCTCCCCAGCAACCAGGTAACGACGCACCAACGAACCCTACAGGACTTAACGTTGTCAGGATCGCTGGTGCGTCATTGTGTGTGACAGGAGCTTAAGGCTAGTTCATTTTGAGCAAACTTGCAGTGGGTTACTGTGGTAGCTCAGTAAGGCTGGCTTCACACTACATTTTTTACTATCCTGTTCTGTTCATTTTTGAAACGAACAGAACAGGATCGTTTTTGGCCCCCATGTATCCCTATGGCACCGGATTGGCCCTATTTGGCCATCCGGTTTTGTGAATCTGGTACAGGATTTGTTTTTGTCCTGTTTTTCACCGGTCCCAAAAACGATGCCTGAAGCGTTTTTGGGCTCCAGTGACAAAACAGGACAGAAGCGAATCCTGTCCTGTCCGTCACACTTAACATGGGGGCCTATGGCACCGGATCCAGGAAACAACAGAATCGTTTCACAGATCTGGTGCCAGGGTACAGAGCATGCACAGAACAGGAGCGCTGCTCTATACCCATGGTAAATCTGTCTAATATCACTTTATCAGTGTATCTATATACACTGCTAAAGTGATATTAAATAAAGGGATGGTTAAAAATAATAAATACTCACCTTCCGGCGACCCTGAGTGTCCCATGCTGAATCTCCCGACCATTCAGTGACCTTGCATGATGTCACAGGGAGGGCAGGGCAACCCGATCACATGACCACATCAGCGCGGGTTTTAATTGGTGCTGATGCGGTCATGTGATCAGGTTGCCCCGCCCCTTCCAGTGACATCATGCAAGGTCCTCAAATGCCAGGAGATTCAGCGTGGGACACTCAGAAATCGCCGGAATGGTGAGAATTTATGATTTTTTTAGTGTTAATCATCCCTTTATTTAATATCATTTTAGCAGTGTACATAGATATACATTGCTAAAATGATATTAGACAGCGCTGACAGCACTTGTCACACAGCGCTGACAGCGGCTCTGCTCCCCGCTGCTCTTTCGGTGTCCGGATACCGGACCGGACACAGAAATAGCATCTGAAGGTGCCAGTCCGGTGCTTTCCGTTCCTGTATGTTTGTATCCTGCAAAAAACAGGATCCAAATGAACAGGACAAAAATGTAGTGTAACCTAACCTGTAAGCCTAACCTGCTTTGACATTATTGCCTAAGGCCTTTAAGAGCTGACTCAGAAATCCATGAGCAAACTCAGACAGCATTGAGCTCTGTGAGAATTCAATAGCTTTGTATTAATTTTCATGTACACTGCAAGAGTTTGCTTCACCATCTACTTTATTCAGTAGGCTAATTGACTCTTCAACAAACTCCTGCTTGTTTATCAATTAACTGTGCATTATCTTCCTAGCTCAGTGGAAGTAAAGAGTTAACCATTTGTTTGCTATAAGCATAAGAATGTCTTCTATGCGAATTCTGGTGCTGTGCGCACAACTCTGCTGTTAAAATGTGTAATCTTCTTTTCAAGCAAGTATCCAATGTGTCATCATTGCAGTCTTAAGGTACCTTTACACGCCGCTACAACAGGATGGATACAACCCGCTACAGGCTACAATTGTAGCTTGCGTCGTCAATATAGCCCGTAGTAGCGGCGTGTGAAGACGATAGGAGGCAGCCGGCAACAGATACATCTGTTTCCGAGCACTGCTCTGAAACAGGTGGCTACAAAGCCGATTGCAGCGAGCTGTATCGGCGTGTAAAGAAGGAACAGAAGGGTTGTTTCTACACCATGCTATGTAGCTAGGGCGTGACACAGCCTCCGGGATACCGCCCCCCTTCAGCGATCATTGGCGGAAGCTCCTGCATGACGATTGGTAGTCGCTGCATAGGGAGGCATATTTAAGGAGCTGACCAGTCACACTACACAATTGCTCGAGCGTCATGTATTAATCAGCCTCCTGCGATGCCTGCCCAATCATGATGTTCTTGCTTTGTCCTATCAGCGTACGGACGTCTCGTACTCCACAATTGTGGCACGCCTATGTGCTGTCCCTGCTGCACCAGGTCCGCCCATATTAGCTGGTTGTAGCGGTGTGTAAATGAGGTAAGGTAAGCTACAGATGGCTACTTGAGACATCCGGCGATGTATCTAGCTGTAGATGTAAAGTAGCGTAGCGCACCTTGTGGCGGCGTGTACAGGTGGTGCGTTTCCCGTTTGTAACCGTTTGGGCGTGCTCGTGCACGTGAAGTAGCGGGTTGTATCCATCCTGTTGTAGCGGCGTGTAAAGGTACCTTTAGAGTTACCATTTATCTGCTGACTGCACATGACCCTGCTATTAACCATCAGTCTGCTGATAGCATACAAGTCTGCCATGACCTATTTGTGTGCTGACAGTCCGGGACTGACTGTTTATCTACAGATTTTTGTGTGTACCTACAGTCCTAGCACTGTGTCTTGTGATATTTCATGCTGCGCTTGTCTGCCTACTACTCTGCATATCTCAATGCCTTGCTCCTTACTGATTCACCACACCAGGTGAGCTCTTAATTCACATAATATAAGGTAATGATAAAAAAAAAAATGAAAAAATAAATGAGCAATATGCAGCCTGATTTTTGCAGAGGATTTGTGCAGTATTATCTCATTAATGTAGGCAGGGTATATATACACTGATAAATTTTGCAGAGCACTCTTTGGCTCCTATCCAAATTAAAGCAAAGTCTAAAATCCTAGTAAAATTGCAGGTCTGTTCATCTGCAGTTTTCATAATTGCTCTGTCCTTTCAGCGGGTAATTTTTTTCCAGCCATGTACAAAACTTAATGTCCTGACTTAGCAATTTTGTTCTCAATGTGACATTAGCTTTTACTAAGTATTTCACAATGTCTTCATCAATTTAGTAACAAAGAGTGACATGTCATGTCAGGCTACGACTGTGCTATCAAACGTATTAATACATATAAAATATCAGGAAAAGTGTCATTTTACAACAATCTTTCTATGTTCTTTCTTGGTAATGAATAAATCTGGGTGTTCTGCAAAAGTGGTCCCAAAAAAAAGAGGATATCTGGAGAAAAGATAACACCAGTCTTTACAGGTTGCAAATATAATTGGTATTTCTACATAATTGTTTTTGCTACCATTATTAAAAAGAGCGGATATATTCAGTCCTTCACATATAATACTGAGCTCTGCTACTGGATGCCAAGGTTAACAGCATTGCCAATAATTGTTTAAAAGAGGTCTAAGGGGGAACATTTCTCGTCATGGAGAGTGCCAGGTCAGCATAAGGAAACTTATACTCCATACAATGCTCCTCTGAGGATTTCAATATGCAAATATCCTCTTCGTAGAGAAAGAGAACTATAACTGTAGTGCTACCTATTGGGGGACGCAATCCTGAAAGTCAATATCCACCCTTTATGAGCCTTGCTATATGACTTAGGATAGAAAGACAAAGCTGAAACTCCATTAGTAGACATGTGTTTTGGGGGTTTTGCCCTTGATCGGTGTAAAGCAGGAGGTATGATATGACTGGGTTAAGGGTTGACATATCTTTATTTTTTCTAGACAGCGCATAAAAAAATTACTGACGGACATTATTTTTTATGGGCACATTGGAAAACCATAATAAATCATGATGATTATAAGTGATACATGCAGTAGAGTTGCTATTGGAAGGGAGGTGTGTGTTCACCCCGTACTCTGAGGAGCCCACCTGGAGCTACGCTACTTTTAGAGTATCAGTGTGTGCAGAAAGCCAAGACAGTTAAATTCTGCAGCAGAGCAAGGAGACTCAATCTCCCTGCACTGACGCTCTCCGCTCTGTAGGTTGTAAGTAGCTTTAGCCCTGCAGTCTACAGAATGGCAGCTTAAAAATAGAGTGACACGATGATATTTGTGGTGCCCCGCCAAGTAGGCATCACAGAGGGGTACTGCACCCGTAAAAGAGGTGCAGATACTCCAGGTACAGGTGGATTCTAGGATGGTGGGTGGAACCCATTAACCAGCACTCCCACACTAGATTACACGGTGGGAGGTTACCTGGGAGGGAATAAAATCACCTCTAGGGGGAACAAGGAGGTCTTTGAACCCTGGGTCTGGTGCCCTTAGGGTCTTTGGCCCTTGGGTCTTGAGCCCTTGGATCTTTGCCTCTGAGTTTGGGGCCAGCCAGGTCACTCGGCTGAGGGACCAGGAAAGATGGAAGAAGGAGAAAGGGGTTAAGACAGAGAGCTTCTCCAGGCGCAGACAGACTAAGGGAAAAGGAACTTGAGGAAGTTTATCCCAGATCGTTTACCGGGCACCGGAGCCCGCACCTGTGGGATACTTTAGGACCACCAAGAATCCAGAGTCCCATGGGGTCTACAATTCCCCCGGGCACCCGAGCAGACTAAAGTAGGGAACCAGGCACCGCTGAAGGAGCAGGCGGCCAGCCAGCAGAGGGTTACCCGACGGTGGCAAGGGTGAGAGAAAGAGTGGAGGTCAGGCTGATTTTAAGTCAACGGGCTTCATACCACACTGGGAAGCAGGAAGGAACAGACGGGGTGAGAGCATGAAGGCACACACTAAGGGTTCCACCATACCACCTGAGATCTACTTGCAGCCACCCGTAGATACCTGTTCTTGTAACATCTGAACACTGAACTGTAAACTGTAACTGATACTGCTAAAAGTTTCCAGTAAAGTACCCGGAGAGAAGTGAACTTGACTCTGATGCATTTCTTTGTGAATAAACTTGCTCCCCTACAGGAACGCTACCCCGGAGGTCCAGTCCTACCTGTGGAGGACTTCACTACCCTAGCCGCACTACCATCTACCTCCAGCCGATTGTGTCGGCGCTGGTGGCATCTCACCAGAAACTACAGGTGGCGTCACGATAATCTTGTATATAATCCCTTGTATATATTCCCTTTTTTAGAAGATAGGCCCAGGACACGGGGTCAGGCGCGGCCACCACTCCCTGTGACAACAGGAGCGTTGACCCTTGCAGCCTGACACCCGAGTACCCCAAAGCCTGGGCGCAACATATTCATCTGCCTGGGACTTGCTCCTGTCTCCTATTAGACATGCTGGAATAAGGTTAGTAGATAATATTTATTTTTTCATTTAAAACTGTGTTACGCGTTTCTGACACAGCAAAAACATGCAGTGTCAAAAACTAAGCAAAAACTCATCATAGGAATAATACCTTATAAGCCATGCAATACTCAAATGGGAATTTAAATATTCAAATAGTCTCTTCAGAGAGGAAAAGCAATCTTAAAAATCAATATCAACTCTTAAAGGTTATTTGCATGTTTAAAAGAGACACTCCAAAGGAGTAAATCGAGAAATAAATACGTAGGTCAATTTAACAAATTCAGCTAGCTATTTTTATATAATTCTACAAATCACAGAACACCAAACTACAAGATATGCTCATTAAAATTAATAGCATGCAATAAAAAAAATGCAAAACCTACAAGAAAATATAGCAATGCACATGAGAGTAGAACATATATCTACAGTCATGGCCAAAAGTGTTGGCACTCTTGAAATTGTTTGAGAAGGTAAAGCATTTTTCCCAGAAAATTATTGCCATTACACGTTTTGTCATAAACATGTTTATTTCGTTTGCGTGTATTGGAATAACACCAAAAACACAGAAACAATTCAAGCATGTGATGGTCATTCAAACTCACCTGTGGCAAGTAACATGTGTGGGCAATATGAAAATCATACCTGAAATCAGATAAAAAGGGAGACGTTTACTCAATTTTGCATTGTTTGTCTGTGTGTGTGCCATGCTAAGCATGGAGAAGTTTACAATTCATGGCACTGTAGCTAATCTCCCTGGATGTGAATGGCAGAGAAAATTTGATGAAAGATTACAACAAAGGATACTCTGGAAGGTGGTAAATAGATCCAATCAAGTTCCACATAAATTCAACCTGTCCTACAGAATCAGGGTGCATCATTTGTGTGTGAACTATCCATCCACATCTACTCACACAGAGACAAAATAAAGCTAGACTGCACTTAAAATAAATGTTTTTTTTCCGACAAACTTACCTGTATTATATCGGATTACAGTCTTTTTCCCTTTTAGTACCATGGAGTTTTTCTTCGTGCTTTATTCCGAGGGAGGAACTTGATTCATTTATTGACGACAGAGCCGCAGACTGGGAAAGGATTGGACTGAGTGGATCTCAAATTGAGATACCAGACGTGCATTCTCACCTACCCAGGGTAAGTGCATAGAGTTTGTAAGATTATTTTATTACCTTGGACCAACTGCTACGCTCAGATCAGCGCCACGCTCTGTGTTTGTTCTCTTTCTCGAGACATTTTTCTTGTAATATCTTAAAAAGGGAGGGTGGGTGGGACACTGATCCAGCAACAAAATGGTTTGCTCCTCCCTGTCTACCCTATATACCAGTGATGCTTCTACCAATCAGGTAAGATCCCAAAAGGACAAAAGGAGACAAAAGGATAACCTCCTAAATCTCCCCCTTTAACCAAATAATATCCCACCCCCTATGCTTTTAATCAAGCAACAAACAACACCTCATCCCCTTTGCCTGCAAAACACCAACTTCCTTTAACCCTAAAACTAATACCTAGCTGGCATCCAAGTCATGAGGTCCTCCCTTTATCCTCTTTATGATCCCCTTTATGATTGTGCATCTGTAAGGCTGAAACCACATCAATTTTATTCTGTTGGTAAAACACAGGACACTAAACAAACTTTGTGTTTTTTAATCATATTGTGTTTCTGCCCTAAATAATTCATCACATCTCAATTTAAACAACATAACTCAATTTTCTCATTTCCCCGATGCATTTTTATGACAATGAAAGGAGATAAGATAAAAATGCATTGTGTCAATGAGAGCAGTCATTTATCAACCTGTGCTTTCTCCAGGTATGGGTCCTTTTACTTCTACCTGGCGATGAATTTTTGTCATTAGTCATTATGGTTTGTCTGTAAAGTACATTTTTATTGCTCAGATCTTATTCATGCATCAGTACTTTTTTGCTTAGAGGAAAAATAGTTCCTTTTCCATCGGTCTCCTGGACCCGTTTTTATCATTATTTGGTTCTTGTGTTAATTTTTACCATCTGTGCGCTATCTATTGTTCCTTTATTTAAAAAAACAAAACAAAAAACAATTCCAAGCTTCTACTGATTAAACAGTAAAATCCAGACAGCACATGAATGATGTATGGATGGTATCTAAGTGCTATCCATCTTTTTGATGGACCCATTCCCTTGAATAGATTCTATTGATCCATAAATTGGATAAAATATGGATGTGCCCCTTTTTTGTGGACAATGTGAACATGCCCATAGACTATAATACGTACTTGTTCTATCCAAGAAAAAGATGTACGGTATATCAAAATTAAATATCTGGATGGTTTCTAATAGATACTGTCCACCATAGTGCCTACTGTCTATTAATGGGTGAGGCCACCCTGCATTTTGCCCATCTTACCCATTCTGTTTAGCACAAAACACTTTACTGCAATATGTGTAATTAGAAGATCTTTCTGAGGGGGCACGATTGGTACGCTCAGGTAAGAATTTGGCCTCTTGGGCTTTAGAATATTAACCCCTTTGTGACCAAGGAACCTTGGGCGCCTCCATCCCTTTGATTAGAGCTTACACGCTGAGATTGCATCATTCCCTGTACATGTCAGATGATCTGATCAGCTGACATGTGCAGATAACAGCACCCTCCACTTTCACTGTCAGCACTAGAGAATCCTGACAATGTGCATTGTGTCTCTCCTTTACTGCCCAGTCTTTATGCTGAGCCCCCCCCCATCACACTTACCCTCCTTAAGATACTGGCTGTGCCCTTACACTGTTCCCTAATGCTACTCCCTCTCTTTACTGCCCCACACCACACAATATTCAGTCTTTATTCTGTGCCTTCACACTTTTCTCTACCTATTCTGTCTCCTAACATTATTCCCCCCAAAAGGCTCCTTACATATTTTCCCCCATACTGTCTCCTCTTCCATCTCCTCCTGCTAACTGTACTATCTCCTCAAATATTTACCCCCTTGCTCTCCATACTGTCTCCTCACACCTCCCCCCTACACCCCATACTGTGTCCATACCCATTCTATCCTGCTTTCACCCCATATTATCTATGTATACTTCCCCCACCCTCACACTGCTTCTTTATTTATGCACCCACTTCACTCCCCATACTGTATCTGCACACATCCCCTCCCTTGCTCCTCATACTGTGTCTTCATATTTCCACTTACTCTGCTCCCCATATGTTACCCCCCAGCTCCTCATACTGTTTCCTCACACATCACCCTTAACTCCCCATACTGTTTCTGAACCTATTCCCCTTGGCTTCCTACACTCTCTGTTCCTATCCCACCATGCTCTCCATGCTGTGCTCTCAGATTCCCACTCCTCTTGCTCACTAAACTGTCTAAACTGTGTCTGCATATTCCAACCTCTTGCTTCCTATTCTGTCAGCACCCATCCTCTTTTGCTTCCCAAACTGTATCCTCAAATCCCCCCCCCCTGCTCCCAATTCTGTGTAGGCACCCATCCTCCTCCCTTGCTTCCCTAACTGTGTAATCAATTCCCTCCTCTGCCCTCGCTCCCCATTCTGTGTCAGAACTCATTCCCCCATCGCTCCCAATTCTTTGTTAGCATCTGAAAACACAAGTATATTGAGCAACTATGCATTGCACAAATTCTTCCAGAAATCATTCAAATCCTAGTATAGGGCAGCAAAATGCAGATTCCAGAGATTCACCTCGGACCACCACATCAATGGCGCTGCCATGCCGGCTGAGCACGGGGCAACTACCCAGCTGGTTTTCCCCTGGATACACCACTGGATTTAGGCATCAGTTCCATTTGTCTGTTTCTAAATTGGCATGGACAAACTGAACCCCAAAATGGAAATGTGAACAGAGCCTTAGGTGCCTGACATTTCACAGATCGGCACATCGTAACAAATTGTTTCAGCAGTGGTAAATATTGATTTTCAATCTCTGAAGATAAATTAAAATGTTTCTGTTTAATGACAACAAACATCTACAAAACGGTGAAGATTTGAAGCAAAATCTACCGGAATGTTGTATAACTTTTCCCTTGCAATGTTTTCCTGTAAATGGACGAAGTCTAAAATGTTTCATTGTGAAAATGTAGCTCTCTTCCAAATACGCCACAGGCAAAGAAACCAATGGAAAGTGTTCTTGTCTATAGAACACAATGGAGTCTAGTTCATTTTGGATTCATTAGGTTAAGATGAAGCTATCTTATATCAAAATCATGGCGGCCTCACATTATGCATTTTTCATAAGCTTTATTTACTAAGAGCTTTATCAAAGTTTCATATTCGTCTTTTTATATGCTTCTTTGCAAACTGCAAAATTCTACTACATAGTGATGTATTTCTCTCACGTCCTCAAGCCTCAGAGAGCCAAGAATTATCTATGCCTGCAGAGGACGTCAAACACAATATGTAAAATAAAAGATTTATACTGCAGCTCTCAAACTGAAACATCTTTATTTCCACTATCATTCCAAGCCACTAAACCTCGTCTGCATTGTATCACTTAGCCATAATTTGTAGATTATGCTCCGCTAATGTTCAATCCAACTATCTACTTCTTATAATAAAAGCCTTAATTACTTCTTCTAGCTTTTCCTAAAATGCTTTGGCTTTTTTAAACTTGTACTGCAAAATGTAAAAATTATCTAAAAATGAAAACATATTACCCTTTGTCAGCATTTGCATGAAGTCAAAAGATTTTTTTTATTGTTTAGGAGCTCTACAGTGCACATAATTCTCCATCCTGTGAATCTCTATGAATATGAAATGATGTGAATTGGTTGATCCTCAAACAGATTTTTCAAAATATAAAGTGTGGAAATGTTTTCTAAAACATGAACTGTAGAGCGCACCATTCTATTAGATCGGTATATAGTCATCCTTTCCTGGTGAGGACATTTAATTGGCAATAGTGATGTCACTTGTGTCACTTGGCAATAGTGATGTCACTTGTATCACTTGACGCACATATGAACCAACGTATTACCCTTGTGGGGAGGTTGACATAGTTCCCACCTTTACCATTTGAAGACACAAATGTTATTGTTGTAATGTATAATGTGATGTGTTGATAATGTGTAATGGGAATTGTGACATGTGTTAGTGAGTTTGAATTGTGTCATGCCAAGTAGGGCAAGTGCTGGTTAATGTTTGAATCTAGCCCAGAGTGGGAAGGGCTTGAGTGCTGGGACGTTAAAGGTTTTCTGTGGGAAGATCAGATAGGACCCATCATGTGACAGGGATAGACCTAAGGTCTCGTAGTTAATGAGGCCATATGATGTGGGTGGCCTTAAAGTGAGAGGATACCAGGAAAAAGGAGTGAGAACCCAAAGAAAGAGTTAACTGAGAGAGGACTGATCAAACTACTAAGTGGAGACAGGTTCGTGGAGTGGTCACCTAGCAAAATGTTTACAACTCTTAAACGTAATGGGCCAGTATAAAATAGAGATGAAGTTAATATCTAGGTGGGAATTCCCTAAGCATCAGAAAGCTTAAAGCTGAACCTGGCCATATAGGAGGAGAATAAGACATGGAACCACAAAAGGAGAAAAATGACTTTTACTGACAGAACTGTGATGTTGAGCTAGATTGTAATGAAACAAGTCAAGTTATTGGGGACAGAAACAAGTGAGGCCAAAGAACTGGTAGTCTCTCTCAATTACTCGGTCAACATCTGGTCCTGGTCAGCCTGCATACGCCTATCACTCCTTGACATAAGTCCACACAAGAAGCCAGGACCTCCTCTTTCATGTAACATGCCAGGGCACAAGAAACTTAGCCCTTTGCCATGATAACTGCCCCACGGCACGTTACACACCCCTATTCACAAATGTACCTATGTTTCTATACTAGTAGCGGACACAGACAGAAGAAGCTCACTGTGCAAAAGCAATATATGGGCCCATTACAGTCCAAAAGCTCATCATAATGCACAATTCCACTTGTATTGAGAGTAAAAGTGGGCCCTTTTACCTCTTGGCCCTAAGTGTGGCTGCAAAGGTTGCATCAATGGTATGAGCGGCCCTTCTTCTATATAATAACAAACTATGTCGTGTAAAAGTAGGATTCTCTACTTCTGAAGTTTCAAGGATTCTATCAGCGCTGGTGAGGAATTAAGGAAATACACCTCTCGTGATTTCCAAAAAGTCTCCAAATCTTTATTGTGTGTTCGCATCTTAAATGCTTTTAGAGGCATAAATTAAGGTATGTCTGACAAAGTAACGAATAGCAGCATACAACGTTCCATAATTATCAGGGCCACTTCCACCCTCTGTCTAGTTTGACCCCTCCCCAACTAGCTCTTTGTCCAAAAAGTGAATTTCCCCTCCCACTAAGTTGTTTTGGCAGGTCTGAAGGTTTAACTCATTCATTACTTACAGTTGTTTGCCAAACGAATGATAAGATGTCTTTGTGGACATTGCAGTGAGTTGTAGGTTGTATTGCAGCTAAGGAAAAATTAACTGTATTTAAATCATCTGCTAAAGCTAATGTGAGAGAACTTGTGAGAGTGATTTGGCTTAAGTGTGTGACTTGTGGGTTAGTGACTTTGGATTCGGGGAGTTTAGACGGGAGTCATTTACACTGAATTGTATTTACCGTACTTCTTTATTTACTTATTATTATTTGTGTCTTGTGTAATCTCCATTGGAAAAATGTGCTCCATTATTGACAATGCCATCCAGTGTACATCTCGTAGCATTTATGCAGTCTTTGAGGGTGCATACTGCTGTTCAAGATGCGTGTGTGTTGTGCATTTGGAGGCTCAGATACAGTAAACAAATGAACAGCTGACAACACCAAGATCCATAGACAATAAGGAAAGGAGTTTGTTGCTCACTAAGCAGGAGCTCACTGGGATAGATGTGAGGGAGGATTGTAAAAAGCCGGAGGAGTGTTTTTTTCCAATAGGGGTAAATAGGAGCAAAAGGTAAGTCAGACAGATGCTGGTAGTGGAGGACTACTTTATCAAGGGAAGAAATAGTGCAATCTGTCACAAAGATAGAGATAACTGAACAGTGTGTTTTCTTCTGGGTGCTTGAGTTCGGTACATCACTAATCAAGTTAACAGATTACTGGGAGGGGATGGGGAGAATCCAGCGGTCATGGTGAACATCAGCACCAATGACAAAGTTAGAAGTAGATGGAAGGTCCTTAACCCATTCAACCCCCCCCCCAGCTTGTTTTGACCCTAAAGACCAGACCATTTTTGCAATTCTGACCAGTGTCCCTTTATGAGGCAATAACTCTGGAATGTTTCACTGGAGAGTTACTCTGGACTTGGTTTGGTCTTTGTTCAGCTGTGTCCTTCTCTTCAAAGATGCACAAAACTGTGGTTGGCTGCACTATTGTGCATGCCTAAATGACACGCAAAAATATGGACACTGCTGGACCACTGGTCAGGTGGGAGATCAAAGTGACTCCCTCTGCCTCATTACAGTGAATTTTTGTTTGGGAATTTTGTCTCAATCACATTTTTCAGAGATTTACACGTAAGCGCCGATGTGAGCACTCAGCGTAGAGCGCAGGATGAACATGAAATAAGCCTTACTGCGATCTTTTGGAAGCAGAATAAACTAATCAGCAGCAGTTACAGAATTGACTTTATGATTATTTTTACACCGTTCATGTTACGGTCTATAAGTGATTGGGTGGCTTTATTCGTCAGATCAGAACGATCACAGTGATACCAGATTTCTATAGGTTTTTTTTGGGTTTGGCTACTATCATGCTAAAAATGTGTTTATATAAAATAAAGGAGAAACAAACCTGCCATCATAGTAGTGTAAAAATAAATAATAATAAAAAAAGATGTAAGGCTTCGCTGTATTTTTGATTCTCAACACAGATAAAGTGGACAGCTACAGGCTGCCACCCTGTGCTGCCTGACTTTAACTTGATTGGCAATTGGCAAAAAGTAGTTTTTATTATTTAAATATTTATAATATTTAATATAATAATATATATATAATATTTAAATATATAACATTTATATATTTAAAAAATACTAAGCCCAAATTCATAACATTCAAGTCTCTATGAGACCTGCTCATTTTCAATCCTGTGAGTAAATCATTAAAAAACACAGAGAAAATCCATTATTTAAAATAAAATGCAGATAAAAAACTTTTATTTGAAATACACAGACTACCCACATTTTCACATTTATAAACACCAAACATACCCTCCGACGATAATTCACAGTGATAGCCCACAAAGCACAATCGGTTCTGCTTCCTCCAGAGGCTGCAGCATTGGAATAAGCATCATCTCGCTGCAGTCTCTGGAATTACACTGACTGCACTGTAATGTAATGATCATTCATTACAGTAGGATGCAGCTAAGATCATCTGACAGCAGGGGTCTACTGAGTTCACTGCCTCCGGGAGCCCTTGGTGACTCCATGAGTGATGTTACTGCTCCCCATGGCAGTGAATTCAAGTGACCCTGCTGTCAGATTGCTGAACTTAGCTGCACATTACTCTAATGAATGAGTATTACAGTAAAGTGCATTTGTCTAAACTGCAGCCCCATGGATCATGCTGCAGACATGATCCATGAGGAATGCTTTTCCTGGAGTCATGTTACCCGGAGTCAGATTACCCTTGGGTCACCATGGCAATGATCAAGCCCTTGCAATGACATTGTGGGGATCAATCGTCTGGGAGAGAGTGCGCAATCTCTCTCCCAATCCCCTAGGTGCCAATATCGATATTGATCATGGCATTTATAGGGTTAAAACAGCAGGGGGATGCAGAGACTCGTTCCCCTCACCCTCCATGAATTGCATGAGGCTGGGGGGAGCTGTCACTGGAGGTCACACCGCCCCCTCTACATACTGATTGGAGGATCGCACGTGACAGTGCGATATCTCAAATCAGGGCTGGAGGGGGGTAACCCTGCAGTGTCTTAGCTCCAGCCTATGATCGGAGCTGTTAGAGTCCGGACATAGGCTGGAACTCAATGATTCAGGCAATTTAATTGCCTGAATCTTTGAAATCGCTGTTATTGGCTTGTTCCGATTTGAACAGCCAATCACAGTGATTGTAGTTGTGAGTAGGGAATCCAGCCCCGTGGGCTCAAGCTCTAGTGTCCTGCTGTTTGAATTGCAGGCATCTTCATTGGAACTAGGTTTTTGCGGCAACAAAGCCTGAATTTCGTCAGGACTTTCCTATACGTCCAAGGTCGGTAAGTCCCACCAACCCTAGACATATAGAAATGTTCAAGGTCATGAAAGAGTGAAAGATGTTTTCAGGGAATTAGGCTTCAACTACATAAACAATAGAAACTTAAAAATGATAGTGTTATGGCCACTTTACACACACCAACTTATCTGTCCAACGTCTGAACAACTTACTGGTTGCAGTGAAATCATGGACACATTGTTCCATTTGTACACAGCCACAAAATGGAGCAATGTGTCCATGATTTCACTGCAACCAGAGATCTGTTCAGAAGTTGGACAGATAAGTTGGTGTGTGTAAAGTGGCCCTTAGGCTCCTCAAAAATAATGGTGTGTGAAATGGTGGAGAAGTATGAGGGAAGAAAAGTCCAATATGTTAAATGTCTTTTTCTCTACAGCACTTATACAAGAAAATCCCATGACAGATGACATGATCAGGGATGCAATAAATTGTCCATTAAAAGTCTCCTGCTTAACCCAAAAGGAAGTACAGCGACATTTCAAAATCACTAAATTTGAAAAATCCCCAAGCCAGTATGCCAAACACCTGTGGGTACTGCAGGAATTGAGTAACGTGAAAAACAGACTGTTATTTTTAATCTTCACAGGTTACATAATAATGGGGTCTGTACCATAGGACTGGTGCATAGCAAATGTGGGGCCAATATACTAAAAGGAGACAAAAACTGAGCCTTGAAATTATAGGCCGGAAAGTTTAACCTCAAGTATGGGTAAAATCTTCTAAGAGATGCTATCCTGGATTACCTCAAGAAGAATAAATTCATTATTATTATTATTTATTATTATAGTGACATTTATTCCATAGCACTTTACATGTGAAGAGGGGTATATATAGACAAGTCCAATAATTATGAATGATACAAGCCACACAC